>JAHIAM010006485.1:0-69232 GCA_021605205.1 Aegilops longissima | reverse complement strand
AAATTGAATAACATGTAAACAATCCGAAACATTTTATAGCAAAAGTAGAGCTCGATTGACTCAAGCTATGGCACTCCATAATTGCAAACAAGGGCATGGATGGATAGAGCATAACCATATGTTCAAAACATCCTTAATGAAACTCAAAATATGCATGATCTCTTAGCATCAAGTTAACATGGCATCAAAATATCAAGAAACAGGCTGAAATCAGCAACATCATGAAGCCTATTTGCAAGCTTGTGCTAGTCACCACATAGATTAAAAAATACATGGCATACACCCCTGGAAAGATGGCATGGCATATTACAAAACACATGTAGGACTCAAGTTCATAGGATGCACACATCAATCATGGCAAAATGGCAAAGTGCATGTTCGTTAAGAAATGTAAACTAACATCACATAGCACTCTTCCAACAGCATTTAGGGCATCAAATGAGCTCCAATGAAATGATGCAATGAGATGAAATGATCTACCATCGAGACAACATTTTGACATATTACAGCCCAAACGGAGCAATATGCAGAGTTATGGCATGATGAAAATGCAAACTGGGACTTTGGGAGAAGTCAACGGACGAGGAGATCCGGACGACGGCGACCGGACGGGACGAGGGCGTTGGTCGTGGATTGGTGGATCTCATCCACCGCGGGATCTGCCGGAGTTCGCCGAGAAGGGGCTAGGCGGGACGGGTGCCCCGGGATTTCCGGATCCGCCCGGGGCGAGGGGAGAGGGGGAGGCGGCGGGCGCTGCCGGGGCGGCCGGAGGAGGACGGCGCCGGGCAACCGGGCGGGTTGCGGCGGGCGGTTGATGGCGCAGACACGCCGGGCCGGGGCCTGAGGAAGGGCGGCGCGACGCGAACGGCGGGGGCGAGCTGCCAGCCGGGGAGGGGCGGGCGCGCGGCGGGCGGGCCAGGGGGGCGGCAGGCAGGGGGCGGGGAGGCGGGCGGGCCGGGATCTGGCCCCGGCCCTGGATGGCTCCGGCCGGAGGAGAACACGGGGGGCCCGAGGGGGGCGGGCGGGAATGTCCGGCGCCCTGGACGGTCCGGGGGTTTGAGGGCGATTTTAGGGTTTCGGGGATTGGACTTTTTGAGGGGCGATTTATAGGTAGAGGGAGCTAGAGACCCAAATGAGGTGCGATGCCACGCTCGCGGATCGAACGACCGAGAGCATGGAGGGAGTTTGGGTTTTGGGCCACTTTGGAAGGGTGTTGGCCTGCAAAGAAAAAGAGGGTTACTTCCCTTTTAACCGTTGAGTACCAAACGACCTCCAAATGATCCAACTTGACAGCGGTTCATGGCTATACCAAGGCTCAAACCTCGGTCCATTCCGAAAAGATTAATACCCCAACCAAAAAGGGTAAAAGGGGCGCCGGAGACATAGGAGTGCCGGATTGCAAACGGACAACGGGAAAATGCTCGGATGCATGAGACGAACACGTATAAATGAAATGCACATGATGACATGATATGAAATGCATATGATGACATGGCAAAGTGCAACACGCAAGCACATGACAAAAGATGGAATAACAAAGGACACCGGCGATCAATCCGGCGATAAGTCCCCCGACAAGTTTCTTTCTTCATACATGCGACGCGAGGGAGTCATGTATTATATCGCATGGCAAGACTGCTTCCCCTAACCCATAAAGAATGGTGTGAACCGTAGTACGATTCGCGGGTCCGCAACCCCCGAGTAAGAAGTCGAGCCTCAACCCAAAGGCGGTTAGATTGAGGACCGCATCCGGTTTAATGCCTCCATGATTAGACCATTTGCTCGTCGACTTGGCCGTGGTTTGAGGGTGATAGACTGAGGCGTAATCGAGCTTGATGCCCATGTTTTTGCACCATAATTTGACCTCATCCCGAAAGTTGGTGCCATCGGATGATACGTGGGACACCGTAACGATGCACTACCCCTATGAAGTCTATCACCGATCCATTCGCCGCTTTTGACAGTTTGGCCTCTATCCATTTGGTGAATTTATCCACCATGACCAATAGGTATTTTTGCTTGTGGGTTCCTCCTTAAGGGGTCCAACCATGTAAGCCCCTGCACCAAAACGGCCAGTGATGGTTATAGTTTTGAGGGCGTGGGTGGATGGCTTTGGTTAGCAAAAGCCAACCGACAATTGTTGGACTGTCTTTGCTCCCTTCCGCCGGCCAATAAAATCCGATGAAAGGCCTTGACAAGGGCTAAGGCGCGTGGTCCCACCCACCAACATGAATTTCAGCCAGAGGTTTTTCCCCTTCGGAGATAACTTTGAAGGACCCTTTAGTGCTTTTCTTATAAAGCTCTCCTCATGGACTTTATTGGCTTTAGATCGCCGTTTATGCAGCGAGCCTGCTTTTGGTTCGGGAGGTCCCGCCAGTTAGGTAGGCTAGGAATGGTTCCGCCCACGGGTGATAACCGCCATTTTTCATGGGGAGGGTATTATCTCTGGAGCCCGATTGTGTCGAGTGTTTGGCGCCGGCAATGCGTTGGGTCCGGATTTTGCCACTTCTTCCCATAGTATTGGATGGCTTGAACAGCCGCTCCAAAGATATTGGGTGGGACGACATCGCCTTTTTTGCACCGGGCTAATATGTCCGCTGCCTGGTTGTTATCCCGGCTATATGATGAAATTCGAGCCCTTCGAATCGGCCGACATTTTAGGACCGCATTGCGGATGGCCATTTTCGGATCTTTGGCATCAAAGTCTCCGCTTATTTGAGATATCGCAAGGTTCAATCCCCGACCTCTAGGCGCTTAATGCCATGGAGACGCCATCCGGAGGATGGTAACCTTTATTCTTTGTTGGAGTCCGATACATTATCTCAAGAATGATTGACCCGGTTGGGACGCCGACACGCCAGCCCCCAGGCCGCCAACATTTTGGAGCCCCAAAGTGCATGATCCATTGAGTATGCGCCGCTTTAGGAGTTGCCGTCCATTCGCCACGGTCGCAAAACTCTGATTAATAGCTCGCTGGCTTATAAGTTATATCGAATGAAAGGAGCTCTATGGCCCATTTAGCAATCCGCCCATCGCCGTGGTTGTTTATAATGTCATTAAGAGGTACCGAGGCCACCGTTATCGAGCACTTTTGAAAGTAGTGTCGCAGCCCCGGATGCCATGAACACCGCGGATGCTATCTTTTGATAGTGTGGGTAACGGACTTGATGGAGTTAGGACAAGGGAACATAGTAAACCGTTTTGAAGAGGGAACCGTGTCCGCGCTTCGCTCGACAACGAGCACCGGCTGACAACTTGATGTGTTGGGCGATATAAATAGCATTGGTTCGCCCACATTGGGCAGGCCAGACCGGAGTTGCCAATATGGCTTTTATCTATTCGAGTCCAGCCTGGCGATCCGGCCCACTCGTGTTTGTGCGGGAGGAGGCGGTAAAGGGCGCTTTTCTCCCAACGGAAATAAAGCGGCTTAGAGCCCCACGCATCCCCCAATTTTGTATTTGCTTGAGGTCTTTTGAATGTCCAACAGACAGAGCTCGGATCTTGGCTGGGTTTGTTTAATTCCTCACCGGACACAATGAAGCCGGAGCTTTCCGAACGCCAAGACACATTTTTCCCGGATTGAGCTTGATGTCGATTTTCAAGATTGTCAATGTGAGCCTAAGTCATCTAAGAGTTTCGGTTGGTTTTGACGACCACGCCATCTAGATACGCCCCACTGTTTTGCCATCCGTCGCCGACATGTCCGAATCATCCGATATTTGCGCCCGGGGAGCCCAAAGGGCATTGTGTTGAAGGAAGGGCCGTATGGAGTGATGAATGATGTTGTTGCTTGGTCCGCTCTGCCATCTTGATTTGGTGGTAGCCGGAGTATGCGCCGAGGAAGCACAATGAGTCGGGTCCCAGAAGGCCAATAATTTGATCAATTCGAGGAGGGGAAGGGATCCTTTGGAAAGCCTTATTAAGGTTTTGAAATCAACACAGGCGCCGGATTTATCCTTCTTGGTACATCACCAGGTTTGCTAGCCATCCGGATGTTTTATATCTCCGATGAATCCGCCCAAAAGTTTGGCTAGCCCCGTCCCATGTCCTGCCTCTTGTTCAAAAGCCCAAGGGCCTGTTTGATGTTGAACTTTTAGGATATTTAGGCTGCCCGCCAGGACGGGATTCCCCCATGTCTGGGGTGCAAAGATGTCCGCTTTTCTCATAGAAATTCTCGAGGCGGGTACATTAGGGTTTAATTGTGCCCCAATGGAGGCCGCTTTGGGTCCCAGGTGGACTTGGAATTTGACTATTTCATCCGCTGGTTTAAAAGAGGTGGACTTGGATCTTTATCAAGTATCACATCGCCCCCGTCACCGGGAGCCATCCTGAGCCCTCCCCTAGGGCTTTTGGACAAAGGCTCGAGGGCTAGTGCGGCTGTCTTGTTTTCCGGGGAGTGCTATGTTCGGATCACTAGCTAGAGTGATTATTCCAGGTCTGCATTTTAAGTTCATGTACCCATAATGGGGTATAGCTTGAAAATTGTGAATGCCTCTTCCAATAAAGCATGATATCCCCGTTGAACGGGCCACTTGAAATGTATCCTCGACTGAATTGTCCGGGCGAAATAACACTACATCCGTAATTTTCCTGCAGCGGCTTCCCGCAGGGATTATTCTCCAAGGGTTGCTTCGCTTCAATTGGTTCCAATTTCCATTTTTCGAGGGTTTCATAGATGAGGTTTATCCCGCCGCCATCCATGAGTACCTTAGTAAGAAAACCCCACATCGGACGAGGACCAATGCGGCGGTGCTCGGGCTGTTCGAATTTAGGTTCGCACGGCATTGAAAGTGATAGCCGGTACCCATGGATTTATTGTTGCTACTTGGAGACTTCGCAAGGTTATGAGTGTTTGTTTTCGATGTTATTTGATGCAAAAGTCTCAAGATGTTAACACCGATCGTGTTGCCTTGGGTTCGGTTAAAGTTTTCGCCAATTTTGGCCACCCGGAATCCAACATGCTCAAGGCTATGGGTTGAGTGGCCATCGTGGAATTTTGCAGGTCCGTTAGCCAACCCTCCAAGAGGCCTGCACTTTAGGGGTTTTGTTTTTTGTTTAACCCGGCGCTGATAATGATGCACCCTTTATTTTGGACTAGGATGTATTCGGATTATCGCAAAATTTACTTTCGGTTTTCCAGGCTTCCATCGCACAAGATTTTTGTACTATGGTCACCAAGTCATGTAATTGCACACTTATGGGCTAGGATTCCCTTGCCGGCAATTATTGCAGAAAATTGGGATTGCCCTCCTCTCGGGCAGTCCTTTATCCTGTCCATAACAGGAGGAATCGCCCAAGAATGATGTAATCGCCAGGTTGCCAATTCGATAGATCGCTAATGTTTTGGTGGCGGGTGGATTGATCCGAACCCCGCCCAATTTAGGACTGGGCTGAAGTTTCCAAACTCAAAGTTTGGATTTTGAGGTTATCCAATGAGTCCAACCGACCGACTTTAAGTTCGTGGTTTCGACATCCGCCCCTCTCGGGAATCCGCATGGAGGGATCGGGAATCCGACGAGCTAGTCCAAGATAGAAGAATCACCGTTTTCTATCACAGCAATATGATGGGTAGTGGAGAGTTGATTCTCTCAGATCGGTTTTAGGCCCGATCCGTCGAGCTCACTCCGGGGGATGCGATCCAAGAGCTCATTTACGGAGGAGAGCTCGATCGATCTAACTATTCGCAAGTTCAATCAACATAGATTGGTTTTGATGACTCGAGAGGTCATCGGGGCGGTTCGGAGGCGGTCATAAAAACCACCTAGTCAAGAGTCGCCAGCGCGCCTTGGGATAGTGTCGCCTTTTAAAGAAGAGATGAGGCATCCTACCGATGGCAACCAAAAGAGGAACTCTCAATGAAAGCACCAATGTCGGTGTCAAAACCCGGATCTCGGTAGGGGTCCCAAATTTGCGCCTAGGCGGATGGTAACAGGAGACAAGGGACACGATGTTTTTACCGGTTCGGTCCTCTCGATGGAGGTAATATACCCCGCTTGATTAATATTGATGATATAGGTAGTACAAAGTAGATCTACCCAAGATCAAGGAGGCTAAACCCTAGAAGCTAGCCTATGGTATGATTGTTGTTCCCCCACGGACTAAAACCCTCCGGGTTTATATAGACACCGGATAGGTTAGGGTTATACGAGTCGGTTACAATGGTAGGAGATCTACATATCCGACGCCGCTTGCCTTCCACGCCAAGGAAAGTCCCATCCCGACACGGACTAAGTCTTCAATCTTGTATCTTCATAGTCTTGGAGTCCGCCGTGATGATAGTTCGCTATCCGACACCCCTAATCCGGGACTCCTCAACCATCATCGACGAGGGGTTGGGGCCTTGGAGCCGCACGCAACGCTTGTCCCCGGCGCCAGGCCCCGCCTTGGGCATTTCCAGTTTGCTCCGGAGGTGAACGAGTCCTCCCCAAACTTGAGGCCACACACCTTCTCGTGGTCTGCATGCGCTATCACGCTCAGCTCAGGGACGCCTGGCGCGGAACGGCGGAGTCCTCCCGGTGTGTTCCCAAATATCAAGAATGTGCGTCACGACCCTCATCAATGGCGGAGCGGACCAACGCCCCGTCGGCCGAGACATTCAACAATTCCAAGTGCCATATGATCGCTTCAGCCAACCAAGCCTTTCGAGTCCTGATGGTTCCACTGGTCCGATAGGGCAGGTTCGCTTCACCACCTTCCAACGAAACCATCGCACCGAGCCCATTGACCGACGCCGCCCACATTCACCGCCATACAATGCCATCCCGACCCAGCCTTGTCCAAGTTCATGAAAGGACTCACCATGGCTACAATGTCCCAAGATGCTAGGAAGCGTGGAGTCATCCATTCCCCTGGAGGAAAGGGATGCCGGGTTCTCTTGAGGCGTTCGAACGCCTGATCGAGCGCCGTGTCCGCCATTATTCCGGTCTTTGCCATGTCATGTGCTTGGTGTCTCTTTGCCATGTCATCATCTGCATTTCATATCATGTCATCATGCATTTCTTTTGCATACGTGTTCGCCTCATGCATCCGAGCATTTTCCCTTTGTGTTTAATCCGACTTATGTCTCCGCCGCCTTTTACCTCTTTTCATTGTGGGTGTCAACGTTTGAATGCCCCGAGGTTTGTCAAGCGCCTTGGTATAGCACCGTAGACCGCCTGTCAAGTTTGATCATTTGGAGGTCGTTGGTACTCCAACTTAATGGTAACCCAAAGCCCCTTTTGCATTGCAGCCCAACTCCCTTTCTAAGTTGCCCAAAACCCACCAAACCCCTCCATGTTTGGTCGTCGATCACGATCCGGCCGAAACCGCACCTCATTCGACTCTCCTAGCCCCCTACCTATAAATCACCCCTCCCCAAATTCGGATGATTTCGCCCCTAACCCTAGTATCCCTTCCAAGGAACGCCCAACTTCACGGACGCCCCACCTCCACCTCACCCCGCAATCCGCCCCACTAGCGCCGCTACCAATGACGCCACGCCGCCCTCAACCAATCGCCACCGGGGCCTGATCCGCCCCCGGGGAACGGTTTGCGCCCGGGGCCCCCCCACCCGGGCCCCCGGAAGTCCGGGCCTTTGTCCGGCCTTGCCCCCGGGCCCTTTCCCCGCCCCCATCCGGGGCCTTCACTCTGGCCCTTCCCTTTGCCCCCGGTCCTTCCGGCTTCCCGGCCGGGGCCAACCAGCCGGCCAAGACGGAGCCCTCATGCGCGGGTTTGCCGGCCCGCTTTTCCCCCGATCCCGGTGGTCCCCCCCCGCTTAACTCCGCCGAGCCTCGCGAGTTTCCCCGAGCCCGTCCTGCCGGATCGATGAGATCCACCGATCTCATCCAAACGTCCACGCCTGCCTGGATCTGCCCATCCGACAATCGGTCCCTGACTTTTTGAGGTAAAATTAAGTCCTTAATCTGCAGTAATTTTGTTTTTTCGTTGCATCATATCTCCATGCATGTATCCTTTTGGCTAATATGTCAAAATGTTCGTTCAAGAGTAGATCATTTCATCTCATTGCATCATTTTCATTTGATCATCTTGTTGCCCTAAATGCTGTTGCAAGATGCTATGTGATGTTAGTTTCTGTTTCTTAACAGAACTTGCACTTTTGTCATTTTTGCCATGATTGATGTGTGCATCCTATGGACTTGAGTCCACATGTGTTTTGAAATATGCCATGTCTTTTCCAGTGGTGCTTGCTATGTATTTTTGTGATCTATGTGGTGACTAGCACAAGCATGCAAACTAGGTGTCTTGTTGTTGCTGATTTCAGCCCTGTTTAGCTGTTATTTTGATGCCATGTTTACTTGATGCTACCGAGAGTTCCATGCATATTTTGAGATACTTCAGTAAGGGTGTTTTGTAAAGCATGTCATGCTCTATCCATCCATGCCCTTTTTTGCAATTATGGAGTAGTCTAGCTTGAGTCAATCGAGCTCTACTTTTGCTATCAAATGATTCCTGGCAGATTGTTTACATGTTATTCAATATTGCCAAGCTTGTTGTGGTTGATCCATGTATGCTATGTTATTGTTCTTGCCATGTATGTCTTCTATGCCATGTCTTCTTGATGTATGTATGCTTAGTTTAACATATAAGGCTCTGTAGTGAGTGCATTGAGCTTGTAAACATGCCTTCTCGTTATCAGTTTTTGACATGCCATGTTGCTGAATCTGTTAACGAGACTTTCGATATTGACATGGGTGTTACTATATTTTCTGATCCTTTTTGGCTCATGGTCACTAAAGGACTTTTGTTATATGATTTGAGTAGATTCATGCCATGCCTTTTGTTTGCCATGATAAGTTCCTGTAACATGTTGTTTCATAGCTCTAAACATTGTAACCTGATGTTAATTTCTGCCAATGCCTGAAACTGTTATTAGTTGCAATCTTGCCATGTCATTTTGAGCATGTTCTAGTCATTTCTGGAGGTAGCTCAGTTCTCATGTTTTGTAATGCTTTACCTGTAGATCATGCCCATGCCTTTTGTTATTATGTTGAGGTCCTGTAGCATGTTGTTTTGATGCTTGCAATATGCCTAGTTGCTGTTTTGGACAGCTTGTCCTTTAAACTTGTATAGGTGTATGTGTTGAACCGCTGTTCTGCTTTTGAGTGTGCTCTATATGAAACTTGCTTGATTTTGCATGTAGTTTCATATTATCATGTTGGATCCTTGTTTTGAGGTGTTTTGCTTGATGTTTGTATGCATTTTGCATCAATGCCATGTTTATCTTGTTTTGCTCATATCTTCTAGGCCGAGTCTCAATCTAATGAACTTTATATGTAACTTGACTAGAATTTCTGTAGATCATCGTGGTGCATTTTAACTTGCTGTTTAACAACTTGAACATAAGGTTTATTCAGATCTGGACCAATTTCGAAATTTGCATATGAGGACTTACCGAATTGTTCTATGTTGTTTCCGCCTCATTTAAACTTGCTTTGATGTGTTGGTCTTGTTTGCATCATCTCTTGCCATGAGTAGCTTCATGTAGCTTTGTCATGCATCATGCTTGTTTGTGCATCATGCCTTGTTCATGTGTGTGTGTTTACTATGTTGTGTGCTTCTTCTTGTTAGTTCCTGTTTGCTATGATCGTGAGGATTCGCTCGCTCACGCTTGGTTCGGCTTCATCCGCTCATCTTCTTCATGGATCCGCTCGCTTCTTCATGGACTGCTCATCTTCTTCATGGTCTCGTTCTTCTTCCTTGGGATTTCAGGCAAGATGACCGCTACCCTCGATCTCCTACTATCATTGCTATGCTAGTTGCTTCGTTTCTATCGCTATGCTGCGCTACCTATTACCTGCTGCTCAAGCCACCCAAATTGCCATGAACCTCTAACTCGTTGTCACCCTTCCTAGCAAACCGTTGTTTGGCTATGTTACCGCTTTGCTCAGCCCTCTTATAGCGTTGTTAGTTGCAGGTGAAGATGAAGTTTGTTCCTTGTTGAACATGGAGATGTTGTTCCTTGTTGAACATGTTTACTTGTTGGGATATCACAATATATCTTATTTAATTAATGCATCTATATACTTGGTAAAGGGTGGAAGGCTCGGCCTTATGCCCTGGTGTTTTGTTCCACTCTTGCCGCCTCTAGTTTCCGCCATATCGGTATTATGTTCCCGGATTTTGCGCCCTAACGCGTCGGGTGATTTATGGGACCCCTTGACGTTCCTTTGAATAAGACTTTTCCAAAGAAGGCCCAACATTGGTTTTACCATTTGCCTCACCTATTACACGCCGATGTCGCCGACAAGTATCCGCCTGTTTCAGGATGTGCCCCTCCGTGACGGAGGAGGCCATCCACCTGCCTCCCGGCCCGGACATAGTTGGAGAAGGTTGAGGGGGTAAGCGGACTTGGGCGCCGATCTCGAAAAGGCAAAATGGATGAGCAAAGGAGGAAGAAGGCGAGGTGAAAAGGTGGATCCTTATCCCTTATATGGACTGGACGAAGGCGCGCCCCCACCACCGGTAAAACTCGCTATCTCAAGCGCCGTGAATCAATGGCGCGGATGGGTTACCCACGTCAGATTTATGAGAATCTGGAATAAGGGGCATGATATATGCTTTGATAAGACGTGCTGTGAAACCGCCGCTAAACGCGCAAGGTGGAACGTAAAAAACGATTCATATAAAGGCCCGCCGTGGTGTGATGTCACGCCATGAATATGTCAAGAGATCTGTGCAAAAGTTATTCTCTACGGTGGTATGTGGAACTTGTTTTGCGTGAGCCGACACCGCCCTTGTGTTCAAAACCTTCTATGAAGTATTCGAGGAGGAACCCGCCTTGCAATGTCAAGACAATATGGGCTTGACTCTTCGCTTGAAGCCTGGTTCGGGGCTACCGAGGAGTCCTCGACTAGGGGTGTCCGGATAGTCAACTATCATCGCTACCGACTCCAATACTGTGAAGATACAAGATTGAAGACTTTGTCCTGTGTCCGATGGGACTTTCCTTGGTGTGGAAGGCTTACATACGATATATAGATCTCCTACCATTGTAACCGACTGTGTAACCCTAACCTATCCGGTGTCTATATAAACCGGAGGGTTTTAGTCCGAGGATCTAAGAACAATCATACCATAGGATAGCTTTGTATAACGCCTGGATGCAACTCTTCATATTTATAACTCCAACTCTTGCCTTTTCCGGAGATGTGATATTTTATTTCCTCCGTTGTTGGGTTTTTGTCTTCTGTTTTGCATTTTGTTCATGTCATGCATCTCATCTCATAGCATCACATTGCATCTCATGTTTTCATAAAACTTGCATCTGCCCGTAGTTGTCGTGGTCCCCTTGCTTTCGCTGACTGCTCCGAGACCAACATTGTTCTTCGCTTTTCCCTCTTGCCTAAACCGAGTCTCTTTTCACAAAGGCATCGACCTCGCAACCTAGTCCAAACTGTTCAACCCGAACCGCCGAGTCGCCACCGCTGTATCTAGATCATCCCAACATCTATTAAATATCTCTGTTTTCTTATTTGACCTCTAACCTTTTATTCTCGATCGTCCGACACGATCGGAGGGATCGTTAGCCCCTAACCTAATCCACCTCAGATATAATGGGGCAACCCTAAAACCAGGTGAGATGTACCATCCTTCCTCCTTGCCGCCACACTCAACACACATCGATCCGCCCGATCCCCTTCTCCTGCCTCCTCCACCAATCCTCATGGCTGCCTCCTCCCCGATCCCTCGCTTGCTCGGCCCCGCTGTTAATCTAATCCCGCCTCGCAGGAGCCCAAAGCCACGGCAAGCCCCTCTCACTGCATCGCCTCCGCGACCTCCCCGCTCGAGCTCCTCACTGCAACATCAAGCTCGAGCTCGCACTCAGACCCATGGCGCCTCCCAAGGCCTCCTCCTCCTGGCCTCCCGTCCCATCGCTAAGTCTGTTCGAGCCAAGTCGCCTGGAGCTTCGATGTCCCTGGCCCAAGTCCTCGCCCCGCCCCCGCCTCTGCTCCAAATCGAACGCCAAGCCGCCTTGAGTTTCTTCACGGGCTCTTTCTCAGCTCCCAAGCCCCGCCTCGCCTGTTTTCACCTCAAGACCTGCGGCCACACCAGGCTCAGTGAGATGAGCCTGCCACAGGCCCCTCTTCTCCCTGTCCTCTTCTATCTCTTATCCTCCCTCTCTGCTTTTCTTCTGAATTCTCCTACCATGGCAAGCAGCTTGCCTCGGATCCGCGCCTCCTCCGCCAAGGTCCTCCCCGAGTCCCAAGTCCACTCTGCCCAGCCTGTGGATCTGCACCAAGTCCCTACTGACCCCGCTGCTGCCTTCTGCCCACCGGCCGCTGCTCGCTCTCGTCGAGTGAGAACGCGCTGTCCCAGCCTGCTGGCTGACCTATGTCCCTCCCCAAGAAGTCCCCAACGCAAAGCCTGCCAGCCCAATGCCACACGGCCCATGGTGAGGCCACCCCATTTGTTTTTTTTATCAAGGCCTGCTCCAGCTTTCAGTTTCGCCCATGTAGGTTTTTTTTCCGATTCATGATTTTAGCAATTATCCTGTGTTTTGCGCTTTTACGTAAAAGACCTCATCTTCATGCATTAAATAAATCACAAACCGCATCGGATTAAAATGATTTATATATGTAAAATGCTTAGAATTTTGTGTAGATTAATAATATGCCATTTTCATCCCATGTTAAAATGTTTAAAATGCTGTTTGATTAAATTTTCTCAAACGCCATGTTAAAATGCTTTATTTCATAACTAAAAATCCGAGCTCCAATTTTAATAAACTTTATATGTAAATGGGGTGGAAAATGCCTAGTTTAACATGGTGCAGTTTATTTTCCTGTTTAACAACAATAAAATATGTTTTAGGGCAGATCAGTACCGAATCTAAAATATGCACATGGGGATTTTCCAAATTGTTGTTTGTTGTTCCTTTCATTTAAATTTGCCTAAATAGTTAGTTTTATTATGCTTCACCCCTTCCATGCTTAATAACATTTAATATTGTGGGTACATAACCAAGAGCTTAACTAAATAATGTGTAGCCATTAATATGCAACTCGCATATTGGGCTCCATTTAACTTGTAGTTTTGTTTGTGCATATTGCCATGCCACTCATTAAACCGACATGCATCATACATGGTTGAGCATCATGCCATGTTTATGCTTGTGTGTTTACCATGTTGTTTGCTTTTTCGGTTGCTTCTCTCGCTAGCTTCTTTCGCTCCGGAGTTGTGAGGACTATCGCTCTTCTTCATGGACTCGTTTATTCCTTTATGGAAGATGACCATACCCCAAATCACTTCTATCTTGCTTGCTAGATGCTCGCTTTATGCGCCTATGCTACGATGCCTACCACTTGCTATATCATGCCTCCCATATTGCCATGTCAAGCCCCTAACCATCCTTTCCTAGCAAACCGCTGATTGGCTATGTTACCGCTTGCTCAGCCCTCTTATAGCTGTTAGTTGCAGAAGATGAAGTTTGTCTTGTTGAACATGAAGATGTTGTTCCTTGTTGGAACATGTTTACTTGTTGGGATATCACAATATATCTTTATTTAATTAATGCATCTATACACTAAAGGGTGGAAGGCCGGCCTTATGGCTGGTGTTTTGTTCCACTCTTGCCTCTAGTTTCATATCGGTATTATGTTCCGATTTTATGCTCACACTGGGTTAGTGATTTATGGGACCCCTTGACAGCTTCGCTTGAATAAGACTCTCCAAAGAAGGCCCAACATTGGTTTTACTATTTGCCACCTGCCTTTTTTCCTTGGGTTCTGCAGACTAAGGGTCATCTTTATTTTAACCCCTGCCAGTGCTCCTCCGAGTGCTGGTCCAAATTAGAGCCATTTATGTTTCGAGGCAACTCGAGGGCTGGTTTTACCAGAGGGTGGCCTATCCTGTGCCCTAAGAACAGATATGTGCAGCTCCTATCGGGATTTGTTCACATCGGGCGTGCTTTTGGTCTTGTTTTATTGTCCGAAATGTCTTGTAGCCGGATTCCGAGATCGATCGGGTTCTCGGGAGAAGGAATATCCTTCGCGATCGCGAGAGCTTATCACCGCAGGGTATTATCTTTCAAAGCCATGCCCGTTATGAGGCGATGGGAATTTGTTAATCATACAGAATTACTTTTTTGCGTTCGCCATGGCGGACGCAAAGGCATGAATGGCGGATTTACAAAATCTTGCCGTCACCATGACGGCAACAGTTCGCAAAGTAGGCTACACGGTAATTACTTTGCCGCCCGCTTCGGGCGGCCGACGGTAGTTCCGCGATGACTCAGCGAGAGCAGACGCACGGATTAATTGGCGCCACAACCGCTATGTTAACGGCAGTTTTGCCGCCCGCCATCGACGCAAAAATTTCTAGTGTCTTTGCCGTCGCCATCGATGGCAAAGTGCAGGTTCTTTGTCGTCACATCGATGGCAAAGTGCGTGGTTTTTGCCGTCATCACCGATAAGTGCGTGTGTTCTTGCCGTCACATCGATGGCAACTCGACTAAATGGGTCAGCACTTTAGATGCTAGATGTAACGGTCTTCTTTGTCATCCGCGAAGACGGCAGATGCTGCCGGTTAGGTACGGCAAAGAGCCCGATATTGGCTCTTTATCTGTTTTTATTAAATCCAACAATTTTCATCACAAATATATATGACATATATATTTCAAAAGGCCATTACAGAAAGCAAACATATAAGATATCCAACACATAACTTCATCATCCAACCATATATATTACATGCATAGTTCCATCATACATAAAAGTTCAACATAGAGGCATCCAACCATATATATTACAATAGTTTCATCCAACGATACATGCATAGTTCAACGATACAAAAGAAAAAAGAGAAAGGGATAAGGAGCACTCCATCTATGCAAACTTTCAAGTGAATGAAATCTAAAATGAAAATAAGAAAGTTAGAACAAGAAGAGTAGAACAAGAAGAAGACTAGAACAAGAAGAGTAGAACAAGAAGAAGACTAGAACAAGAAGAGTATGCCATTTATGAGCTAACTTACGGAAATGGATCATATATGAGCTAACTAAGTTGAAATGGGTCGCTTATGAGCTATCTAAGGTGAAATGGATCATTTATGAGCTAACTGTTGAAATGGGTCGCTTATGAGCTAAGGTGAAATGGATCATTTATGAGCTAACTTAGTTGAAATGGATCATTTATGAGCCAATTTAGTTGAAATGGATCTTTTATGAGCTAACTTAGTTGAAATGGATCGCTTTTGAGCTAACTTAGGTGAAATGGATCATTTATGAGCTAATTTAGTTGAAATGGATCTTTTGAGCTAACTTAGTGAAATGGATCATTTAAGAGCTAATTTAGGTGAAATGGGTTGTTTTTTAGCTAACTTGGTGAAATGGATCATTTAAGAGCTAATTTAGGTGAAATGGGTCATTTTGAGCTAACTTGGATGAACTGGATCATTTATAAGCTAACCTAGGTAAAATGGGTCATTTTAGAGCTAACTTAGGTAAAATGGATCGCCTATGAGCTAACTAAGCTTAATTATGCAATTTTTGACATAAGTAAGCTAAGCATGATCGCTTTTAGAGCTAACTTATGGATGGTTTTGGAGGAATATTAAGTCATTTTGGAGGAGAAGAAGCAGGTCATTATGGTAAGCATTTGAGGAAATAAAGCTAAGTCTAGGTCTTTATGCATGTGTTAAGCTAAAACACTAGATGAACTTACCAAGATCCGTGGAGGTGTAGGAGCGGGTGGCTCGTGGTCAGTAGCTGGAAAAGGATCGTATGATGCTTGTCTGAGTTACGCTGCACCAAAGATCATTTCCAATGTCTTGTTAGCATGATGACACTCAAATGTTAAGACTAGCAAGTAATGTCCATTCAAATAAACTCACTGCGTGGTCCTGTGAGCAATCACTCGCATCTGCTGAGCGGTTCGACCTGCCTTCTCACACATGCACATTTGGTTTTGACGACTCACCATACTAGTTAGTAATGAGACAAACACTACATGAATGTTTTGCCTAATCTGCAGAAGAAACTTACCACAAGGAGCTCAGACATGGCCCTTGCCTGCATGTCATTCGCGCTCTCCTCCTCCATCATCTTTGTCCTCTCCAACCCGCTGCCTCTCCGCCGCCCGCTTTGGCGTTTCTCCCTTTCATCAGATAGAGCCTCGCAACACCACTCACATGACCATTTGTAATCATTGATGGAAGCGCACAATGTAATGGAGAAAGATAACTGAGTATGTATCACTAACCTTGATAGTTGCACCGCCGCTCACGAGGCCTTATCTCAGAGCGGAGCTCGATCGGGCGCGCCTCTTGATCTCCGAGAGTGCTAGGACAACGGATAAGTCCATCTCCAATGGCTATGGAGCCACCTCCCGCCACCGTGATCATCACAGATCAATGGGACCTGCTCAAGAAGTCCTCCCTTTCCTCCCTCATCTCTATATCTCACGAGCTTGTTGTGGGAGGAGATGTTGAAGTTGTTTGCATCATCGAGGTCGACCGAGAGAAAGCCCTGACTTTCTTGAAAGAGGCAGGGGCCATGGCATACAGGTCGTACACCGCACCTTATCCGCCTTTATTGTAGCGTCTGAAAGAGAGAAACAATGAAAATTAGTAATTAAAGGGCTCAAGCTAGCATGATGAATGAATTGCATGAATCATGAAGCAAACCACATACCCAGCCATACTTAACTGATATAAGTTGAGCTGCCTTGATGGTGTGGCACACCTTCCATTTGGGCACGCTTGTCCTTGGCCTCATGGAGGGCTAGCCATTGTTTTGAGCACCACTCATCGACCAACACCTCCCAACAATCCATCCGATCCAAGACACCATCCTGGAGGCGCCTGTTAGCAATAGAAACTTGAGCGCCACGGCTAAGAATTACTAAATGAAGGAACTTAAGTAGAGAAGGCCTTAAGAATTACCTTCATGTACTGCTTCTTACTCAGAACTTATCGTGGCACGGGCTTGGTCTTCTTGATACGCACGCGAGTAGTCTCAACAGCCTCGCACCGAGCCTCGTGGCCGTAAGTTCGAGTAGGCGCTTACTCGATAACATGTGCCGCCCTCCTCGTATCCCTCCTCACACCTGTAGAATGTCTGCAATCAAATGAGACAATATTGATTAGTACAATTAATAACTAGCTAGTTGAAGATTTTAAATGTAAAGGAGAAATTACTGTAACTTTCTCGATCACGTTCTTCTCACGCATTTACACCGCCGATAATCTCATCCGCGGGCCGGGCAGCCACGTAGTGCCCCACTCAATCCAAGCTCGAAGCCGACCTCACCAGCAACGGACAAACCTCGAAGTTTTGCCGCAAAGAACTCCAAGGACGGAGTTGGGCCATGGACACTGATGATGGTGGTGCCAACTCGCAAAGATGACTAGGCCAACGATTAGTTATTTGAAAAACGTGGAATGTACAAGGTACAAAATATTAAATGCACTTACGCATTCTCTCCCCATCAGGAAAATCAACCACCGCCGCTGGTCATGGGCAGACGGACGGGAGCCGTAGCACCACGCCGGTAGACCGGCCCCCTCCTCCTCAAGATCACGGCCCTCGCCATCAAGCATGGCCATCGGCCTCGGCTGATCCGCCAGTACCCCATCCGACGCAGGTTCCCGGGGTCACGTAACTAACTCAGGCCCAAGACCCGGACGAGGCTCGTGGGACCTGAGTCCGTAGCCTCCTCCTGACGGTCCACCCTAGCAAATACGTGTTTGGTGAAACAGCTGGGTGGCGGCAGGAAGGCGCCGAGCAACACTTACCTCTAACCACCACGTGCCCTACCTCCTCTTCTTCTACTCGCCACCATGGCCGACGAAGAAGGGCCCGGTGTGTGGCCATACTGTTCAAGAACGCCGCTGAGAGGTGTCCGAATGGAAGACTCCCGACCACGCCCCCCACGCCCACCATCTTTCAACACCGCCATGAAACAGTAAACCAAATTAGTACAACATAAAAAGACCGACATGAATAATAATATGTATCACTTATGTATCATCATCAAGTACAACATAAAAAATGTAATACCACTACACTAATAATCTTCAAGATTATCAATAAATGCATAATCATCATCATCACTATAATCATCATGCTCATAGGGTTCATTGGCATCAACATGTAAAGGCCACTTGACGAATTCAAGCATTGATGTGTCATCCGCAGCAGTAACTCTTCTTGTTCCATCTTCTTGTTCCTCCTCCTGGGTGATGTTTCATTCTATTGTCACTTCAATGTTTTGGGGTGAATTATATGTTCTTGAAACGCTTTTTGGAAAGACGTGTTCTTGGAAGAATTCTCCTTCATATGTGTCTGGGTTAATGAGGTTCATAATCCTCTTCCTTGGGGAGAAAGTCTAGCACGTATGCACTTCATAAACCATATCCCAACCTTTTCAGATTTGGTTTAGTTTGGCAGGCCCACGGTAGATAGAATACTTGGGTCACCTGTTGAGCTACAATATAGACATCGTGAAATAAATGAGTGCTTTGGTTGATTTCAACTAGCCCTACATGTTCATGAGTCCTTCTAGCCTTCGGCTGAAACCAATAACATTTGAAGACTACTACATCGTGCAAGGCTTTTCACCATAGAACGAAGTTCATAAATTGCTTCA
Source organism: Aegilops longissima (assembly GCA_021605205.1). Taxonomy (NCBI): domain Eukaryota; kingdom Viridiplantae; phylum Streptophyta; class Magnoliopsida; order Poales; family Poaceae; genus Aegilops; species Aegilops longissima. The sequence continues at coordinate 50,648 of JAHIAM010006485.1, read as the reverse complement.
ACTCTCCCATAATACTTGTACTTCCTCGCCGATAGTATTAACAATTTGTTGACTTTCAATTATATAGTTTCTTCCTTGCCAGGTACGAAAGATACCCGCTGATGTCATTGTCAAATGAACGGACCTTTATAGTCAAAACCATTAGCGATTTGTCTCAATTCGCCCATAGACTCGAATTAGCCTACAAATTTAATATGAAAGGATTGTTGCATTATGCACAAATTAGCTAATGAAATGAAATTGTCTAATAGAAATTACCGCTTGTTTGAACCAAGAGATGAAACCGATAGCCACCTCCTTGCTTAGCTTAGAAGCTCATACTTCGACGGAACTTTTGGATCTCCGCCCATACGAGAATATGGCGACATATCGACGTATGACATATCCAGGAATAAGAGAGTTCAAAGGAAATAGAAAGGCAAAACAATGTACCGAACTTACTCGATGTACGCCGCACTTCTATCAAAGAAGATATACAACTAAATGGTCCGCCATTCTTCGTTATTCAAAGATACCGGATGTGAAACACTAGCTGGTGCGAGATTCCTTTGAATAGGCCGAGGTTGATCCACCTTTTAGGCTCGCAAGATTGTACCGAGGCTTCGGATTGCAAATGACGCATTTTTGGCTTCAGAGTGCGTTACTTAAGTTTGCAGCCTCTATGATGAATGCCATCGATGCTTCAATTCTACGCTTATTTTACATTTTTGTCAAGCTGCCTTCTCGTGATTCTCGGGGCTTGTAGCACCAACGATTTTGCACTGCCCCCAATCTTGCCCTACCGGAGATGCAAAATCAAATGCTGCATTGATTAAAGAAGCCCGTGGAAAGATCTTCTAACTTGCATCAACTCCGCGCCAATTCTTCCATTTCTTCTAGCACGCCAGCGATAGTTCTTCAAGACAAAGAACACTTGAAGAAATAGCTGAGTTCGCCAGATTATTCATCCTCAGGGATGAAGCCACGAACATCACCTAAGATAACCCATTAACCATATGTGCCAATCATGACTCTGAGACCAAATATCTTCAGTTTATCAAGATTCGCCCCTCTAGATTCGCTGATACCCATCGGGGAACATCAATCAGTTGCACCCACAAGAGAATTTCCTCATAGCTGGCCTTCCAAGATTGAACCATGCCTTTGGCTTCGGCCCAGTTCCGCTTCCTTCGCCTTTTCATGTTTTGTAACGCCTATCACATAGCGCCCCAGATCGAGTCTAGCCTTAGTATTATCCTTGACTTCCCATCTATGCCGAACAATGTACCAAAAGTGTCAGCGATATTCTTCTCAAGGTAGCATCACGCCGATGTTGTGTGGGCAAAGGAGGTCTTGAAGCAAGGCAGATCCCATAAGCATGTTTTGTGAGACCACGCTGCTTAGTATTATACCCCTTGAAGTACCCTCGACGCTGTGGATCTGGCTCGAGAGCCGCCAATCCAGGTCTGTTGGTCACATCGCAGTGGTGCGTAGTTTTTGACAACTCTACCCCTCGATGAAGTTCTTCTTGTCTTCCGAACTTATGGCGAGGATCCAGAACGGTTTATGCATGTCGAAGCAAGAAAACTTACATCGGCCTCAAACCAATGGAACTCAAGAGCTCCCTTGCATGGGGCACGAACCTTCCATGCACACACCAGCCAACTAATAGTGATACGCCGCAAGTCATGCGCCGAGTACATGTACCGCATACCATTATGAAGTTCCGCTAAAGGCGCCGTGATGTCTTGAACCCATTATCCAGGATTCTTACTCGCCCTGCTGCTGCATGTACACATTCATATTTTGCCCGATAGTTGGGTCCCGAATTATCAACCAGAAAATGTTCTTTCTTTGCATAATCTGTCCGGGGAGATTGAGGAAAGACAAATACGGGCCAACAATCAGACATGTCAGCCATACCAAACACATCGAACCCATCCGTATGATGCCGACTCGAGGATGCCTTTGACCGCTTTGTCAAGATGTAATTCATCAAACTTTTTCCACGCAACACCATCCGATGTGGTACCATCATCGATTCCCATCTGCATCTAGTTCGGTTCTTTGCCTGTTTTGTGCCATGTCATCCGTCTCGCCGCTTTCTTCACTCATGAAAAGACGCCAGTCTTGGTACGATTGGCATATACCGAAGAACACTAACGGGATTTTGGTCTCGTGGTCTTCACCCATACCGCTATTCAACATAATATACCGAAGACTTCAAATGGGATAATAGTTTTGTCCAGAAAGGCAGATTTTGTCACAGCATACCTTTCTTCATGAATCATTACCGTAGATGGCAAACCAGTCGTTGTGCTCGTGGAGTTGGACGCCAAGACTCCAACATTTCATTGAAGGTTTTGCAGATTCTCCATTCTCGTCCTAATCCTTTAGCATCATCATAGCCTTGCACCATGTTTTCCATCCTGTACCATGCTCGCTTACAACAATCCACTCCTCAGCTCGTCATGTTGGGCTCACCATGAAATGTCCACACCATATAATCGGGCGAAACCACTCTTTCCGCAGGTGTTTGCCCATTTCAGCCTCCGCCTTTTTTCCCATCGCCAGACCGAAACAGGCACCAGGTTTTCTTTGGCCATTTGCAAATGCGGCTTGCACAAACCCCTTAGTTTTTGTGAACCATTCAGCCCATTTGTTTTCACCAGTGACCGTATACATCCAAGCACGGCCACCATCTTGACTTTCTCGAGCTACCGGACACACAACAATTATATATGTAATTCACCATGTATATATTCATCGCTTGATCTACTTGTCAATTTTATTACGCCCATGCAACCTACACTCTATTGGTAATGATATCCATCTCATTGAGATTGTCTATTTTCTGATAGCAGCTGATTTCACTGGGGGCTTTAGCATTACCGCTCTCGATACACGCCTCTCGCACAAACAGAGAGGATGTGTACCAGAAGAACAGGAGGCAATCAAATATATGCGCTGATCCGGAGCAAAGCATATGGGAAAATGAACCCAATCTACACATACCGCTGTCCATGGATAGCATACAATTCGAAGATCAGTTATAAATATGCAAATGCATGCATATTTATAACTATGACGCTCAACGGAGACACATATTGGTTACGATAATCGATGATTCAAGACACATATAGCTAGCTATCAAGTTTCATCGAATAGATCAAATAATTAATGGGGAGGAGGAGTTGTCATTTGTGCTCACCTACCAAATGGCGCAGTTTCACAAACGACGGCGAGGTCGTCAACACCAAACCTCGCATGATGAAACAATTGCATAATTAAAACTACACGATCAACACAATTATATATGATGTTTTTCATAACAAAATCGAAAATATATGACCTAACCAATAATTCACAACATAGACCCCGCCGGCTCTGGAAGGCCAAAGAACATCTTTCGGAGGTGCCTGCGGGCCTGTGTCCTGGCCGGGTCGGGGTGCCGTGGTCGGGTCGCTGTTTCGTGGGTCGGGGTCGGGTGTCAGGTCGATGTCGCCCGCGCTGCCTGCTCGGTGTTGTTTTGTGGTGTGGTGTCGGGGTCAGGTGTCGGGTCGGCTCTGGGGTCCTGGGTGTTCAGGTCCAGCTGGGTCGTGTCGGGTCACCTTGGGGGTCTAAAGGGTCGGGTGTGGGTCGGGTCCAGGGTCGGGGCCTGCCTGGGTCGGGGCCTGGCTCTGGGTCCGGCTCGGGTCCTGGGTCTCGGCTCGGGGTGTCGTGGTTCGGGTGTCGGCCTGGTCCTGGTACGGTCGGGCCTGGCCTGGTCAGTGTCGGGCCGGGTCGGCCTGGGGTCTCGGCCCAGTCTTCTTCTTCTTCCTTTCCTTTTCTTCCTTTTTCCTTTTCTTCTTCTTCCTCCTTTCTTTTCTTCCTTTTTTTCCTTCTTCTTTCTTCTTCTTCTTCTTCTTCTTCTTCCTCCTTCCTTTCCTTCTTCCTCCTCCTCTCTTTTCTTCTTCTTCTTCTTCTTTCTTTCCTCCTCTTCTTCTTCTTCTTCATCGATCTCTTTTTCTTTTTCTTCTTCCAAACTAAACTAAACCTAATCCTAAAACTAAGAAAAACAGAAAAGAAAAAACCAAATCTAAACCCAATACTAAACTAAACTAAACCTATAAACCTAAAACTAAACATAAACCTAAAACTAAAAAACAGAAAAAGGAAAAAAAGGAAGAAGAGACTCACCGCAGCGAGGGTGGAGGAGGGGCGGCTCTGGGCGGTGAGGTGGGGGCGGGCGTTTAGGGCGACAAGGCCAGGCGCCGGCCGGGCTGGGCGTGAGGTGCCGGGCGCTGGAAGGCGGCGGTACCAGGCGGCGGCGCTGGCGGGGGGCGCCGGTGGCGGGCGGGGTGGTGGGCGACGGGCGGGGCTGGGCGGCCGCGGCATGGTGCGAAGGCGGAGGGAGAGAGAGAGGGAGGGGCGCGCCCCGCTAACTTTACGGGCTCTTCCTTTCTTGCCCGCCACCTTGCCGCCCGCTTAGTTTTGCCGCTCAAATGGACGGCAAAGAGGAATTCCCAGGTTTTTTTTTGCAACTCGCATTGCCTTTCTTTCTTGTTGCCCGCTAGCCGATAACGAGCCTTAGCGTTCATGAAGCGGACGGCAAAGAATCGCTGATGGTAATTTGGTTATCAGGCTGCTCTTTGCCGCCGCTTTTGGGTAAATGGCAAAGAGCTTATTTGCTGTCCGCCAGCGTATCGCAAAGAGTGGCAGATGGCAAAGTAGCCGATTCCAAGAGTGAATGTCCGTAGAAAACCAGAAGTTGATGTTAATTAAAATACACCAATCAAGGTGTAACCGTGATGGTCTCTTCGACGGAGTCCGGAAGTGAACACGGTGTTGGAGTTATGTTTGACGAAGTAGTTTCGTGATCACTTCTTGATCGCTACTTAGCTTCACGATCGTTTTGCTTCTCTTTCTCGCCTCTTTGCGTAATGTAGCCACCAGATATGCTAGTCGCTTGTTGCAGCCCACCTCACTACCTTTCTCCTACCCATAAGCTTAAATAGTCTTGATCTCGCTGGTGTGAGATTGTTGAGTCCCCTGTGACTCACGACATATTTCCAAACCAGTTTGCAAAGCCGATGAAACTGGCAGGTGACGATCCGGCTCAAGGAGGAGCTGGAAGATCTTGTTCATTGTGTTGTTTCGCTTCATTGATCAGTAGTGGAGCTCAGCTGTATTTATCGGGATCTGTAGCATTTGGGGTAGTCTTTTTATTTTGGTTCCAGAGTCGGACCTTGCTGTGGCATGGGGGCTGAAGCCAACGACTGCCATCTCTCAAATTTGATAAACGCCACGTAGGTAATATTTTAAATTAATGTTGCTGCTTAGCGATATGAAAAGTTTTCAGCAGACAGATAACAAATGCTAGTCTATTCAAAATTACATCTTGGAGCACTCATCCGCTTATTGGCGGGCACCCTCAGAGGCCCTCATAGTACATTTCGCGCGGCGATGCTCCTTGCCCTTCGTGGGGTCTGTCACAAGCTTCTCCAGATCCAGCTTGCCCTAGCAGCACTTTAGCACGGGCAAGGGCCCGACGGACACCTTCAATGCATTTGAGCTTTGATGACTTCAATCCGTGGACAAAGGCCCACCACCACGTGACTAAGCCGTAGTAGCTCCCTGTGCATGGCTTCCAATGGCCATACCAACTATAAGGCCCTTCATGGCCTGTTCGGGCGACCTGGAGCTCGACCAGCTGCTTCAGCTGGTCGCCAGGCACTGATGTTCGGCCAAAGATACCGAGACCAGAACACCTTCTCCGCCGAGCTCCCTCCTTGCACAAGAGAATGTGGCAGATCCGATACACTACGAGGCAGATCAAGGAACGCCTCGAGAGCTCCGAATCCGGTAAGTAATAGGTAATTCACTTCACATGCTTGCTTTGCATAAAGAATGCCTTACCCGCTATCTTCTTTTAATGATTCAATTTCTTGGAGGGCTTTTTGGGCCTGGCCCTAGCAGCTTTGGCATTCTCAAGAGCCGAGGCAGTTCGACACCTGGGTCTTCGAGTCACCCTCCAAACCCTCGTGTTTTTTCATGAGAGCCTGGAGCTCTTGCCGCATCTTTGGCCAGCTGCGCCTCCCTCTCTCTGCGCGCCCACTGCCATGAGCTGCCACGAACACGCTTCCTTCTGTGGTCGCCACCCTGCTCGTGGCCCCCGCAGACTCATGTTATTCCCAAGTATTTTTGCAACCTAAACCTTTCTATAAGGTATTTCTTTAATACAGTATTATTTACCTTCCTTGTCCTCGAGCTGCTTCTGGCAAGGCCGAGCTCGTTCTCGGACCGCCGAGGCTTTGTTTCAATGCATCGATCCTCGCTGTTAGTGCTGGCAGAGGTAGGTCAGAGCAGAGCCCTCGTGATTCCCATATTGACATACTTATGTCGACTACAGATATCTTTTAGATACTTAGTCCGACTTTTCTTCCTAACACCTAACTAAGCATCAGGGCTACCGTCTATGTGGTAATATTTTTACATATTCTAAACTTACTTCAAAGCCTCGTTAGAAGGCTGGCAGAAGCTTGGTCAGCCCGCCATTTGGCGGATTGAATGTTCGGATCACCGTGACTCATAACAGGCTATGCTCTCCTCGATCGAAGCCATAAGCGCCCAAAGAAGCTATCCGTGCCTCCGCTGGACGGAAGATCACTGCCGCTTTACCTTTTTACTTAAGGACCACTTGCCGGACTTCGGAACAGCTAAAGGTTCCAAGATGGAGTCCGGACGAGGGTCGGGCTTGAGCCCCTGGGGTCTCGCCCCACGCTGCTCGAGTCCGGGAGGTCACGCTTGGCGTGCACCTCCAGCGCCCACCTCCTGACCAGGCCCCACCTCGGGCTTGTCCGAAAGCGTGAGGTGAGGAGACAGTGGAAGTGAAGTACTCTCCATTCCCGATGAACTCCGTGGACCCGTCATTGTCAAGCGATGTGCCAGCTTTGGGCGGGCTGCATGATTGTTCGGCATTAGAGAACACTATGCAATGATAAAAAAGCCATGGGTATCCTGGACACTTACAATCTCGCCAGGGGCTTGGCTCCTCATGGGCCACTCCTCATCGTCGCTGCCGACGCTGGTGGAGAAGTCCGGAGGAAGGGTCCTTCCTTCTAGATTCTCCGCCTCCCCCAGCTTGGGGCGGCCTTCCTTTCTCTTCCTCTTCACTGGGAGAGGCTTTTTTCCTCCTCCTTGTTTTCGTGGAGAAGATTCTGCCTTTAATCCGACAAGACTCGGGCGCCGGAGTCCTTCTGAGTTCCCGTGGCCTCCTTTCTTGGCCTTCTTCTCCGCACCACATGGGTACTGGAGCCAGCAGCCCCATTAATCGGGTGTCCGCTGGTCTTCCGCAAAGGAGCTTGATGGAAGAATCTGTCCCGACGCCTTCAGCCAGTCCCGCCAAAGATTAGGGAGTTTTAGATCCCACATAGAGTCAATCTATGAAAAAGAGTCCCGTGAAGGGTAAAATAACTTACTCGCCGCTTGACGCCGAGCTGTATCCGCTGATCTTTGTTAGCGGATGCGGGGCTTCGCGCCTTGAATAAAGCACCTTCCGTGCATCTTCGCACGTAGTGTCAAGAGCCGCTCAAGGTTCGTAAGTTGTGCTGGATCAAACTCCCACAAATTAAAGGCCCATTCCTGGCATGGGAGAATTCAAGGATGAGCATGATTGACTACGTGACAAGCTTGAGCTTTGTCCACTGTGTTTCTGACATGTTTGGAGTCCGCCGCCTTCTTCCTAATCACTCCCACTTTAGGCCCGCTCTTTCCATGATGTGAGCCGGTGGGGAGCCAGATTCGAATTCGGGGCCGCCACCACTTGAGTCGCATGCTCTTGGCAGTAGAACCACCCGACGATTACTTACTTTTGTTGTTCCCACGAAGGAGCCCTCGAGCCAAAGGACATTGGGCATCCTGCCGACCATAGCGCCTCCGCCTCCGCTTATCGGCCTAACTATCTTCGGCTTGACGCTAAAGGTCTTCAACTATAAGTCAAGTGATTGGATGTAGAGGAAGGTTTCGCATACCCATTTATAAACGCTTAGATATTGAGGATGAAGTTTGGGGCCAGATCGTGGAAATCCTCGCCATAGTAGAACATGAGCCCTGACAAATGGGTGAAGTGGAAAACCTAGCCCATGGGAGGAAGTGGGTGAGGAACACCACCCTCTCATAGGGCCTCGGGAGTGGGATGAGCTGCCCTCGTCGGGTAGCCGACACGCGATGTCGCTGACAAGTATCCGCCTCCCGCAGTCTTGTGATGCCCCTCCGTGATTTGAGGAGGCCATCCACCTGCCTCCCGCCTCCCGGACATAGTTGGAGAAGGTTGAGGTGGGTGTGCGGATTTGGGCGCTGGATCTCGAAAAGGCGAAAATGGATGAGCAAAGGAGGAAGAAGGCGAGGTGAAAAGGTGGATCCTTATCCCTTATATGGACGATCAAGCTATGCGCGCCCACCAGACCGGTAAAACTCAAGTATCTCCCAAGCCGCCGTGAATCAATGGCGCGGATGGGTTACCCACGCTCAGATTTATGAGAATCCCGGAATAAGGGGCATGATATATGCTTTGATAAGACGCGTAGTGAAAACGCCGCTAAACGCTAAGGTGGAACGGTAAAAACGATTCATATAAAGGTTCGGCCGTGGTGTGATGTCACGCCATGAATATGTCAAGAGATCTGCAAAAGTTATTCTCTACGGTGGTATGTGGAACTTGTTTTGCGTAGCCGGACACCTGCCCTTGTGTTCAAACCTTCTATGAAGTATTCGAGGAGGAACCCGCCTTTGCAATGCCGAAGACAATATGCGGCTTGATTCTCTTCACATTGAAGCCTCGTTCAGTGGCTACCGAGGAGTCCTGGACTAGGGGTGTCCGGATAGTCAACTATCATCGCTACCGACTCCAATACTGTGAAGATACAAGATTGAAGACTTTGTCCCGTGGTCCTGATGGGACTTTCCTTGGTGTGAAGGCAAGCTTGGCGATACGGATATATAGATCTCTCTACCATTGTAAACCGACTTTTGTAACCCTAACTCCATCCGGTGCCTATATAAACCGGAGGGTTTTAGTCAGAGGACTAAGAACAATCATACCATAGGATAGCTTTGTATGTAACGCCCGGATGCAATCTCTTCCATATTTATAACTCCAACTCTTGCCTTTTCCGGAGATGTGATATTTTATTTCCGCCGTTGTTGGGTTTTTGTCTTCTCGTTTTGCATTTTGTTCATGTCATGCATCTCATCTCATAGCATCATGCGCATTGCATCTCATGTTTTCATAAAACTTGCATCTGCCCGTAGTTGTCGTGGTCCCCTTGCTTTCGCTGGACTGCTCGAGACCAACATTGTTCTTCGCTTTTTCCTCTTGCTTAAACCGAGTCTCTTTCATTATGCATCGAATCCCTCGCAACCTAGTCCAAAACTGTTCAACCCGAACCGCTGAGTCACGTCACTGCATTCAGATCATCCCCAACATCTATTAAATATCTCTGTTTTCTTATTTGGACCTCTAACCTTTTATTCTCGATCGTCCGACACGATCGAGGGATCTGTTAGCCCCCAACCTAATCCACCGGGCGACATAATGGGGCAACCCTAAAACTAGGTGAGATGTACCATCCTTCCTCCTGCCGCCGCCACACTCAACACACATCGGGATCCGCCTCGATCCCCCTTCTCCTCGGCTTCTCCTCCTCCACCTAATCCCGGCATGCTCGCTGCCTCCTCCCGCATCCTCCGCTTGCTCGCCCCCGCTGCTATCGGTTCAAGCCTCCTCAGGAGCCCAAAGCCCCGGCTAAGCCCCTCTCACAGCATCGCCTCCCGCGACCTCCCCGCCCGAAAGGCTCACTGCACATCAAGCTCGAGCTCGCACCTAGGACCCATGGCGCCTCCCGCTTCCTTCCTCCTCCCTGCCCTTCCGTCTCCCCATCGCTAAGTCTGGTCTTCGAGCTAAGTCGCTCGGGAGCTTCTTGATGTCCCTGGCCCAAGTCCTCGGCCGCCTGCTTCTCTGCTCCAAATCGAACGCCAAGGCCGCCTCTTGAGTTTTCGCCGCCGCGCCTTTCTCCAAGGCTCCAAGCCCTGCCTCGCCCGCTGGCCTTTCACCTCGCGCATCGCCACACCGGCCGCCTGTCTAGAAGTGATGAGCCCTCGCCCAGGCCCTCTTCTCCCCTGTCCTTCTTTCTATCTCTCTTATCCTCCTCTCTCCCTTTCTGAATTTCTCCCTACCATGGCGCGTTAGCCTGTCACGCTTCGGATCCGGCCTCCTCGCGCCTTCAAGGTCCTCCGCCGAGTCCCAAGTCCACCTCCCGCCAGCCTGTGGATCCCGCACTGTCCCTACCTCGCCTGACCCCGCCTGTTTCCTCCTTCCTGGCCCACTGGCCGGGCCTCGCTCTCGCTCGAGTAGAGAACGCCTCGCCGCCTCAAAGCCGCTGCTGACTGGCTATGTCCCTCCCTGCCAAGAAGTCCCCAACGCCCAGCCGCTGCCTGCTCCAGCTGGGCCACGGCCCATGGTGAGGCCACCCAACAGCGCCTTCTTTTTTTTTTATCAAGGCTCTCTCAGCTTCAGTTTGCCCATGTAGGTTTTTTTTCCGATTCATGATTTAGCAATTATCCCAGGTTTTGCGCTTTTACGTAAAAGACCTCATCTTCATGCATTAAATAAATCACAAACCGTGCATCGGATTAAAATGATTTATATATGTAAAATGCTTAGAATTTTGTGTAGATTAATAATATGCCATTTTCATCCCATGTTAAAATGTTTAAAATGCTGTTTGATTAAATTTTCTCAAACGCCATGTTAAAATGCTTTATTTCATAACTAAATAACCGTAGCTCCAATTTTAATAAACTTTATATGTAAATGGGGTGAAAAATGCCTAGTTTAATATGGTGCAGTTTATTTTCCTGTTTAACAACAATAAAATATGTTTTAGGGCAGATCAGTACTGAATCTAAAATATGCACATGGGGATTTTCCTAAATTGTTGTTTGTTGTTCCGCCTCATTTAAATTTTGCCTAAATAGTTAGTTTTATTATGCTTCACCCCTTTCCATGCTTAATAACATTTAATATTGCTGGTACATAACCAAGAGCTTAACTAAATAACTCTAATGTGGTAGCCATTAATATGCAACTCATGTATATTGGGCTCCATTTAACTTGTAGTTTTGTTTGTGCATATTGCCATGCCATGCCTCATTAAACCGGACATGCATCATACATGGTTGAGCATCATGCCATGTTTATGCTTGTGTGTTTACCATGTTGTTTGCTTCTTTTTCGGGTTGCTTCTCTCGCTAGCTTCGTTTCGCTCCGGAGTTGTGAGGATTCGCTCAATCATCCGCTTGTCTTCTTCTGGCGGACTCGTTTATTCCTCATGGGATTTGCAAGATGACCATACCCTAAATCACTTATCTCTTGCTTGCTAGATGCTCGCTTTGCTATGCGCCTATGCTACGATGCCTACCACTTGCTATATCATGCCTCCCATATTGCCATGTCAAGTTCTCTAACCATCCTTTCCTAGCAAACCGCTGATTGGCTATGTTACCGCTTTGCTCAGCCCTCTTATAGTTGTTAGTTAGTGGTGAAGATGAAGTTTGTTCCTTGTTGAACATGAAGATGTTGTTCTGTTGGAACATGTTTACTTGTTGGGATATCACAATATATCTTATTTAATTAATGCATCTATACACTTGGTAAAGGGTGGAAGGCCCGGCCTTATGGCTTGTGTTTTGTTCCACTTTTGTCACTTCCCTAGTTTCCGCCATTATATCGGTATTATGTTCCCGGATTTTATGCCTTACACGGTTGGGTGATTTATGGGACCCCTTGACAGTCAGCTTTGAATAAGACTCCTCCAAAGAAGGCCCAACATTGGTTTTACTATTTGCCACACTAAGCCTTTTTTTTTCCTTGGGGTCTGCAGACTCAAGGGTCATCTTTATTTAACCCCGCGGCCCGTTCTCCCAGTGCTGGTCCAAATTAGAGCCATTTTATGTGCCGCCTCGAGGCAACCTCGAGGGCTGGTTTTACTCAGAGGGCTGGGCTCTATCCGTGTGCCCTAAGAACCAGATATGTGCAGCTCCTATCGGGATTTGTCGCACATCGGGCGGCTTTGCTGGGTCTTGTTTTATTGCCGTCGAAATGTCTTGTAGCCGGATTCCGAGATCGATCGGGTCTTCTGTGGAGAAGGAATATCCTTCGTTGATCGCGAGAGCTTATCATGGGCTAAGTTGGGACAATTTCTGCAGGGTATTATCTTTCAAAGCTATGCCCGCGTTATGAGGCAGATGTGGAATTTGTTAATCACTACATGAATCGTTATTTTGCCGCTCGCCATGGCGGACGGCAAAGGCATGAATGGCGACGGCAAAATCTCTGCTGCCGTACCACGGACGCAAGCAACAGCCTCGCAAAGTAGGCTACGGTAAACAGCACTTTGCCGCCCGCTTCGGGCGGTTGACGGTAAGTCCTTGAGCGCCCGCGACGGACGGCAAAAGAGAGCGGACGGCAATAATTGCGCCACACCCGTTATGTTCTAACGGAGGTTTTGCCGTCCGCCATCGACGGAAAATTTCTAGTGTCTTTTGCTAATCACCACCGATGGCAAAGTGCGTGTTCTTTGTTGTCGCCATCGATGGCAAAGTGTGTGTTCTTTGTCATTCGCCACCGATGGCAAAGTGCGTGTTCTTTGTCGTCACATCGATGGCAAATGACCAAATGGGTCAGCCTTCCAGAAGCACGCCTAGATGCCACTGCAGTCTTTCTTTGCTGTCCATGAAGACGGCAAAGAGTGCTGTCGGGTGCAGCACGGCAAAGAGCCTGCATATTGGCTCTTTTATCTGCTTTTTATTAAATCCAACAATTTTCATCACAAATATATATGACATATATAGATATATTTCAAAAGGCCATTACAGAGCAAACATATAAGATATCCAACACATAACTTCATCATCCAAACATATATATTACATGCATAGTTCCATCATACATAACAAGTTCAACATAGAGGCATCCAACCATATATATTACAATAGTTTCATCCAACGATACATGCATAGTTCAACGATACAAAAGAAACAGAGAAAGGGATAAGGAGCACTCCATCTATGCAAGCTTTCACAAGTGAAAGAAATCTGCAAAATGAAAATAAGAAAGTTAGAACAAGAAGAGTAGAACAAGAAGAAGACTAGAACAAGAAGAGTAGAACAAGAAGAAGACTAGAACAAGAAGAGTATGCCATTTATGAGCTAACTTACGTGAAATGGATCATATATGAGCTAACTAAGTTGAAATGGGTCGCTTATGAGCTAGCTAAGGTGAAATGGATCATTTATGAGCTAACTAAGTTGAAATGGGTCGCTTATGAGCTAGCTAAGGTGAAATGGATCATTTATGAGCTAACTTAGTTGAAATGGATCATTTATGAGCTAATTTAGTTGAAATGGATCTTTTATGAGCTAACTTAGTTGAAATGGATCGCTTTTGAGCTAACTTAGGTGAAATGGATCATTTATGAGCTAATTTAGTTGAAATGGATCTTTTGAGCTAACTTAGGTGAAATGGATCATTTAAGAGCTAATTTAGGTGAAATGGATTGTTTTTAGCTAACTTGGTGAAATGGATCATTTAAGAGCTAATTTAGGTGAAATGGGTCATTTTTGAGCTAACTTGGATGAACTCGGATCATTTATAAGCTAACCTAGGTAAAATGGGTCATTTTAGAGCTAACTTAGGTAAAATGGATCGCCTATGAGCTAACTAAGCTTAATTATGCAATTTTTGACATAAGTAAGCTAAGCATGATCGCTTTAGAGCTAACTTAGGTAAAATGGATGGTTTTGGAGGTCAAGAAGTTTATTAAGTCATTTTGGAGGAGAAGAAGCTAAGTCTAGGTCATTATGGTAAGCATTTGAGGAAATAAAGCTAAGTCTAGGTCTTTATGCATGTGTTAAGCAAAACACTAGATAAACTTACCAAGATCCGTGGAGGTGTAGGAGCGGGTGGCTCGTGGCTCAGAGTCGGAGAAGGATCGCGCGATGCTTGTTCGAGTTACGCTGCACCAAAGATCATTTCCAATGTCTTGTTAGCATGATGACACTCAAATGTTAAGACTAGCAAGTAATGTCCATTCAAATAAAACTCACCGTGGTCCCTGTGAGCAATCACTCGGCATCATGGAGCGGCTCCTGACCTCGTCTTCTCACACATGATCGCACATTTGGTTTTGACGACTCACCATACTAGTTAGTAATGAGACAAACACTACATGAATGTTTTGCCTAATCGCAGAAGAAACTTACCACAAGGAGCTCAGACATGGCCCTTGCCTGCATGTCATTCCGCGCCTCTCCTCCTCCATCATCTTTGTCCTCCTCTCCTCCAACTCCCGCCGCCTCTCTCCGCCTCCGCCAAGTTTCTCCTGCTCTATCTCTCACTCAGATAGCAGCCTGCAACACCACTCACATGACCATTTGTAATCATTGATGGAAGCACACACAATGTAATGGAGAAAGATAACTGAGTATGTATCACTAACCTTGATGGCGCAGTTGCACCGCCGCTCACGAGGCCTTATCTCGTGAGCGAGCTCGATCGGGCGCCCTTGATCTCCGAGAGAGTGCTAGGACAACGGATAAGTCCATCTCCAATGGCTATGGAGCCATGGGACCTCCCGCCACCAGATATCATCAACAGCTCTGATCAATGGGACCCCTGCTCAAGTTAAAGTCCTCCCTTTCCTCGCCTTCCCTCATCTCTATATCTCACGAGCTTGTTGTGGGAGGAGATGTTGGTGAAGTTGTTTGCATCATCGAGGTCGACCGAGAGAAAGCCTTGACTTTCTTGAAAGAGGCAGCAGGGCCATGGCATACAGGTGTCGACACCTCCGCACCTTATCCGCCTTATTGTAGCGCGCCTCGAAAGAGAGAAACAATGAAAATTAGTAATTAAAGGGCCAAGCTAGCATGATGAATGAATTGCATGAATCATGAAGCAAACCACATACCCAGCCATGCCTCGAACTGATATAAGTTGAGCTGCCTTGATGGTGTGGCACACCTTCCATTTGGGCACGCTTGTCCTGGCCTCTGCAGGAGGGCTAGCCATTGTTTTGAGCACCACTCATCGACCAACACCTCCCAACAATCCATCCGATCCAAGACACCATCTCGGAGGCGCCTAAGTTAGCAATAGAAACTTGAGCGCCACGGCTAAGAATTACTAAATGAAGGAACTTAAGTAGAGAAGGCCTTAAGAATTACCTTCATGTACTGCTTCCTTACTCAGAACTTATCGTGGCACGCGGCTTGGTCTTCTTGATACCACGCACATGCGAGTAGTCTCAACAGCCTGCACCGAGCCTCGTGTCGAAGTTCTCGAGTAGGCGCTATGACGCTTTCGATAACATGTGCCGCTGGGCCCTCCTCGTGATCCCTCCTCACACCTGTAGAATGTCTGCAATCAAATGAGACAATATTGATTAGTACAATTAATAACTAGCTAGTTGAAGATTTTAAATGTGTAGGAGAAATTACCCGTAACTTTCGATCACCATGTTCCCTCGTGTCGCATTACCCACACCGCCGATAATCTCATCCGGCGGGCCGGGCAGCCACGTAGTGCTCCCAGCTCAATCCAAGCTCGAAGCCGACCTCACCAGCAACGGACAAACCCTCGGAAGTTTTGCTTGCAAAGAACTCCAAGGACGGAGTTGGGCCGCGGACACTATGATGGTGGTCCCAACCTCGCAAAGATGACAAGGCCAACGATTAGTTATTTGAAAAACGTGAATGCACAAGGTACAAAAATATTAAATGCACTTACGCATCTCTCCCCATCAGGAAAATCAACCACCACGCCGTCATGGGTCAGAGACGGACGGGAGCCGTAGCACCACGCCTGGTAGACGGTGCCCCTCCTCCTCAAGATCACGGCCCCGCCATCATCAAGATGGCCACTGCTCTCGGCTGATCCGCCAGTACCCCATCCGGACGCAGGTGCTCCTCCGGGTCACGCGGGCAACTCGAGGCCCAAGACCCGTGGACCTGAGGCTCGTGGACCGGAGTCCGTAGCCTCCTCCCGACGAGTCCACCCTAGCAACACGCGGCTCGGGTGAAATGCCGGGTGGCGGCGAGAAGGCGCCAGAACACCACCTACCTCCTCTCCCACCACCACGCGTTCT
Source organism: Aegilops longissima (assembly GCA_021605205.1). Lineage (NCBI taxonomy): Eukaryota > Viridiplantae > Streptophyta > Magnoliopsida > Poales > Poaceae > Aegilops > Aegilops longissima. Next base: position 34,488 of record JAHIAM010006485.1, on the reverse strand, counting down.
ACCTCCTCTCTTCCTACTCGCCCTCGCTGGGCACCGTCGGGTCGAAGAAGGGCCCGCGGTGTGGCCATACTCGTTCAGCAACGCCGGGCGGAGAGGTGCGCCCGAATGGAAGACCTCGCACCACGCCCCGACCAGCGCCCACCATCTTTCAACACCTGCCATGACAAACAGTAAACAAAATTAGTACAACATAAAAAAGACCGACATGAATAATAATATGTATCACTTATGTATCATCATCAAGTACAACATAAAAAATGTAATACCGACACTACTAATAATCTGGATCAAGATCATCAATAAATGCATAATCATCATCATCACTATAATCAATGACGGGCTCATAGGGTTCATTGGCATCAACATGTGCAAGGCCACCTTGACGTAATCGGTCAAGCATTGACAGTCATCCGCAGCAGAACCTCTTCTTGTTCCCTTTTCTTGTTCCTCCTCCGGGTGATGTCGGATTCATTGTCGCTGTCTACTTCAATGTTTTGGGGTGAAGTATAGCTGTTCTTGAAACGCTTTTGGAAAGACGGTTCTTGGAAGAATTCTCCTTCATATGTGTCCAAGTTAATGTGAGGTTCATAATCCTCTTCCTTTGGGGAGAAAGTCTAGCACGGCGGCACTTCATAAACGATATCCCAACCTTTCAGATTTGGATTAGTTTACAGTGCCCACGGTAGATAGAATACTTGGGTCACCTGTTGAGCCATAATATAGACATCGTGAACATCTAAATGAGTGCTTTGGTTGATTTCAACTAGCCCTACATGTTCATGAGTCCTTCTAGTCTCCTTCGCTGAAACCAATAACATTTGAAGACTACTACATTCGTGGTTTTTCACCATAGAACAGAAGTTCATAAATTGCTTCAACTCTCCCATAATACTCGGTACCTCCTTCACGATAGCGTATACACAACAATTTGTTGACTTTCGTCGGCTATAGATAGCTCTTTGCCATAGGTACGAAGTTTATACCCATTGATGTCGTGATTGTCAAATGAACGGACCTTATAGTCAAAACCATTAGCGATTTGTCTCAATTCGCAAGGCCCATAGACTTCAATTAGCCTACAAGTTTAATATGAAAGGATTGTTGCATTATGCACAAATTAGCAAATGAAATGAAATTGTCTAATAGAAATTACCGCTTGTTTGAACCAAGAGATGAAACCGATAGCCACCTCCTTGCTTGCTGTAGAAGCTCATACTCTTCGACGAACTTTTGGATCTCCGCCCATACGAGAATATGGCGACGATCGACCGTATGACATATCCAGGAATAAGAGTAGTTCAAAGGAAATAGAAGTTGCAAAACAATGTACCGAGAACTTACTCGATGTACGGCCGCACTTCTATCAAAGTTGTTGAAGATATACAACTAAATGGTCCGCCATTCTTCGTTATTCAAAGATACGGATGAAACACTAGCTGGTGCGAGATTCCCTTTGAATAGGCTGAGGTTGATCCACCTTTTTAGGCTCACAAGATTGTACCGAGGCTTCGGATTATGCAAATGACGCATTTTTGGCTTCAGAGTGCGCTGTTACTTAAGTTTGCCGCCTCTCTATGATGAATGCCTCAGCCATCGATGCTTCAATTCTACGCTTATTTTTACATTTTTGTCGGTTGCCTTCTCGATTCTCTCGGCCAGGTAGCACCAACGATTTTGCACGGCCCCCAATCTTGCCTCGGTCGGAGATGCAAAATCAAATGCTGCATTGATTAAAGAAGCCCGTGGAAAGATCTTCTAACTTGCAGATCAACTCCGCGCCAACTCTTCCATTTCTTCTAGCACGCCAGCGATAGTTCTTTCGACAAAGAACACGGAAGAAATAGCTGAGTTCTCGCCAAGATTAGCCATTCATCCTCGTGGATGAAGCCACGCAACATCACCGCATTACCCGCTCAATCCATATGTGCCAATCATGACTCTTGAGACCAAATATCTTCAATTTATCAAGATTCTTCCCCTTTAGATTCACTGATACCCATCGGGAACATCAACCGCGTTGCACCCACAAGAGAATTTCCCTCATAGCTGGCCTTCCAAGATTGAACCATGCCTTTGGCTTCTCCCAGTTCCGCTTCCTTCGTTCTTTCATGTTTTGTAACGCCTATCACATAGCGCCCAGATCGACTCTAGCCTTAGTATTATCCTTCGACTTCCCATCTATGCCTAACAATGTACCAAAAAGTGCCTCAGCGATATTCTTTCGCAGCATCACGCCGATGTTGTGTGGGCAAAGGAGGTCTTGAAGTAAGGCAGATCCCATAAGCATGTTTTGTGAGTCCACGCGCGCTTAGTATTATACCCCTTGAAGTACCCTCGACGTTGTGGATCTCGCTCGAGAGCGCTTAACCGATCCAGGGTCCTGTTGGCCTGTCAATGCAATGTGGTGCAGAGTTTTGACAACTCTACCCTCGATGAAGTTCTTCTTGTCTTTCCTGAACTTATGGCGAGGATCCAGAACTGTCTATGCATGTCGAAGCAAGAAAACTTATGATCGCCTGAAGCCAACGAAACTCAAGAGCTCCCTTGCATGTGGGGCACGGAACCTTCCATGCACACACCAGCCAACGAATAGCGATACGCCGCAAGTCATGCGTCGAGTACATGTACCGTACACGCATTATGAAGTTCCGCTTGCTAAAGGCGCCGATGTCTTGAACCCATTATCCCAGGCTTCTTGCAATTCGCCCTGCCGCTGCATGTACACATTCATATTTTTGCCCGGATAGTTGGGTCCTGGAATTATCAACGCCGAAAATGTTCTTTCTTTGCATAATCTGTCCGGGGAGATTGAGGAAAGACAACACGGGCCAACAACTGTATTGGGCTGCCATACCAAACACATCGAACCCATCCGCGTCGATGCCGACTCGAGGATGCCTCGGATCTGCCGCTTTGTCAAGATGTAATTCATCAAACTTTTTCCACGCAACACCATCCGATGTGTACCATCATCAGATTCCCATCCGCATCTAGTTCGGTTCTTTTGCCTGTTTTGTGCCATGTCATCCGTCTGCCGCCTCTTCACCATGAAAAGACGCTGAAGTCTTGGTACGATTGGCATATACCAAGAACACTAACGGGATTTTGGTCTGTGTCTTCTCACCCATACCGTTGTTCACCACAATATACCGAAGACTTGCAAATGGGACAATAGTTCAAGTCCGCATAGTCAAGCCTTCAAATAAGGCACATCCTTTCTCACTGTGCATGTATCTTCTCATAGGGCATCTTCAGCAGCACGAGGATTTTGTCCGACTCGGTACAGGTTTGCAGTGCATTACATGGCCTTTGGGTAGAAAGCGCCCAACATCGCATAATTAAGCCATAGCATTCTTCACCAAGTTGAACTGAGCCTTCAGAGCCATTACTTGTGAGATGACATCCAACCGACAAAGCTCTGGGGTGCTCGTGGAGCGGACGTCAAGACTCCAACATTTCATTGAAGGCCTTGCAGATTCCTCCATCTCCTCGTCCAATCCCGAGCATCATCATAGCCTTGCACCATGTTTTCCATCCCGTACCATGCTCGCTTGTGCATTTACGATCCACTCATACCGGTCATGTTGGGTGACTCACCATGAAATGTCCACACCATATAATCGGGCGAAACCACTCTTTCCTGCAGTGTTTGCCCATTTCAGCCTCTCGCTTTCTTTTCCCAATTGCCGACCGGAAACAGGGGCACCAGGTTTTTTTTTGGCCATTTGCAATGCGCTTGCACAAACCCCTTAGTTTTTGTGAACCATTCAGCCCATTTGTTCTCACCAGTGACCGTATACATCCAAGCACGGTCACTCATCTTGACTTTCGAGCTACCGACACACAACAATTATATATGTAATTCACCATGTATATATTCATCATTGATCTACTTTGTCAATTTTATTACGCCCATGCAACCTACACTCTAATAGGTAATGATAGGTCTCATCTCTCACTGTATGTAGATTGGGTTCATTTTCCTGATGAGCTTCGATCCGACGTTAGGATCTGGTAGCATTTCCTCGCTGCTCTCCCCGATACACGCCTCTGCAATAAACAGAGAGGATGTACCCGAGAACAACAGGGGAGGCACCGATCACTAAATATATGCGCCGATCCGAGCAAAGCATATGGGAAAACGAACCCAATCTACACATACCGGCTGTCCATGGATAGCGTTGGACAATTCGAAGAATCAAGGTTATAAATATGCAAATGCATGCATATTTATAACTATGACGCTTTCGAACGGGAGACACATATTGGTTACGACATCGATGATTCAAGACACATATAGCTAGCTATCAAGTTTCATCGAATAGATCAAATAATTAATGGGGAGGAGGAGTTGTCATTTGTGCTCACCCACACGAACTAAGGGGCAGAGCTCACAAACGACGGCGAGGTCGTCAACACCAAACTCGTGAGCGATGAAACAACTGCACAATTAAAACTACACGATCAACACAATTATATATGATGTTTTCATAACAAAATCGAAAAATATATGACCTAACTAATAATTCACAAATATATGACCCTCGCCGCCTCGAAGGCCAAAGAACACCTTTTCGGAGGTGTCGGTGGTCGGGTGTCCCGCCGGTGTCGGGGTGCCGTGGTCGGGCTCGGGGTGCTGTTTCGGGTCGGGGGTCGGGGTGTCGGGTCGATGTCGGCCTAGTGCCGTGGTGTCGGGGTGTTGTTTCGGCCTGGTGTGTGGTGTCTGGGCTCGTGGTGTCGGGTCGTGCCCGGGTCGGGGTGTGGGGTCGGGCCTGGGGTCGTGTCGGGTCGGGGTGTCGGGTCAGCCTTGGGGGTCGGGGTGTCGGGTCGGGTCGGGGTGTCGGGCCGGGTGTCGGGGTCGGGCCGGGTCGGGTCTGGGTCTCTGGGCTGGCTCCTGGCCGGGTCGGGGTCTCGGGCCGGGTGTCAGGTCGGGTGCCGGTCGGGTCCGGGTACCGTCGGGCCTGGTCGGGTCGGGTCGGGTCGGGTCGGGTCGGGTCTCGGGCCGGTGTCTTCTTCTTCTTCTTCCTTTCCTTTTCTTCCTTTTTTTTCCTTTTCTTCTTCTTCCTCCTTTCCTTTTCTTCCTTTTTTCCTTCTTCTTCTTCTTCTTCTTCTTCTTCTTTTCTTCTTCTTCTTCCTCCTTCTTTTCCTCCTTCTTCTTCTTTCTCCTTTCTTCCTTCTTCTTCTTCTTCTCCTTTTCTTTTCTTTTTTCTTCTTTCCTAAAACTAAACTAAACCTAATCCTAAACTAAAAAAACTAAAAGAAAAAAACTAAATCTAAACCTAATACTAAACTAAAAACTAAACCTATAAACCTAAAACTAAACATAAACCTAAAACTAAAAAAAAAACAGAAAAAGGAAAAAAAGGAAGAAGAGACTCACCGCAGCGAGGGTGGAGGAGGGGGGCGGTGGTCTGGGCGCAAGGAGGTGGGGCGGGCGCCTAGGGCGACGGGCGCCAGTTCGGCCGGGCGGTGGCGCGGAGCCAAGGTGCTGGGCGCCAGGCGCCAGACGGGCAAGCAGGCGGGGCGCAAGGAAGGGGGGGCTGGTGGCGGGGTGGTGGGCGACGGCGGGGGCGGCATGGGCGGCACAAGGGTGGTGCGGCGGCGGCCAGAGGTGTGGGAGAAAGAGAGAGAGGGGGGGGCGCGCCCCGCTAACTTTACGCGGGGCCTTCCTCTTGCCGCCCGCCACCCTTTGCCGCCCGCTTTTCTTTCAGTTTTTGTCAGTCTCGCTAGCGGACGGCAAAGAGGACCCCGTTAGGTTTTTTTTTTTTGCAACTCGCTGGGGGCCTCTCTTTGCCGTCTGCTAGCCGACGGTAACGACTTTTGCTGTTCATGAAGCGGACGGCAAAGAATCGCTGATGGTAATTTTATCTTTGCTATCATGCCAGCTTTTGCCGCCCGCTTTTGGGTAGCTGATGGCAAAGAGCTTATTTGCTGTCCGCCAGCGTATCGCAAAGAGCCGGCAGATGGCAAAGTAGCTGATTCCAAGAGGAATGTCCGGTTGTAGAAAACCAGAAGTTGATGTTAATTAAAATACACCAACTGCTGCGGTGTAACCGTGATGGTCTCTTCGACGAGTCCGGGAAGTGAACACGGTGTTGGAGTTATGTTTGACGAAGTAGTTTCAGTGATCACTTCTTGATCGCCTACTAGCTTCACGATCGGCTTTTGCTTCTTCTTTCTCGCTTCTTTTGCTAATGTAGCCACCAGATATGCTAGTCGCTTGCTGCAGCTCCACCTCACTACCTTCTCCTACCCATAAGCTTAAATAGTCTTGATCTCGCTGGTGAGATTGTTGAGTCCCCGTGACTCACAGATACTTCCAAACCAGTTTGCAGTGCCGGCGAAACTGCAGTAGTGACGATCCGAGCTCAAGGAGGAGCTGGATGAAGATCTTGTTCATTGTGTTGTTTCGCTTTCAGCTTGATCAGTAGTGGAGCCTCAGTTGGGACGATCGGGGATCTGTGTAGCATTTGGGGTAGTCTTTTATTTTGGTTCCAGTAGTCGGACCTTGATTGTATCTCGTATGATGTAATGTTTTACTCATATATTGTGTGAAGTGGCTTATTGTAAGCCAACTATGTATCTCTTTCCCTTATGTATTACATGGGTTGTGTGAAGATTACCTCACTTATGACATTGCTTTCAATGCGGTTATGTTTCTAAGTCGTGGCTTCGACACGGGAGATATAGCCGCATCGAGGGCGCATAAGCTTCTAGGGTTTAGCCTCTCTCGATCTCGTGGTAGATCTACTCTTGTACTACCCATATCATCAATATTAATCAAGCAGGAGTAGGGTATTACCTCCATCGAGAGGGCCCAAACCTGCAGTAAAACATCGTGTCCCTTGTCTCCCTGTTACCATCCGCCTAGACGCACGCTCGGGACCCCTACTCGAGATCCGCCGGTTTTGACAATCGACAGAACCACTTTGAGGTGTGCCTCAAGGCACGCTTTCCCCAGTGAAGGTATGAAGCAAGGAGGGCCAAACCTCAGAGTTCGTCGCGAGGAACACTCAGAGCTAAAGGAGTCAAGGCACGGTACGCGCTGCAGCCGCCGCTGTCTCGCCGCTGCCCCACATCCAGCGAGGATGGTGGGCTGCGCAGTCTGATCGACGCACAGGGCTCAACCCAGCCGCTGCCTCAGAGCGCCTGCCTTCACGCTGGGGGCATTGTGAGGGTCCACTCACAGCCACGCTCAGATGCCTTCAGCCTGCCGAACGCTGTCGCCGCCATCGCATCACCCGAGGAGCATTCTGAGGCTCAGGAGGTCGCATCGCGCATGTCCCGTGGAGATGGAGGTGGCCTCGAAGATCCACCTGCGCCCCTCGAGCCTCCCAAGGCTCCAGTCCCGGAGCTCGGAGGGCCGGGCTTCTCACCGCAAGGCCGTCCGCTACTTCAGCATCAATTCATCTCCAAAGGTATCAGTGACATCTTTCAAAGTTTCGCTTGGGAGCGCCTGCAGGTTGCATCATTCGCAGGTCACGGGTCCGCCCTCGCTGCATGTATCCGCTTTGCTTATGATCTTTACTCACCTTGATGGGGGCGCCTCGCTGCATTATCCCCAAGCCGCTGGGCCTGACCTGCTGGCGCTTATTTTTCCGATCTATCTAAATGGATTTGCTCCTCCGCCTAACCTGATTCCTATGGTTATCATATGCTGCTTATCGCGACCTCTCCGCCAGATGCAAAGCGCTTGCACGCTAAAAGGGGGTACCTGAGCATCACGACCATGGGTTTCATCTGCTCTCCAGCCTCACCCCCTGGCCTTGACCCACGGCATCGCGGACTCTGTCATACCAGCCGCGGCTGAGCTCGCCGAGGGCCGAGACCTGAGGACGAGAGCATTTGCATTCTCACCACCTTGCAGGAACACATCATTAATAGGCCTCCGTGAGCCAGCGCAACCCACCTCGAGGTAGGGCCTCGGAGTCCCGCCTCGCTCATGGGTGCCTGTGACACACCTCTCTCCAGCCCTACTGCGGCCGGCCACGCAGGGGCGGGCTGACACGCCGGGCCTCCCTGAGGGGAGCCCCTCCCACGCATCTGTTGAAGCACCATGTTCCGCGCTGGCTCACGACACCGCCGAGGAGCGGCTATGCCTGCACACACACGGAAGCACCATGCCCGCTGGGTGATAAACAACACCATATGCCCACGGTCAGATCAACCTCGGGAGCCTGTAGAGCTCTGGCTGGTACCATCGCAACGCCCTCGAGAGTGCCATGCGAGGGGGCTGGACACGGGTGTCGTGGTTCTAAGTCTGACAGTAGAATGGGAGGTAGGTATGGAGAGGCAAGTTCCTAGCTATGGAGTAGTTGTATACGCAAGGGATTTACGAGTTCAGGCCCTTCTGGAGGAAGTAATAGCCCCACGCCCCTGAGCCCGGAGGCGGTCGACTGGATTATATGCGATGTGTTATTGGGTGCTAACCCTTCACCGTGGAGGGGGTGGCTTATATAGAGTGCGCCAGACCCCAGCCAGCCCATGTAGCAGAGGGTTTAAGGTGCAGCAGGCTAGGCGCATCGTAACGCCTTACATAAAGTGTCATTAAGATCATAAAGACTATTTAACTACAGCACCGCTTGGGCACCGAGTGGCTCTGGACTCCTCGGTGGTCGAGTGGGTCTTCATGGTCGAGTGTCTTTGAATCACGAGTGGAAACCTACCAGGTCGACCGAAGGCCGCTTTCTTGCGAAGCGCCCTGTGGAGGGTACCTTTGGGCAGATCTATGACCCTACCCTGTGTACATGACTTCATCATTAGCCCTCGAATGGATCGAGGTTTGAGTGAGGATGGAGTTGACAATCTTCCGACCTGTTCTTCGTGGTTATGCAGTGTGTCTTACTCGATCAACGACCTTTAGTGATGGCGCTAACTTCTTTTTAGTCGCCTTTGATCCATTCTTCACGCTTTGTCGAGTGAACTCGTGGAACTTGAGGATTTCCGAGCGACGGATCGGAGGAAATCTGCTATCCGACGGGTTGTTCCGCATGTTAGCGGATTTCGCGATCTGAATTTTGGGAAGCGCCAAGCGGAGAAAAACTGCGTACTTGGATGGGATAAGACGATGACGCCAATCATCGCACCGCTTTTTTCGCCACGATCGCGGCGCACTGCTATGGATTTGACGGATTTCGGGCTCACCGGGTCAGCCACTCTAAGCGCCCCATATAATGCGCCGGACAGGGTATTTTGAACAGGCGACCTCAATCTTTCCTCCCTCCGCCTCCAAACCTTCTCGCTGCTCTCTTAGCTCGTCCAACAGCCACAGCTCAAGATTTGCTTCGCCGCACTATGGTGAAGGAGAAGACCGCAGCCTCGAACGGGTGAAGAAGGCGGCGGCGAAGGCTAAGGGACAGCGCCGTCAGGGCGGATCCTCTTCATGTCCAAACTGCCGCAAGGCCGGGTCCAAGGAGATTGATCCGCCGACCATCATCGAGAAGGACCTCACCGATCTGGCCAATGAAGGACTGATCCCCATGGGTCGGCGAGGCTTTCGGAACGGAGTGGCAACCGCAGCTCAAGAGGGTGAGTGCGTTTCTCCTGGCCACCCACGAGATCGGGATTTTCTCGCCACCAATCCTTTTTTCCGGGGTTTCTGAACTTTTTGGAGCGCAACTCCATCATTTCACTCCCAACTCCATTGTCTACCTTGCTGCTTTCATTTCATATGAACTTTTTGGGTTGTCGACCGACTGGGTCTCTTCACACATATTCACCGCCGCCTCAGACGGTGAAGAAAACGAACCCAATGACGAGAGAACCAAGTAATCCAGATGTGGGGACTCGAGGTCCGTGATGAGGGGAAGAGCGCCTTTCCCGCTATGACTCTCCCCGACTTTGTTAGAGGGTGGCAACGACCGTTCTATCGCTAAGACCAGCCGACGCCGGGCAGTCCGACCGGCTCCCTCCTTTCTCCATGAGTCGAGTGAACAAGCCATCTTCCCTCAAGGTGTTACCAGAGGAGAAGGCCCAAGTAAAATTGTTGATGGAGCGCAGAGTCCAGCTTATTCGCGACGGGTGACCAGCATGGATCTCATGGAGGTTTTCCTCCGACGGCGATTCAGCCACCCAATACCGAGGTCATCCGATGTGGATGTACTGCACGGATGATACCACTCGGTCCATCCAGAGGAGGTCGATGACGCCACGCGAGAAGTGGATGACTGCCATCACAGAAACAAAGATAACCTCATGAGCTAGGAGGATTCCACCACTGACCAGACTTACGAAGTAGACAAGGTACAACCACTTATCTTCGACTCGTGATTCGCTGCATTCATTCTGCTTTAGATGCCAATTGCCGACTCGACTTTCCCTTGTTTTGTTGTCTTCTAGGTCACCACCGAGATATACTCGATGCCCAACGGGCGCAGGAAACAACAAGAAGAAGAAGGAAGTGGAGGTGAAAGTCAGAGGAATGGGAGTCCAACGGCGAGGAGGATGAGGGGGATGACAACTCGATGAAGAGGAGGAGGAGGAGGAAGAGGAGGAAGACGCCGATCCTCCTCGCCGGAGGGAAGGTCCAAGTTGACGATGACCCGATGTGCCGGGCTAAAGCTGTTGTGCCCATCGGGCAGTCAACGGTTAACCTAGGACAACTTCCCCCGTGCCGATCGAGAAACCGCCAAGCAACCTCGAGCAACGCCATCAAAGCCGGGCGGAGGCTCTGCCTAAGATGCGGATGGTCATCCCCACCATCTCCGCCAGAACCAATGTAACCTTCTATTTCTTATTCAACATGAATGAACTTTGGGTCGACTTGATGACTCATCAGCCGATTCTTGAAATCTACAAAGGCCGCTACCTCCGAGACTCCAGCCAAGCACGAAGATCAGAAATGGAGGATGCTGCCACCTCCAACCTTGGTATGATCTCCGAGGTTTCGCTTTCAACATTGACTTCCATGTTTACTTTTGAATCTTTCTTGTAGTTCCGCCACGCTATTGATCTCCCGATGATGACGAGGAAGCGCCATTGAGGAAGAGGAAGAACAAGAGAGTGCTCGGGGCAAGGCTGCTCCAAATAAGAGCGATTCCTCGAGACGCTGATTTCGAGGGAGGCAATCCCACTGGCTTCGTGGTTTTCGCTATACCACGACAAGTGCCCCACCCACTTCGTCGATCGCTGATCCACCATCTCTCTTTGCTATACACCACGCCCCGGAAGACCAAGTGAGTGCTGCTAAGGAGGCCATACGCCAGGCAGGGATCATGATGGAGCAAGTGAAAGCGGTCCGAGAGGCTAGCCAGGCAGCCTATGATGCTAGTTCAGCTCTCCAGAGCAATGTCTAAGTAAGTCAATCGTTGCTTGCTTTCTTAGGATATGCTACCAAATCGCTTCCTTCTCGAGATTTATATCCGCACACCCACCGGTGGGTGTGTCGATTGAATTTTGTGGGGGCACGCTGAGTGCACCCACCGGTGTAATCCCCGAGACTATGGTCGATCGCGCAATGGCTATAGTCTTTATGCTGTGAACTTCTTCACTCGACCTGGACGGACTAAGTCGAATGGAACCAGAAACCGTTGGGCACGCTAAGTGCACCCACCGGTGTAGTCCTCGAGACTATGGATGATCAAGGCGCAATGACTATAGTCTAAAGAACTGTGTGTTGTTGTCATTTTTTTCTCTCAAGGGCTGACCACGACACATAACCTTTTTTTTCTTTTGGTCGATCGGTCGAACCAAATTGGAAAAACCAAGGGGCATCGCTGAGTGCACCCACCGGTGTAGTCCCCAGACTACCGTCAATGTTTTGATTCGATCGTAGTCTTAGAAATGCTACTATTTTCCTTAATCACCGGAAGTGATCTGTCTTTGATGTCTTTCGTTTTGACTCTTTAGAAATCTTGCAGCCAGGCTCGCTATACTGAGTTAGAGAACAAACAGATCCAGCTTAACCTCGATTTGAAGCTTGCTCAGAGAATTTGCGAAGGCAAAGGATGAAGCAAAAGGTATGGCTGGTGAGAACTTTTGACGACTACCTTTGTTTTTCTGCTCATTCTCAACTCTGTTCTCATTGTTGCTTTGCGATAAACCGACGAGACTTTGAAGAAGAAGGACCTTGACCTTGCAGAGGTACGTATATGCTTTGGAGAAAACAGCTCGCTGAAGAGAAGCTTGCCTCACGACAAACTTGAAGACGAAAATGCCTACCGCCTTGACGCTGCTAACAAGGAAGTTAGTCGATCAAGAACCACAAGATTGCTCACCGACAAGGCTGGCTAACCAAGCGGGAAGCGAAATGACTGGAGATTTATCTTGAGGGCTCGCCAAGAAGCTGCTTTCATGCTTGAAGGTAATCTTTTACCCGACCGCCTTGCTATCACCGACTCATCACATGATCTTTATTTTGAATCTGAGCTGTGTTTTCAGAATTCTGCCAAAACTTCAAGAAGAAACCAAAGTGGAAACCAGTTTGGACCCCATCAACTCTCATGTGAAGGACGGTTGCTATGAATGTGCTCGATCGAGTCTCGCTGTTAGCGTGGTGGATTATCTTGCTCGATCGAAAGTTGCAGTGTCGCGATCGACTCGACTCTCTCGCCGATCGACGCTGTAATGACCTTGAATCTCGATGACTCGAATCGAATGAGATTCCAAGTCGAGTGCAAGAATGGAAAAGTCTTCGCCGTGTGGTGCTGATGTTGCTCTATCTCTGGTTCGTCCACTGCAAAGAAGCGCAAGAGGACAAGCTGGTGTCTCTCAAGGTTGCCAACACCGTGAAGCACGACTTCAGATCTTTCATGGAGACTTTCATCGTTGCTGCACCAGTATTGCCGACGGAATCGACCTCACCAGTTTGTTGCACCTTCCAGTCCTCCACGGAGGAGTAAAAACTTCTAAGTCCCATCTTAAATTTGCCTCGAATGCCGAGTGGTTTTTGTAACCGATAACTTTAAGTGTGCTTAACGCTCGAGCACCTTTGGATCCGTAGAGACGCTTATCCAAACTTGATTTATCCTTTAAAATGCTTTGTTTGCCTTCGAGAGAACTTTGTTCCTCATTCGAAGATATTCCGCTGAAACTCCAAATGACTTGTGCTTCATCTATCCTACAGGTAGAGATGGAACATGATCGCGATCGACCTCGCCGCCCTTATGGATTGGGTTGAACCGCACGCTGTACTTGTGGCGAAGTCTCAAGGAGGAGGTAGCAATGACCTGCACCTCGTCGCCCTTGCGGATTGGGATGGACCGCACATTGTACTTGTGGCGAAGTTCAAGGAGAAGGTAACAATGACCTGACTCTCGTCAGCCCTGCGGATTGGGATGAACCGTGACGCTGTACTTGTGGCAAAGCTCAAGGAGGAGGTAGCAATGACCAAGCACTCTCGCTGCCCTTATGGATTGGGATGGACCGCACGCTGTACTTGTGGCGAAGTCTCAAGGAGAAGGTAACCGCCGACCTGCACCTTGTCGCCCTTATGGATTGGGATGAATTCCTTACTTAGGCGCAGCACTGGATCAGAAGCTAGCTCCCGAGTGGGAGGTTTGCTTCCACTGTAGGGTTTTTATTACTTAGGCTAGCATTGGGTTGTAGTTAAGCCTCCGAGTGGGAGGTTTGCTCTCCACTGTAGGATTTTTATTACTTAGGCGAGCACTGGGTTGCAGTAAGCTCTCCCAGTGGGAGGTTTGCTTCCACTCTGTAGGATTTCTATTACTTAGGCGAGCACTGGCTGCAGTTAAGCCTCCGAGTGGGAGGTTTGCTCCACCTGTAGGATTTCTATTACTTAGGCGAGTGCTGGGCTGCAGCTAAGCCCCCCGAGTGGGAGGTTTTCACCACCGGTAGGACTTCTATTACTTAGGCGAGCACTGGCTGCAGTTAAGCCTCCGAGTGGGAGGTTTGCTCTCCACTGTAGGATTTTTATGGCGAGCTTTGAGGGAGAAGGTAACAGCCCACCTGCACCTCGTCAGTCCCTTGCGATTTTCATTATTTTGGATGTTAAGGCTAATCCTTGCTGTTAGAAGCCCCCGAGTGGGAGGTTGGCTCACCACTCGGTAGGATTTGAATACTTAGGCGAGTACTTGACTGCAGCTAAGCCTCCGAGTGGGAGGCTGGCTCGCCACTCAGTAGGATTTGAATAGTTAGGCGAGTACTTGACTGCAGCTAAGCCTCCGAGTGGGAGGCTGGCTCGCCACTCCTGTAGGATTTTGAATACTTAGGCGAGTACTTGACTGTAGCTAAGCCTCCGAGTGGGAGGCTGGCTCGCCACTCGGTAGGATTTTCAATACTTAGGCGAGTACTTGGACTGCAGCTAAGCCCCCGAGTGGGAGACTGGCTCGCCACTTGGTAGGATTTTGAATACTTAGGCGAGTACATGGACTGCAGCTAAGCCCCCGAGTGGGAGACTGGCTCGCCACTGGTAGGATTTTGAATACTTAGGCGAAGCGGATTCGCAGCTAAGCCCCGAGTGAGAGACTGCCGCCACTCAAAAAGAATTTTTTACAAACTTAGGCTAATCGGATTCGCAACTAAGCCACCCATCGGGGAAATTTCAACAAAAAGTAATAACAATCACCGGGAAAATTATAACATTCTTGTCTTAGATAAACAAACTACAAAAGTACTTTTATTACATCTCAACCGAGTGAGTATTAAGTGTAAAAGGGCGGAGCAGCTCCGCTGCCCAAGCTCGAGGCTCTGCCGATCCGGCGATCAACGCTAGAGATGATACGCCCATTGTGGAGAACTCTTGTGATGATGAAGGGACCTTCCCAAGTGGGAGCGAAGCTTGTGTGGTTTCTGATCCACTCGAGGACCAAATCTCCTCTTGGAAGGCTCGACTCTTCACATTTCTGGCATGGAATCGACGCAAGTCTTGCTGATAGATAGTCGAGCGGATCAGGCCATTTCTCTCCTTCCAAGAGGTCGATCGCATCTTGCCGAGCTTGTTCCGCTTCTTCTTCGAGTATAGTTCGACTCGAGGCGATTGTGAAGCAGGTCATTCGCAGAACTGCTTCAGCTCAATAGACCAGAAGAATGGAGTTCTCCCAATGACCGATTAGGAGTGGTCCTCAATCCCCGTGAGAACTGATGGAAGTTCGTCAACCCAAGCTCCTGCTGCGGTTTGAGATCACGATCAGCCGTGGTTTTAGCCCTTTGAGAATGAGGCCATTTGCACGCTCGCTTGTCCATTCGACCGAGGATGAGCCATCAAGCATAGTCGAATTCGCTGCCTTGAGAGGCGCAGAAGGCTTTGAACTTGTCATTATCAAGTTTGACCCATTGTCGGTGATGATGCTATGAACTCCATATCTGAATATCAACTCTCGATGAAACCGATAGCAGTGGATGCATCGAGGTTCTTGATGGGCTTGGCTTCGATCCACTTGGTGAACTTGTCGATCGCTACTAGCAAATGAGTGAAGCCGCTTTTGCCAGCTTCTCAACGGTCCAATCATGTCCAATCCCCAAACAGCTGGGCCGACGAGTGGAATGGTCTTCAAGGCTGAGGCGGCTTGTGCGACATGTTGAATAGAACCGACATCCTTCGCACTTGTCAACTATTTCTTTTGCCATTTCATTTGCTTTCGCCAGAAAATCCCGCCGGTATGTTTTAGCCACAATGGTCCGAGAGGACGATGATGGCCACAGTCCCCGAGTGGATATTCTCAAGAATTATCCGACCTTCTTTCCGCATGATACACTTCGCCGACTCAGCCACGCTTTCGAACAACTGTCCCTTGATCATTGTAAAGGCCTTGGATCGCTTGACGATCTGTCGAGCCTCTTCTTCATTCTCGGGAGCTCTTTCTTAGGATATATGCAATGTACGGCACCGTCCAATCGAGTGATGACCACAACTTCCATAATTAGGTCGACTCACGGCCGGGACCTCAACTTCACCGGATCATCCGCACTCTTTTGCTGCGGGCTTCTTCTCGTGAAAGGATCCTCCTGCGCCGATGGTGCATGAATGTGCTCCAAAATACATTACTAGGAATGGCTTCCTCTTGATCCTACCTTCGCCAAATCATCCGCAGCTTGATTTTTCACCGGGTATATGATGAAGCTCTAACCCTCGAATTTCTTCTCCATCTTTCTCACTGCATTACAATAACCTGTCATAGCTGGGCTTTAACATCCCACTCCTTCATCACTTGATTAACAACCAAATCCTAGTCGCCAGAGACCATAAGGCGACGGACGCCGAAAGTGAAATGGCCATGCTAACCCATACAGGAGTGCTTCATATTCTGCTTCGTTGTTGAAGAATCAAAGTGAATCTGAGAACATATTTGAGCCTATCTCCTCGGGGAAACCAATACAACCCCTGCACCGTAACCATTCAGCATCTTGGAACCGTCGAAAACATAGTCCAAAGGTTCGAGTGAACTTGAGTCGAAGCTGCTATTCAGTCCACTCGGCGAGGAAGTCTGCTATTGCTTGGGACTTGATGGCTTTTGCCTCAATTTGGTATCAAGGGGAGGAGTTCAATCGCCCATTTTGCTACTCTAACCAGTTGCATCTCCGTTATGAAGAATTTCCGACAATGGGCGCCGACGACAGAATGGAATGATCGGAGAAATAATGAGCAGCCTTCTTTGTGGTCATATAGATCCCATAAACAAGCTTCGATAGTGAGGGTATCTTTGCTTTGATGGGGTCAGATTTCGAAAGATAATAAACTGGGCGTTGAACTTTGAAGGCTTTTCCTTCTTCTTCCCCGCCAACCGTAGTACGGCATCGACGACTTGTCCAAAGGGCTGCAATGTAAAGCAGCAAAGGCTCTTTGCTGATTGGGGCAGCAAGCACCAGTTGGTGGAGAGCAGAGCTTTGAGCTCGCAAATGCTACATCAGCTTCTAGAGTCCACTAACTTGTCCGACTTTCTTCATCACCAGTAAAGAGGCAATGCCTTTTCACCGAGGCGAGATGAATCGACTTAAAGCGCCAAGCATCCAAGAAGTTTCGACATCGCACACGCATTGTATGCTTCATTCGGAGTATGGTGCCAACCTTTTCAAGTTAGCGCCGATTCCTCGCCGTAAATGAGAAACCGAGTAACTTTCCACCAGAACTCCAAATGTACACTTTGATGGGTTGCTTGATATCATACCCCCGAGATTGGCAATGTTTCAGCAAGGTCACCAACAGGTCGGAACCTTTCGTGACTTGACCACTATATCATCCATGCACGCTTCTACATTCCGATTGATTTGAGAGAGCAAACACTTCAATCATTCTCATGAATGTGGCACCGCATTCTTGAGATCGAATGGCATGGTGACATAATGTAAGCACCCGAATGGAGTGATGAACGCTGTTTTAATCTCCTCGGTCCATACAGCGGATCTGATGGTACCCGAATAGGCGCCTAAAAATACAACCTCTCACATCCCGCATTTGAGCTTCACTATTTGGTCAATGCGAGGAAGAGGAATGATCTTTCGGCAGGCCCGATTGATATGCTTGAAATCGATGCACATGCGCAACGACTTGTCCTTCTTGGGGACCATGACGACATTGGCGAGCCACTTGAGTGGTAGATCTCGATGAACTCTGCCGCTAAGAGCCGAGCCACCTCGCCAATGGCCTTTCTTTCGGACGGCGACCGCTGAAGATATTCTTTAACCGGTTTGAATTTTGGGTCGACTCAGAGGCGATGCTCACCAGCCCTTGAACACCCGCATGTCAAGAGGCTTCCATGAAAGATGTCCCAGCTCACGGAGGAACCGGATGAGCGCTTCTTCCTATTTTGAGTCGAGTGTTGTTGAGATGTTGGTCGGAGTAGCATTGGGATCAGTCAGTGAATGTGAACCTGTTTCGCCTCACCAGCCGATCAAATGCTGACTCAGAGCAGGCTTATTAGCTCGCAACAAATCACTCGGATCTGCAGTTTTCGATATTTTGTAGCTCTACCACTCGCCAACCGAGCATCGGCGATCTTAGAGCCTTTCGAAACACTCTTCCGCTTTCTTCCGATTGCCCGTTATGTGATCACGCCTTGGGACCAGGCATCTTCGCTTTAAGTTACACGTAACATGGTCGGGCCATGAACGTGCATAAGCTGGCCTTCCTGCAATAGCGTGATAAGCGCCTGAAATCCACGACCTCAAAGGTCAACTTTTCTTTCCGAAAATGCTTCAATCACCAAAACTACATCAAGAGCAATTTGGCCGAAAGTGACTCAGCCTTCTTCCGTGAATGACCCATGGAAACTCATGTTACCGGTATCGAGTCCGACATCGGAATGCCCATTCCTTTCAATGTCTCCGCAGATAATATGTTCAGGCCACTACCACCATCCATCAGGACTTTGGTCACGAGTGCCTCAAAGAATTGGGTCGACCACCAATGCTTGCCTCCTGTGGGTGGCAATGTGCCGGGTGATCGACCGGTCGAATGTGATGGCGGTCCGGGACCATTTCAGATAATTGGGAGTCGCGAGCAACCAAGTTCACTTCCGATTGATAACCTTCAATCGACTTTTCCTTTCGACGCCAAGAAAATCATCGTGGTGGAATTGACCGGGATATCCATCATCGGCGTCATCTTTGTCCTCAACTTTGTCTGCTTCTTATCCTTATCCTTGAGCTGTTTCCTTGAACTGCTGAATCAAGAGCCGACACTATCGAGTGGTATGTTTCGTAAATGAGTTTACCTCTTCATCTTTCTTTTTGTATGAATATGACATGGAAAATCCAACACGCCGCTTCCATCCTGGTCTTTCACCTTCTTGGGGTTCCAAGGACCCTTGGGTTTCTTGAACTTTCCTGGGTCACAGCCAAGGCCTCTCCGGAGCGGGCTGGCTCGGCTTTTGCGCTTCGCTCCGATCGAATTTTCTCCGCCGCCTCATTGGCGGCCGATTTATATTTACCACTCCGAGCCGATCCTCTCTTCATCATTTGCATACTTGGTGGCAATCTCCATCATCCGACTCAGTGGTCATATCTCCGGTTCGACAAAATTTCAAACTCAACTCTCTCGTTTGACACCTTCTTTGAAGGCACAGACGCTCGGTGATCGATAAATTTCAACTGTGGGTGCAAAGTGATCCACCTCGATATAATCTCTCAAAGTTTCACTGACTTTTGCACACACGATCAGAATCCGCTAATCCTGCCGGTCGCTTGCAAGTTCCTTCAAATGTCCCGACAAACACTGGCAAGATCTTCCCAAGTGTAAATACTGCTGGTGCTAACTGATTCAACCACGCCTCGTTGAACCCTCCAACATAAGAGGCAAATGTTTCATGGCTACCTCATCGCTAAGCACCGCTGATCTGAACAGCCACTGGTAATCTTTCGCCAAGTGTCGCTTGATTCACCAAAGGAACTTATCGACTCAAATCCGCCAACCTAAAGTTGGGAGGAATCATCGCGCTCGATGGCTCGCTGAAACACTCGTCCCGAGACATGAACTCGCCGCTGGAGGAACATCTCTATCATGGCCGCCTCGGTGAGCTCGTTTCGCCGACCAAACCTTGAACGATAATAGATCTCGTGATCAAAGCCTGGTTCCCGGGTCGATCGAACTCTTCGCCAACACCGTCAAGCGCTCTCGTCTCCGCCGCCGAGGAGCATATGATCCACCCTTTGGGAGGAGGGCACTCGACGCCGATCGCTACGATCGAATCGGTGCTCATACCGCCGCGCCCTTGTAATCGACCATCACGCCGAATTTCACGCCTCACGCCGGGGCAATCTCGACTATGGGCTGATTGGACTGAATTCGCAGCGACGGATCGGCCGTGAATCCTGTTCCGGATCGTGATACAACTGAGTTTTGATCTCCGCCGCCGAGCAGATCTCTGATTTGCAGAAACCTCTACCTGCCCCGATCGGGAAGGCTGAATTAACTCGCTATACGGGCGGCAGCTGCTAAATTCTGAATCGGAGTTCGATATACCTGAGTTGGCGGTTGAAAGAGCCGACGCCAATGGATTCTCGAACCCTTGTCACGCCAAGGCCGCCGAGTACTCGCTGAAGGTTCTCTGATCGAAAAGCGCCAGCCAGTTGGCTGTTGCCAGATCCTCCAAGGCACGAGCCTTGGGGTTTCTCCAACGATAGGAGTGTGAAGTGCATCCATGTTCCGACGGTGAAGCTCCTCCTCCGAGCGGCGAGGGGCTCGGCAAGTACTCTTCGTGGGCTTGCTCCGGATCGCTTCCACCGCCACCTCCGCTAGTGCGGTGAACTGGGGACTGCGTGGTCCATCGACCATCGTAACCTCTGCCACGGGTCATCGCTATCGATTCGGACGCAGTTCGCGGGAGCCGCCGACAGTCGAACAGGCCATCGGGCTCGACGCCGCGGATTTGGGTGTGGCCGATCAAGGGCCATCGTGATGCCTCACCCACCGCTGAAGCTCGATCGACCGAACGCTTTGCGCCGGTGGGAGACCGGGAGCGAAGAAGGCACAGAGCCGACCCATACTGGTCGACGGTTGCCGCAGGAGGACGCCATGAAACACGCGACAAGGCGCCGCTTCGCCGGACGGGAGCGCGCCCACGCCGCGTGGAGCCTCCTCGGCTAAGAGGAGTCGCCGGCATTAACGTGAGCGCACCGAGACGGATCTCTTGGCCGCCAACCAGAACTCCACTTGAAACCATGATGTAGGAGATCGAAGAATCCCAACTTCTCCAACAAATCGCTAGAACACCAGCCCCAGGTGGGCGCCAACCGTCGTGGTTCTAAGTCCCGACAGAGAATGGGGGTAGATATGGAGAGGCAAGTTCCTAGCTATGGAGTAGTTGTATACGCAAAGGATTTACGAAGTTCAGGCCCTTCTGAGGAAGTAATAGCCCTCACGCCTCGGAGCCCGGAGGCGATCGACTTGATTATATGCGATGTGTTGTGGGTGCGAACCCTTCACACCGTGGAGGGGGTGGCTTATATAGAGTGCGCCAGACCCCAGCCAGCCCACGAAAGCGTAGGGTTTAAGCAAGTAAGGCTAGGCGCATCGGTAATGCCTTACATAAAGTGTCATTAAGATCATAAAGACTATTTAACTACAGCACCGCTTGGGCACCGAGTGGCTCTTGGACTCCTCGGTGGTCGAAAGTGGGTCTTCATGGTCGAAAGTGTCTTTGAATCACCGAGGGAAACCTACCAAGTCGACCGAAGGCCGCTTCTCTTGCGAAAGGCCCTGTGGAGGGTACCTTTGGGAAGGTCTATGACACTACCCCAGGTACATGACTTCATCAACGGGCTGCGCCTGCCACGCCCAAATGCACGCCACTCAGCCAGTCCTTCGACCTGGTCGTCACAGGCCTTCTCCACGAAGCAGAGCCAAGGTATGAAAGCTCCTTCAGACGTCAAGGGGACTCTGAGCATCGCGACCAGAGCCTAACTGGTCACGTAGCCCTCACCCTTAGTCCCGCCCTGGTTTCCTGGCCGGGCTAACAGCGCCGAGGTATGCGCGGGGGGGCCCTGCTGTCAGAGAACGCATTTAATCCACTCCTACACCTCCCTTCCCTTTACTTGTTGTTTGCGTTAAGGGGGACTCCTGAGCATCGCGACTCAGAGCCTAACTTGCCACATAGCCCTCACTCCTTAGTCCCGCCCCGGTTTCCAAATAAGCAACGGCGGCTGAGGTATGTATGGGGTCGGCCCTCCGACGAGAACACAAGCAAATAGGAGGGAAAATGCAAATTTAGGAATTCAAAAGCAAATATTACATGCCATGGATTGTTTCACAACGCCAAACACAGTTTAAACGCCCAAGAGGCACGATGCATGTTGCAGGAATTAAAACAGATGTGCTGCGGCGGGATCACTCCCAAAGGCGCCGCCCGCCAGGTGGAGTCGCTGGGCGGCTTCCGCCTCCCCGAGGTCGCTGAGCTGGCAGCACCACGCCTGGGCAAGGTGCTGAAGGCTGAACCTCCCCAAGAAAGCCTCGGCTCGCCTTTCACGACCTCTCAAGAAGCAGCGGCGAGGTCGCCACCATGGGTTCCAAAGAGTCTGTCGAGGTCAACGCCGGGTTGCAAAGGTAGACGGGCTGAGGACACGCTGGCCAGCCAGAGAAGACAGGGCACGCGCCGCCTCGGGCCAGAGGAACCAAGGCCGCCCGCGACATCTTCAAGTGCACAGACTAGGAAGGGAAGCAACTCGGCAGACCGCCCTCCGCACCAGCCAACGGCTTCTCCAAGCCGCCTCATAGAGCGCCTTCAGCGCAGAGCGAGCTTTTCCTCTAGTTTCGCTGGGCCACTCGATCCTCGGCCATGACCTTCGCTTTGCCGCCTAGCTCGGTCCTCTCCGCCTTTCAGCGATCGCTCCAGTGGTCTCCAACCGCCACGGCGGTCATCAAGCTCCTGCGTTTGGTCCCCGACGGCAGCCTCCCGAGCCTCCGCCTCTTCTCCTTCTCTCCCGGCGGCCGTGGACCTCCTTGGCGAAGCTCACACGCAGGCCTTGCAGCTCGACCTCCGGCGCTTTGCAGCGCCCTGGCATCCGCAGATCGCCTGGCATCCGCAGATCACCTCGGGCAGCACCGCGAGCGCCTTGGCCCGCGGGCGGCTTGCTTCTTCATCGAGGCCGACACGGTTGGCCTCAGGCCGCCGGATGGAGGCGGCAGAACGGCCCAGCTGGCTAGCTCCAGCGCACGACCACCAAAGCGAGGGTCCACGCTCTGAAGATCCTCCTGCAGCTGGCTCAGTTCTTTGGCAGCCTAGTCCGGGACGGCAGAGGGATCAGAAGAGACGGGAGCCGGTGGAGCAGGCGGAGAGGACGGCAGCGTGATCACGGCTTGGGAGGAAGGAGCCCTGGCCTTGGACACCTCAGCCGCAGAGAGATCAAGCGCAGACACCTCCAGAGTCAGCGGGGCCACGGGGGCTGACTCCTCACCAGAGTGTCCCTGCTGGGCTCGCGAGGACGACCGGGCAGGGGAGGCACGAGCCTCGATGCCTCCTTTCCCCGCAGATGAAGGCGCTGCCCCGGCAGACGGGCTCGCCTTGAGCGGGGCCGCAGAAGCCCCTCTCAACCTTTTTTGCTGCAGGTGCCGACTTAGCCAAGGGAACGCAGATGTCAAGCCTTGGTGGCAGAAACAAAGCAAAGCGCGGATCGAGCACTTATCGGTCGCCGTCATGATTCAAGCAGCCTCCGCCAAACTTGAAGCCCGAGAGCCACAGCCTGATCGGCTTTGGGAGGCCCGGAGGCGAAGGCGGCCGGAGGGTCGGAGCTGGCCTCAGCACCGCCTGACCAGAGCAGTGCACTCGGGAGGACCAGCCCTAACCTGCCCTTCCTCGACCAAGGGAGAATCCTCCTCCTCGCCTGGTGCAGGCTGCCATCGTCCGCATGGAGCGGAGGGCACGGACCTGCGCCGAGGGAATGATCTCCGACTCCGCCACGCCTCCGAGTCAAACTCTTCTTCCTCCTCCTCTCCTTCCTCCTCACTCCTCACTGGAGTCGCTGGAGGACACGCTCACTGCCGCCAGCGCCCGCCAGATCCCCGGAGCTCGCAGCACCAGCCCTCACCGCTGAAGGTGGGCATGGCGCTCACCACCGCCTCCTGGGCCATGCCAAGGAACAGGGGACGGAGCGCCCCGCCTCGCCACAGATCCTCCAACCAAGGAGTGGAGAGCCGCAACCAGATCTTCATCGGCCAGGGCCTCGGAGCTCAGGAGAAGGGCAGCGTCCGCTTCCCCAAGCCTCCACAATGGGAGCGAGTGCTCCCGGAGTGGAACCACCCGGTGCTCCAGGAACTCCCTCAGGAGCGTGGCCCCGGTCAGCTTTGCCGCCTCTGTTGCCTCGGCCCCAGGCCCTGCTCATCCTTCTTCAGACCGCCGCTGGGGTCGATAAGCTCGGTGAGACCACGATCAACGGCCTTGGGCTGCCCCTGTGAGGCAGCACCAGCCGGGATGGAGGCGCCTCGACATCCACCATGACCCACTTGTCAGCCGAAGCCTCTCGATCCTCTTCCTGTGCTTCGAGATGGCATTGGAGTTGAGAGATGCAAAGTCACAAGCATGCGGAGATGTGGGTGCGAGAAACCGAGGTAAAAGTAATGACGCAGCAAGGCCACTGAGGGCTTTACCCCAACGTGAGCCTCACAGTAGTAGGTGAAAATCGCCAGGAGAAGAACAGAGTTGGGGTGGAGATGCAGAGCTTGTGTTGTACCGGGCGAAGAATAGCAAAGAAGAACTCGAAAAAGGAGGCACCAGACCGGGCGATGATGGCGCCAGAAGAGCGGGTAGAAGGTGCTCCCCTTGGCTTCAGGTTGGTCGGAGCCGGCCTTGAGCACAGTCCCTCCCTCGTTGCCCTGCGCCACCGTCATCAGGCGCGTGAGGGCGAGATTCTTCTCTGATACATTCGAGGGATCCAGAGCTAGCGAGTACCAGGCCTCAGTCAGGGTCTTGCGAGGCACCATGGCTTGTCGGATTGGAAGGATTGAGACAGATCTGGAGGATTTCGGGAGCAGGAAGGAGAAGAGCGAGAAAGGGGATCTGGAGCAAGGCAAGCGAGAACAAAGCAAGTAAGTCTGGCCCGAGCACCTCTTTTTGTCAGATGGACGGCTGCCGAGGCATCGTGGGGAAGCGGAGGCGCCCACGTCCAATCAACCGCCACACGGCGCCCAAGGCCGCAGGCTATTAGGGCCCACGGCGCTTCACACTTGCCCCTTCGCTTCTCTGCTAAGCCAAGTCCGGGTGCGCCTTGGGCCCGGGGGCTACTGTCGGTGTTCTGAGAACGGGGGTCCCCAGACTTGCCTCGCCTGCAGCCTGCCAGGGCTCAAGTGGGGCCCAGCAGCCCAGCCCATCACCAAGCTCAAGACCTCGCGAGGGGCCAGAAGACTGGGCGGATAACAGGAAGCTTCCTGGAGCAGCCTCATCAGCAGGCTCGCGAGGAGGCGGAGCGACAAGGCAGGCACTCGCGAGGAGCCCGTGGACGCAAGCCATGACGATCGAGACCAGGCGGGCGCTGGGGGCGCCTGCATGCACAAAGGTCCTTGTTTCCCTTCGCAAAGGGGCAAGTACAGGCCAAGGCATCGTAAATGTTACTGCTTTCGTGCAACAAGACCAAGACCAGAGAACGGCAGGATGGAGGTCATCGTGGAGCCTGTGACGGCGCCATCGCCGAGCCTTTAGCAGCCAAGACCAACTTTAGTCGTGATAAGTGTACCAGATGTTCCCTTCAAAATAGGACTAGCCACCACAGAGTAGAGGCATCGAGAAATGAATCGTTCGGAGAGAGAGAAGCGACTGAACTCACCCAAGGAGTTCATCGCACCAGCTCAAGAACAGCCCTCGCGAGGCTATTCTCCCTTTGTATTGTTCACCATCAGCCCCTGAGGCAATCCACCACACCACACACTGGAGTAGGGTATTACACCACAATGGTGGCCTGAACCAGTATAAATCTCATGTCCCCTGTGTGGTCTTCTTTCTAGCCTAGATCCTTTGCGAGACTTTGATACGTGAGCTGGTAGGGAAAGATCTCCGTGCGCACACCAGAGTTCGAACCTCAAGGGTCTGCCGGAACCTGAAATCAGACAAGTTGCACTTTCAATACCTACACGGGTTAGTCCCACAAGGAACAAACAAGGATATCCATAGACATAGAAAGATGCACACACAAGACGATGTCTATGAAGGCATTAGGTTACCTTGTCCCTTGTCTTAACAACAAGAGGGTTTGTGACTCCTTGAACTAGTGCAAGATGTGGAAGTTGATTGCACTTGTTCTTGCCAAAATGATATGAGTGAAATATGTTGGCAGAGTCACCCTCAAGAACTCTCTAGTTCTTCTTCTTTGGGATCCACATCATCTTGATGGGAATCCTTGAGTTGTAGTCGATTTGATGAAGTAGAACTTGATGTAGTCTTGGGAACCCACTTGACCAAAGCCTTAGGAGCTTCTTCAAATGCATCAATCTCCTCTTGAAGCTTATCCTTGTCTTTTTGCTTGTGGTCTTGTGGTGGAAGATCATCTTGAGCTTGTGTCCCTTGAAAGAAGTAGGATCATACTTCTCTTGTTGAGGAACAAACTTCATCTTGGGGTATTGATCTTCTTCCCACTCAACTCCATTGGCATTGAACTTTCGCTCAAAACCAACACCTTGGTTCTTCCGGTGCCTTCCTTGCTTATGATAATTTCCTCGAATTGCTTACTCCCAGAAGGCTCTTGTAAACACCTCTCTATAATTCCCTTCAATAAGCTATTTTCTTGCTCAAGTGTAACTTGGCTAAGAGAATCATTAGTGGAATCAAGAGAACTACTAGAAGCAACAACATTGGATTTAGCATGATTATTGTTACTACTAGAGGAAGAATCTTTCTTGTTACTAGACTTGACTTGAGGCATGTAAGTGGATAAGAGTAAACGCTTGGCAATGTAAGAACTTTTCTTGCGAAGATCATCATTGATTGCCTTTATGAACTCATGCTCTTGCTCAAGGTTGAGCTTTTCGAAGCGTAACTTCTCATGAGTCCTTAAAAGTTCTCGATGATCTCCTAAGATAGTTTCATGAGCTAACTTAAGAGTGTTTAGTTCTTTAGTTAGAAACTCAATCTTCTCCTTATCATTGTCATTCGTTTTATCTTGATTATCATGATTAATTGACGTTTCATCGTAGTATTCATCACTAGAGTTGTCAACAAGTAAATCATCATCACCTAGCAAGTCATCTTCATCACTATTGAAATCAACATATTCGGGGTGTGATACCTTTGGACCTTTGGCCATGAAGCATCTTCCAATTCCTTCATTTGGTGAATCAAATATGTCGAGGAGTTGGTTGACACAAGTGCTAGACCGCAACACCTTCATCTTGAGTATATTCGAGTTGGAGTGATAGCTTCTCTCGGATTGATTGTCGGAGTCGGAGCCGGATACCCATTCACCAACATGAGCTTGATGTCTTCGCTTTGTGTAGCTCCTTGATGACTTGTCCTTCCTTTCTAATCCTTGCTTCTCCGTGAGGGTCTTCGCTCATAACGATCATCTCTACTCCTTCTCTCTCGTGGTGATTCTTCTCTCTCTACTTCTTCTTTGGGAGAATCTTCTCTTCTTTTGTAGGGGCCGTACACTCATTTGAATAGTGTCCAGTCTTCCACAATTGTAGCAATTACGCCTCGACTAGAAGATCTTTTGTCATTGTAGGACCTTGACTTGGAGCTTCTCTCTTGCTTCTACTCTTGTAGAATTTGTTAAAGTTCTTCACCATTAGGCTCAATTCTTCATTGAAGGTTTGTTTCTCACTTGATGATGTGGGGGCTTCACATGAGGCTTTGTAAGCACCACTTGACTTGTTGTGAAGTTCCTCCTTATCCTTGAGTGACATCTCATGAGCAACAATTCTTCCAATGACTTCGGTTGGCTTGAGATCTTTGTAATTGGGCATCATTTGGATCAATGTGCACACGATATCATATTTTCCATCCAAGGCTCTTAGGATCTTCTTGATGATGAATTTGTCGGTCATCTCTTCACTTCCTAAGCCGGCAATCTCATTTGTGATAAGAGCAAGCCTAGAGTACATTTCAGCGACACCTTCACCATCCTTCATTTTGAACTTGTCAAGTTGACTTTGAAGCACATCCAATTTGGATTCCTTGACGGAGTTGGTACCTTCGTGCATATCAATCAAAGTATCCCAAATTTCCTTTGCATTCTCAAGACGGCTGATTTTGTTGAATTCTTCGGGGCACAATCCGTTGAAGAGGATATCACAAGCTTGAGCGTTGTATTGCAGCATCTTCAACTCTTCCACGGTAGCATCACGGTTCGGTTCTCTCCCATCAAAGAATTCACCTTGCAAGCCAATACACACAATAGCCCAAACGGCGGGGTTATGTCCAAGAATATGCATTTTCATCTTATGCTTCCAACTAGCAAAATTAGTACCATCAAAGTAAGGACCTCTACAGTGGTAATTTCCCTTGCTAGACGCCATACTCTCCTAGGTTGTGAAACCAAGGCTATGACCACCAAAGCTATGGAAATCAAAGCAAATAGAGACCAAAGCTCTTATACCACTTGTAGGATCGGAAGTATGTCTAGAGGGGGGTGATTAGACTACTTGACAAAATAAAAATCTAGCCTTTTCCCAATTTTAGTTCTTGGCAGATTTTAGCAACTTTAGAACAAGTCAAGCAATCTTAACACAATTCGAGCAAGCATACAAAGAGTATATGAGCAGCGGAAAGTAAAGCATGCAACTTGCAAGAATGTAAAGGGAAGGGTTTGGAGGATTCAAACGCAATCGGAGACACGGATGTTTTTGTCGTGGTTCCGATAGGTGGTGCTATTGTACATCCACGTTGATGAGGACTTCAACCCACGAAGGGTAACGGTTGCTCGAGTCCACGGAGGGCTCCACCCACGAAGGGTCCACGAAGAAGAAACCTTGTCTATCCCACCATGGCCGCCGCCCACGAAGGACTTGCCTCACTAGCGTAGATCTTCACGAAGTAGGCGATCTCCTTGCCCTTACAAACTCCTTGGTTCAACTCCACAATCTTGTCGGAGGCTCCCAAGTGACACCTAGCCAATCTAGGAGACACCACTCTCCAAGAAGTAACAAATGGTGTGTTGATGATGAACTCCTTGCTCTTGTGCTTCAAATGATAGTCTCCCCAACACTCAACTCTCTCTCACATGATTTGGATTTGGTGGAAAGAAGATTTGAGTGGAAAGCAACTTGGGAAGGCTAGAGATCAAGATTCATATGGTAGGAATGGAATATCTTGGCCTCAACACAAGTGTAGGTGGTTCTCTCTCTAAAATGTGTATTGGAAGTGTAGGTTCGTTTCGATGGCTCTCTCCATGAATGAAGAGGAGGTGGAGGGGTAAATATAGCCTCCACACAAAATCTAACCGTTACACACAACTTACCAATCTCGGTGGGACCAAATTGACAAACTCGGTCGGACCGATTTAGCAAATCTAGTGACCATTAGGATTTTCGTGGGACCGACATGCAACCTCGATAGGACCAATATGGTTAGGGTTAGGCATAACGTAATCTCGGTGAGACCGACATACAAACTCGTGAGACCGATTTTGGTAATAAGCTAACCAGAGAGTTGGTCGTAAACTCGGTGGGACCGATTCGCCATTTCGTGAGACCAAATGTTACAAAAGGAAACAGAGAGTTTACATTGCAATCTTGGTGGGACCAATCGCTCATCTCGGTGGGACCGAAATGTTACGAAGGGAAACAGAGAGATTACAATCCCATCTCGGTGGAACTGAGATCCCTATCGGTGAGACCGATTTGCCTAGGGTTTGTGGCAGTGGCTATGACATCTGAACTCGGTGGCGCCGAATAGAAAGAATCGGTAGGGCCGAGTTAGATTTTTGGTTTAGGTCATATGTGGATGTGAGAAAGTAGTTGAGGGCTTTGGAGCATATCACTAAGCATTTTGAGCAAGCAAGCCATTAAGCAACACCTCATCCCTCCTTGATAGTATTGGCTTTTCCTATAGACTCAATGTGATCTTGGATCACTAAAATATAAAATGTAGAGTCTTGAGCTTGAGCCAATCCCTTTGTCCTTAGCATTTTGAGGGGTCCAGTTTTCTCATCCATGCCTTGCCAATCATTGAGCTTTCCTGAAATATTAGTCTTGAAATAGTGTTAGCTCAATGAGCTATATGTTGTTAGGAATTACCAAAACCACCTAGGGATAGTTGCACTTTCACGACCGTATTATGAGTTTATGTGTTTTGATGTACCAAAGGTAGTTCGGAGTCCCGGATATGATCACGGACATGACGAGGAGTATCGAAATGGTCGAGACATAAAGATCGATATGTTGGACGATGCTACCTCTTGAGCACTGCGTTGGTTTTTCCCTTGAAGAGGAAAGGGTGATGCAGTAAAGTAGCGTAAGTATTTCCCTCAGTTTTGAGAACCAAGGTATCAATCTAGTAGGAGACCATGCTCAAGTCCCACACACCTACACAAACAAATAAGAACCTTGCAACCAATGTGATAAAGGGGTTGTCAATCCCTTCACGGCCACTTGCAAAAGTGAGGTCTGATAGAGATGATCAGATAATATTTTTGGTATTTTTATGGTAAAGATAACAAGTAAAGATTGCAAAGTAAACGATAATAGAAATAGGTTGTTGACGGAAGATTAATTTGATGGAAAATAGACCTGGGGGCCATAGGTTTCACTAGTGGCTTCTCTCAAGATAGCATAAGTATTACGGTGGGTGAACAAATTACTGTCGAGCAATGATAGAATTGAGCATAGTTATGAGAATATCTAGGTATGATCATGTATATAGGCATCACGTCCGTGACAAGTAGACCGACTCCTGCCTACATCTACTACTATTACTCCACACATCGACCGCTATCTAGCATGCATCTAGAGTATTAAGTTCATAAGAACGGAGTAACGCTTTAAGCAAGACGAATTGGTGTAGAGGGATAAACTCATGAATATGATATAAACCCCATCTTTTTATCCTCGATGGCAACAATACAATACGTGTCGTTTCCCCTACTGTCACTGGGATCGAGCACCGCAAGATTGAACCCAAAGCTAAGCACTTCTACCATTGGAAGAAAGATCAATCTAGTACGCCAAACCAAACTGATAATTCGAAGAGACTTGCAAAGATAACCAATCATACATAAAAGAATTCAGAGAAGATTCAAATATTGTTCATAGATAATCTTGATCATAAACCCACAGTTCATCGGATCTCGACAAACACACCGCAAAAGAAGATTACATCGAATAGATCTCCAAGAGAAACGAGGAGAACTTTGTATTGAGATCCAAAGAGAGAGAAGAAGCCATCCGGCTCATCAGGTAAAGGACGTCCTTGTCATTTTCCTTCTGAGGGCTCCGTGGACGCCAGCTTAGGCGCTTCTTCAAAGGAGCATTATCGAACTCAGGGAGGCCGATCCGAACAGGGTCCGGCAGGGGGACATTTTCTACATAGAACCATTCTGAAGGCCAGTCTTCGGACGCCTTCTTTGGGGTTCCGGATAAATATCCGGTCCCGCGATGCGCCATAGTTCGCCCCGCCCACTTGATATATCGACCCTCCCGAGAACGGGCACAAGGCGAACAGCTTCTTCCACAGCGTGAAATGAGCCTCGATGCCCAAGAACTGTCGCAGAAGGGCTACGAAGCCCGCAATATGCAATATGGAGGCAGCGAAGGTAGTGCAACTGGAGGCCGAGAACTCCGTGAGCCCCCGAGAAACGGGTGAATTGGAAATCTGAGCCTCTTATCAAATAAGGGACAAGGCATACCCGCCTCCTTTGAGGGATTGGGGACGCCTCCGCTTGCTCTCCGCCATTATAGGTGGCGAGCCTGCTTGAACCGGACCATGAAGGCTGGAGGAGAAACTTGGTATGAAGCATCACTAGCTCAAGCAGCGGGACGGAACATCTCTTCCAATCTCCAGGCTGAGGGCTGGGAGCGCGAGGAGGGCTGCGCCGACCGGCCGTGATGGAATGGTTCTTCGTCGGATGCGCCCGATGAATGCTCGCCAAGGAAGATGGTGGTTTGATCTAAACTGCCTCTTTAAAAGGTAGCTCATTTACACAGCTAGGGGTAAATGTAAAACACCCTGGCTTTTGCATTCGTCCGACACGTGGAAGATGGCCATTATTGGGTGGAAGCCAAGGAGCACAATATTCATGAGAAGCCGGACACTATTCAACAGTGTACACGGAATTTGAGAAGAACCCGCTTTGCAATGTCAAGATAATTCTGCAAGGCCGGACTCATCGCCATTGAAGCCTGGTTCGGGGCTACCGAGGGAGTCCTGATTAGGGGTGTCCTGATAGCCGGACTATGACCTTTGGCCGGACTCCCTGACTATGAAGATACAAGATTGAAGACTTCGCCCCGTGTCCGGATGGGACTTTCTTGGCATAGAAGGCAAGCTTGGCGATACGGATATGTAGATCTCCTCCCATTGTAACCCACTGTAACTCTAGCCCTCCCGTGTCTATATAAACTGAGGGTTTTAGTCCGAGAGGACTAACAACAATCATACTATAGGCTAGCTTCTAGGGTTTAGCCTCTCTCGATCTCGTGGTAGATCTACTCTTGTACTACCCATATCATCGATATTAATCAAGCAGGAGTAGGGTTTTACCTCCATCGAGAGCCCAACCTGGGTAAAAACATCGTGTCCCTTGTCTCCTCGTTACCATCCGCCTAGATGCTAAGTTCGGGACCCCTCACCCGAGATCCGCCGTTTTGACAATCGACATTGGTGCTTTCATTGAGAGTTCTCCGCCGTCCGCCATCAGAAGGATGCCTCATCCCGCCCTTAAAGACGGCATTGTTGCTAAAGGAGCTTTGGCTATCGCCAAACTCTCTCGCTAGGCGGTTTTCTTATGACCGCTTGTTCGCCGCCATACCGACAATGACTTCTCGGTCATCGAAGCAATTCACGCCAACTCGAACTCGCCGAGCAGTTAGATACGATGGAGCTTCTTCCTTAAACGAGCTCTTGGATCGCATCGCCGCCTCGAGTCGCTACAGACCACGATCAGATTGGGCCTAAACCCGATCCGAGAGAGATTAACTCTCCCTGTGTCACCCATCACGCTGCAGTGGTGGAGGAACAATGCGCAAGCCTTCGCTCATCTTAAGGAATAATTATGTCCGGATTCCCGATCCTCTAGGCCGGATACCATGAGGGGAGGACGGCACTCAAGCCCTCGAACCTAAAGTCAGGCAGCGGCTAGATTCATTGACAACATCCAAGAACCCAAGCTTCCGAAGTTCGAAACCCTTGGCCCCTAAGTCTCAGATTGGGCGAGGTTCCGATTTAATTCCGCCGCCCACCCAAATATAAGCGATCTATCCCAAATTCGCAAGAGCCCGCAGAAACAAAGACACCATTATCGGGCCAGATTCCTCCTGGTCATGAACAGGATAAAGGACTGCCGCGAGGAAGATGCAATTTCATTCTTCGCAATAATTGCACGGACAACGGAATCCTCAACGCCATAAGTCGTCAGGAAATTACACGCCATTGACTTGGCGCCATAGTACGTAAAGTATCAGTGCGATGGAAAGCGCTCGAAAACCGAAATAAAAGTTTGGGACAATCCGCCCTCAATACAACCCCGCCTGAAATAAAAGGGTGCATTATCGCCAGCACCTGGTTAAACACCAAAAGAAAAACCTCTATAGGGCATGGAACCGCATCGAAAGATGGCTCAACGGACCTCGTAAAATTCATAGTACAGAGGGCACCACACCAACTCATAGCCTTAGAGCATGTTGATACTCCGCAGGTGGCCGGTGGCTAAGAGCTTCTAACCCGTAATCCACAGAGCACCAGCCCAGTGGATACCAAGACGGTATTAACAGTGTTTGAGAGTTTTGCATCAAATAATATGCGGAAACGAACAATCCGCAGGCTTACCAAAGTCTACCAAGTAGCAACAATAAACCCATGAAGTGACACGGCCATTACTTTTAATGCCAGTGATGAACCTAAATTCCGAACAGCCCGAGCATCAGCTGCATTGGTCCTCGGTCCAATAGTGGACGGCTTTCGCCTTACTAAGGTACTCATGGACGGTGGCAGCGGATTGAACCTCATTTACGAGGAAACCCTTCGAAAAATGGAAATAGACTGGAGCCGCATTGAGCGAAGCAGCACAACCTTTAGAGGAATAATCCCCAGTCGGGAAGCGTGTTGTAGATGAAAAATCACACTAGATGTGGTGTTCGCACGCCGGATAATTACAGGTCCGAGGAGGTCACGCCCAAGCGCCCCTGCTCAGCAGCAGATATCACGCCTATTAGGCGCAGAGGCATTCACAATTTTTCAAGCTATACCCCATTACGGGTACATGAAGCTCAAAATGCCCGCACAACGGTCATCACTCTTGCTAGTGACCCGGACATAGCACTCCGCTACCGAAAATAAGATAGCCGCACCGCCCTCGAGGCACTATCCGGCCCTAGCGCCGAGAAACTAATCGCAAGTGCCCACGGTGAATAGGGACGACGGATACTCGATAAAAGATCCAAGTCCACTTCCTTTAAACCGCGGATTTAAATAGTCAAATTCCAAGTCCATCCAACGGACCCTACAAAACGGACTCCATCGGGCACAATTAAACCCCGATGTAGACGCCGACTACGAGAATTCCTACGCCGAAAATTGGGACATTTTTGCGGCACCTTCGTGACATGCCAGAATCCCACGCCGCTAGCCGAAAGCACAGCCTAAACATCCTAAAAGGATTCAAGCCAGTCAAGCAGGCTTCTTCGCTTTCTCCAACCTAAGAGACAAGCCATGGAGAGGAGCTAGCCAAACCATCGAGGCCGGATTCATCGAGATATAAACACCCGATTGGCTAGCAAACCTGGTGATGGTACCAAAGAAGGACAAATCTCGCGCCTAAGCCGCCGATTTCAAGGACCTCAACAAGGCTTGCCTAAAGGATCCGTTCTCTCCCTCGCATCGATCAAATTATCGATGCTACCGCAGGACACGATTCATTGTGTTTCTCGACGATACTCCGCTACCATCAAATTAAGATGGCAGAGCTGACCAAGCCGCAACGGCATTCATCACCCATACGCCCATTCTGCTTCAAAACAATGCG
>JAHIAM010006484.1:0-29630 GCA_021605205.1 Aegilops longissima | reverse complement strand
TTTTGAGTGTGCTCTATATGAAACTTGCTTGATTTTGCATGTAGATTCATATTATCATGTTGTATCCTTGTTTTGAGGTGTTTGCTTGATGTTTGTATGCATTTTGCATCAATGCCATGTTTAACTTGTTTTGCTCATATCTTCTAGGTCGAGTCTCTAATTAAATGAACTTTATATGTAACTTAACTAGAATTTCGTGTAGATCATTGTGGTGCATATTAACTTGCTGTTTAACAACTTTAACATAAGGTTTATTCAGATCTGGACCAATTTCGAAATTTGCTTATGAGGACTTACCGGAATTGTTATATGTTGTTTCCGCCTCATTTAAACTTGCCTTGATGTGTTGCTCTTGTTTGCATCATCTCTTGCCATGAGTAGCCTCATCTAGATTTGTCATGCATCATGCTTGTTTGTGCATCATGCCTTGTTCATGCGTGTGTGTTTACCATGTAGTGTGCTTCTTCTTGTTAGTTCCTGTCTGCTATGCATCGTGAGGATTCGCTCGCTCACGCTTGGTTCGCCTTCGTGGCTTCATCTTCTTCATGGACTCGCTCTTCTTCCTTATGGGATTTCAGTGCAAGATGACCGCTACCCTAGATCTCACTACTATCATTGCTATGCTAGTTGCTTCGTTTCTATCGCTATGCTGCGCTACCTATCACTTGCTGCTCAAGCCTCCCAAATTGCCATGAACCTCTAACCTTTTGCACCCTTCCTAGCAAACCGTTGTTTGGCTATGTTACCGCTTTGCTCAGCCCCTCTTATAGCGTTGTTAGTTGCAGGTGAAGATGAAGTTTGTTCCTTGTTGAACATGGAGATGTTGTTCCTTGTTGGAACATGTTTACTTGTTGGGATATCACAATATATCTTATTTAATTAATGCATCTATATACTTGGTAAAGGGTGGAAGGCTCGCCTTATGCTCCGGTGTTTTGTTCCACTTTTGTCGCCTCTAGTTTCCGCTATATCGGTATTATGTTCCTGGATTGCGCCCCTAACGCGGTCGGGTGATTTATGGGACCCCTTGATGTTCTTTGAATAAGACTTTTCCAAAGAAGGCCCAACATTGGTTTTACCATTTGCCGCACTCTACCCCCTTTTTCCTTGGGTTTCGGAGCCCAAGGGTCATCTTTATTTTAGCCCCGGCCAGGCTTCTTCGAGTGTTGGTCCGAAAAGGGCAGATCAAGGGGCCACCACGGGCAACTCGAGGGCTGGTTTTACTCAGAGGGTCGACCTCATCCGTGTGCAGTTCCGAGAACGAGGTACGCGCGACCCTATCGGGATTTGTCGGCACATCGGGCGGCTTTGCTGGTCTTGTTTTATTGCTGTCGAATGTCTTGTAGCCGGATTCCGAGACTGATCGGTCTTCCCGGGAGAAGGAATATCCTTCGCTGATCGCGAGAGCTTATCATGGGTTGTTGGGACACCCCGCAGGTATAAACTTTCGAGAGCCGTGCCTGCGTTATGTGGGCGATGGAATTTGTTAATATCCGTTGTAGTAAACTTGAAGCAAACTCTTCTAAAATACACCAACCGTGCGTGAACTCGGAGTGTCCTTTTCGGGTTGATCGAGAGGAGAACACGGTTTTGGGTTATGTCCGACGTAAGTAGGAGTTCGTGGATCACTTCTTGATCATTACTAGTTGACGCACTGCTCCTTTGTTTTCTTCTCGCCTCATTTGCGTATGTTATCCACCATATATGCTTAGTCGCTGCTGCAACCTCACCACTTTACCCCTTCCTTTCCCTTTAAGCTTTGCTTAGTCTTGATACCCATGGTAATGGGATTGCCGAGTCCTCGTGGCTCACAGACACTACACCACCAGCCAGTGTGCAGTGTTTCACGATGATCATGACGCGAGAGCGACGCTTGCTTGTTTTGGAGTTCTTCTTCGCTTCTTCTTCGATCGTGGGATAGGTTCCGTGTCGGCAGCCTGGCTAGCAGGGTCAAGAGTCCATTTGGCAAGTGACACGCGGCGGCCTCTACTTCTCATACATAAAGGTGAATCTTCTTCCTTACACGTGTTCACTTGACCCTTCGAGGATGGTATACTACTTGACACTCCACTCTGTGCATGCATAGGTATGGCCGGAGCTCACGGACGATGAGGAGGAGGCAAGCGCCAAGGAACACCTACACCATCCGCGAGGGAAGCCTCGAAGAGAAGACGGAAAAGACGGAGCTGCGGAGTCTCAGCCGTCGGACGACCGAAGCCACCGGACGTCCGACACTCTCCCATGGGCGGACGACCGACGACCACCGGACGTCTGACAAGTACCAGGATCCGACGACTGGTTTCACGGACGACCGCGACCTCCCGACTGAGCAAATGAGCGGACG
The DNA here is from genome assembly GCA_021605205.1 of Aegilops longissima. Taxonomy (NCBI): domain Eukaryota; kingdom Viridiplantae; phylum Streptophyta; class Magnoliopsida; order Poales; family Poaceae; genus Aegilops; species Aegilops longissima. Next base: position 27,286 of record JAHIAM010006484.1, on the reverse strand, counting down.
TCCGATCAGCCTCGGACGTCCGACCGACGCTACCAACTGACCTACGGATGTCCAAGACCTCCGACGTCCGACTTTATCGAGCCTCTCGACGACCGTGACCTCCGACGTCCGACGCCTGTGTGTTGATTTCTGCTTGGGGCTGCAGCCCTTGTACCCCTTCGCCCCTAGACTATATATACTCTTTCTTCCCCACCTTTCTAGGTTAGCTTTGGATTTGCTCATATTTCGTGTGAGAGTTTTGCTCATCCACTTGGCTACTTCTCCTTTGAGATCAGGACCTCACGGAGAAGATCCCCTGCCGGATTCAAGACCCCTCCTAGGGTGGACCCATCAAGACCTCCTCTCGGAGAAGAACGGCTACCCTTGTATCTTTCCTTTGTTGATCTCGGATCTTGTGTCACTCTATGCATTCAATAATCTAGCACTTGTGTGATTGGTTTCTTGTCGGTTGAGTGACTTCTCCTCGCTTTTCCCTGTTTTCCGCTTGCTCTTCGTCGGTTCCTCGAGGGATTCTCTCCAAACGTGAAAGATCGCCCACATAGGGTTCCGCCTACATCATATGGTATCAAGAGCCACGCTGATCACGCTTTTGGAGCCCCTACCCTCTTTTTCTACCTTGATTTTGTTGTGTTCTTCCCCAATTTCAAAATCCCCACCAAAAATAGCCCCAAATTTTTTTGTGATTTGTTAGTTAGACTAAGTTTTGTTGATTTTGATCCATGGATTTGCTTGGTTTCGAGTGGATCTAGCATTTCCTCAAGTTTCCCCATCTTTCATCCACAAAATCTCTTCAATTTTGACCCCAAAATCCCAAAATTCCGCCTCAAAATCGCTGCTCCGGATCTCAATTTTCGAAGTTGATTCTCACCCACCGGACGACCGGAGTTTTACGGACGTCCGAGCCCCGGAACAACCGGACGTCCGACCTTTTCCGGACGACCGAACCCCTAACCTGAACTGAATTTACGGATGTCCGACCTTTTACGGACGTCCGTAATCTGTAGTTTCAGATTTCGCTGATTTTTGTTTTGTCCATAACTAATTCATCCGAACTCCGATTTTGACGCTCTTAGCTCGCTTTGAAGCTCTTGACATCCCCTTCCCACAAAAATACCACCAACACAATTTGACTCCATCAAAGTTTTGAAAATTTGGCAAGTGTGCCTAGGGCTTCCACCACATCATCCGCTACTCCACCACCGCCTTCCGCAACCTAACCAATTTTGTTCCCAATAGCATTTGAGGTTGTTTGAGTAGTGATTCGAGTCTCCTAAGGTGTTTCGCCACTTAGGGACGCATTGCTTCTTCATCAACCACAACCACCACTTCCACATAGCCCTGCCCACCATACACTTCCAACAACCCAACCTAACCCAATTTTGTTTGAGCTTATGTGAGTTGTGGTTTGTGTCTCCTAAGGTGTTTCGGCTACTTAGGGACGGCAACTACAACATTGACTCGCATAACCCACCATTCCACTTCGCGATTGCCAAGTGCAAACCACCACCGCATTCCCGCTACCACCATTTTGACATTTGACGCTTGAGATTTTGAGTTCATGGTTTTTCCGCTTCCTAAGGTGTTTCGCTACTTAGGGACTAGTCTCCATCATCTTGGTATCTACATCAAGAACACCGCTACTCATCATCGCCGGACGGTAACCTCCATATCATCTTGGTATCGTGGTATCCCTCCATTGTATATTCCCTTGCCATTGCATTGTTAACCCTAGCCTTACTTTTATGCTATTTGCCTATCGAGACTAGCCATTTGAGTATTGCTGCAACGCTATTTGTGCACATTAGTGATCATACCTTCCATTACATACCATACATATCATATTGGTATCATATCATCCATTGTGTCTCAAGTTTGTTCTCAGATATACACAATTGCTATCTTGGTTTGTGCATTGTGCAAAAGTGGCCATAGAAAAAAAGAGAACAAGCTTTTGCAAAGAAAGAAAGAGAGCAAAGAGCTTGTAAGCAAGTGCCATAGCATCATACCATATTGCATATAAGATTTTCATATCCGATCATCTTGGATCATCTTGAAAGAAACACCGAACCATACATACATAGCATACTTGGGATATAAATTTATCCATTTTGCATCTTATAGGTTGTGCACAAGTGTCGATCCGCCTATTGAGCAATCGTATTAGCTGCCTCTCTTGAGTTGTGCAACACGAAGGCTTTTGGTGGATTCCACATTTTGAGCTCATTCCTTGGTTGCACGGCCCCATTTATCTATCCGTGTGTGTTTCCGCAGCCTCATATTGCTATTGGTCCATTTGTTTCACTTATAATTTGTGAATCTCTTTCAACATTATTGACTCTTGCTAACATTTTGCATTAAATTTTTATGCCACTATCCTCACCGAGCTCCTCCATAAGCTTTACTTGTGTAGGTGTGAGAACCGACAAGGATTGGTACCAATAGTGCTATTTCATTGTCCGCATTTGAGTGAACTTGATTCATTTTCAACATCGGTCAAAGTACATTGGTATAAGTTCTTCTTTCTCCCACTCATATTTGCTCGAGTCTTGTGATGGATAGGCAAGGCATTTCACCTTCGGTCTACAACAATAACGACGAGTTCGATGCCACGTAACAACAACTCCAACGCCAAGATGCAAGCTAAAATGGAGGAGATCAAATCCTCATCAAGTCCCAAGCGATCTTCCTCATCTTCGAGAAGACGCCAAGAGCACATCCTTCCGCTACGACCATCTCCGCAACATCACATCGGCATCGACACCATCATCAACAAGAACGTGAAGGTCAAGAGCTCTACATCAACAACCGCCAATGACTTCACCATCTCCCTTGGCATCTTCGCCAAGCGACTTCAAGGCATCTTCGCCATGGACATACGGCATCTTCGCCAACAAGAACCTCAAGACTACGCCAAGAGAAGCTCCCCAAGCTCAAGTCCGCGACTTCCACGAGCTACTACGACCTCGACATCGACTCACGAGATTCCTTTCTATGGGACTCAAGAACCCGAGGAGTACCTCGAGTGGGAGCGCTTGATGGACGACTACCTCAAGATACATCAAGTTCCTCCCGAAGATCAAGTGAAGTGCGCCACAAGAAACTTCCACGACCACGCCGACATGGTGGCTTCACACCTTCGAGTGCTACGAGATGAGTTGGTCCAAGATGAAGAGAGCTTTATGGCGAGAGTTCGTGCCTCCAACCTACACGGAACAACTTCGACGCCAATTGGAGAACACCACCCAAGGATCCAAGTCCATCGACAAGTACTTCAAGGAGATGAAGATTGCTTTATGACGAGTGGGCGTGATTAATTCCCATGTCAATGAAGTTCCACTTCATGATGGGATTGCACAACGACATCTCAAAGACCATCTTCCTCGAGAACTACAAGTCCATCGACGACTACTACATTGGTGCTCTAAGGCGGAACAAGAACTCATGAAGGCCAACGCTTCTCCACCCCAAGCAAACTTCGTGGAGACCAAGCTCTACGACAAGCATGAGGCTAGTACCACCATGATGTCCAAGCCCGACAAGCTCCAAGATGATGCTCCCAAGTGCAACTTCACCGCCATCCCTCTTTGTGGCATTGATGATGCCGAGTCTACCTTGACTCTTTTTCAAGATGGTACGGCGACAAGTACGACTACGGAGACCTTCAAGGACCAAGCTTTGGAGGCAAGCGACAAGGTGGTGAGCAAGGATGATGCTTCCATCTTAGGAGGCGAGAGTGATGTTGTGCCATCTTCGGCCTTCATCCACTTCATTTACCTACTCACTTAGACTTCGGTTGAGCATGGGATTTTCCTTCCACCACAGCGACATCCGATGACTTGAGTGACTTGAGCCACCATATTGAGAGTGAGAGTGACTTCACCACTAGCCCCATATATGTGTTGCCCCAATTCCCATGTGAGGAGAGCCACAACCCCACCACTTGAGTGAGATGAGTGACTCCACCATACGTGAGTTTGAGTGCACCTATTTTGAGGGAGTGAGTGAACCACCACATAGAGAGAGTGAGATAGTTGATAGGTCTAGTGAGGCCATTTGCATTTCTAACAACTTGACCTCTACCTCTATTGTGTCTTCTCATTTGGTGCTAGGTCCCATTTATGATGACGCCACGATCCTCGATTTACTTCTCGCCCTCCCTTTGGACAAGACGATGGCCATGGTGGAATATGATGCACCCCCACATGGTTCCATCAAGATGAAGATGACCACCATTTGGTCTTCCCCACCTCACCTACACCACTTGAGTGGAATGACAAAGGTAACAAAGGTGACGGTGATGCTCTCGCCCCACTAGTGGACTATTTTGACATTGATTGCTTGCATGATGTTGATCACCCTATTGACATGCTTCATTCTAGGATGATTTCCCATGTGACGATTTGCCCATTTATGATGAATATGATGATTCTCATGTGGAGTCTATTAGTTGTGATGCCATTTACATAGGATTTCTTGTGACAATTCTTAGGTCACATCATGTTTGCTAATCCGCTTGACTTGTCATATGCTATGCATGAGATCAACCATATGTCTTATTTGCAATCTCTTCATAGTGACTATGCATATGCCATTAAAATGAACCCAATTTGCACATATGGCATAGACGCACAAGCCCATGGTTATTGGCATTTGTTTTTCTTGTGATGATATTGATATGCTTCCTTTGCATCATTTATCTCATATGCCATGCCATGACCACCTAGCTTCGGATATGCATTGTTTTGGATGTTGTCCATTTTCTCCATGTGATGTTTCCGCTATTGCTCATGAGGAGACCCCCATAGTTTCCTCATACATGTTAGGAGAATTTGATCCATCCCATTCATTGCATGATCCCCATACTTGTGTGCACCATATGCTCCCCATGAATGAAAATGCTATCGATGCGCCATATACTTGCATTCTCAATTGGTGTCCCCATCGTGTCATACATAAAATTATTCTTTCATGATGGATGACATGTTCTTATACCATGCATCAAATTTCTTTGAGCGATGCTTTTCTTGTGCTAACTCACATGTGCACATACACATCATGATGGATGATGTGTACATTTACCACACACAAAATTTCTTTCGCTTGTGTCTCTTTTGTGTAGGTACCATGAATACTTGTCAACTTCGAATCCCACGAGTTGACAAAACAAGCTCTAGAGAGCAACGATGATTTGGGATCCCATGGATTGACTTTCCCACCGCTTCTCTTCACGCTAAATCTTCGCACAGATTTCTTCTACATGGCCCCTCACTTGGCTATGGGTTATTGTCCATTACATATTCTATGCCCATCTTGCCATGTTCACTTTGCATGATATGCCCACCCCTATGCCTTTTACATGCATTTGTGACCCATGCTTTGCTTTTACACATGATGATTGACTCATACTTGTATGTGTATTTGCAAGCTTGGTGGAGATATCACTTGCTATTGCCATGTTCTATTCATGACCCATTCCTATGATGATACTTTCATCTTGCTTTGTGTTCGTGCTTGCTATATGTCACGTGCATTTTGTTTGCCTATTATTTGCTCCAATGACATGATTGCCATGATTTACTCTAGTGTGTTGCATCTTCGCCCACTAGTTTGCACGACTTGATTACAATGTTTGCTTATGTTGCATCACCAATGATTCATACTTGCTCATTTCATGTTGATGACAACCATCTATATACTTTGCACATGATTCATATTGCTTCTTGTCATATATCTCTATGTGTTGCCTCCTCATGCTAGATGATTTGCCATGTATTGAGTGCAACAATGATTCTCTTCTTGCTCATGAGATTGCCCCATAGCATTCTCGTGATATATTTGGAGATTTTGACATAATTCTTGTGAAGCATGCTTGTCTTACTTCTTTGCACCATATACCTAGTGCCATGAATATTGCCATTGTTGCATCATATTATTCATGCACTTGTGCTTCTAATGGTTATGTGCAAAAGATGAGAACCATCATGATGGATGATGAGTTCATCTACCATGCGCATACATTCTTTGTTTTGTTTTGTGAATGTGTAGGATACGTGGACTTTGTGTCGACTTCCACTTCACGTGAGTTGACCATTCGAGCTCTTGAGAGCGAGCCTCATACATTCTACCACGAATCGCTTCTACACCGCATTTGCTTCCACTTCGGCATTGTGAAGAATGCACAAGGACACACCTTCAAGGTGACATCCTTCTTGAGCTTGGATATTGTGGATCATACTTCATGTGTTGCTTGCACCATTTGCACGCATACTCTAGATATTGCTTTCACCCATGATTCCTACATTTCCATGCTTCATGATATATATGCCTTGTGTGTTGCATCCAATTCTTGGATTACTTGCTCCTCTCATATGTTTGGTTGCAACAATTTGATTACTTCACATATGCCATATCCCATTGATTGCTACATGCTTGACTTGATGGCCTCACACATGATGAATAATTGCTCTTTCTATTATGTTGAGCGCCACACTATATTCACTACACCCTATGCACATTATGCTTGGATTGTCTTGCACTTGACCCATGTGTTTAGACACTTCATTTTATTTGGTGTTGTGAATACTTCCTATGCCTACCATCGACCATTTGTCGAGCGCTTTATGCATGCTTGCTATGACCTTGAGGTGGATGCTTATGCTCTTGTCACACATATTTGCATCTCTACCTCACATTTACATGCTTGTTCCCATGATATTTTGCTTGTGCTCGATTGATATGCTTACATGCCATGTCACAATCCTTTGTCACACCAAATGCTATGCTTGATGACAACACTTGTTTGGTGCTTGGTTTTGCACTAACGCTAACCACATTTGTTTTTCCAAGTGTTTGTTCTATTTCCTCCTTTTGAAGGAATCACAAGATGGTGCGACATTGAGAGTGCCCATTTTGAGCTTCAAGATGACGAGAGCTTGGTGATCGACCACTTTGACACGGGCACCGCCATCTCTTTCCCATGGTGATTTGGTTTTCGATCCGAGGTCGGATCTTTCCAAGGGGAGGGATGATGGAGCATCCCACGGTCATCACCATGTCAAGAGTCCGCTTGGCAAGTGACACGTATGCACTCTACTTTCATACATAAAGGTGAATCTTCTCCTTACACGTGTTCACTTGACCCCTTCGAGGATGGTATACTACTTGACACTCCACTCGTGCATGCATGCAGGTATGGCCGAGCTTCACGGACGACGAGGAGGAGTGCAAGCGCCAAGGAACACCTACACCATCCGCGAGGGAAGCCCGAAGAGAAGACGGAAAAGACGGAGTTGCGGAGTCCTCAGCGTACGACGATCGAAGCCACCGGACGTCCGACACTCTCCCTGCGGGTCGGACGACCGACGACCACCGGACGTCCGACAAGTACTGTGATCCGGACGACCGGGCTTCACGGACGACCGCGATCCCAAGACTCGAGCCAAATGAGCGGACGCCTGACCGCCCGGACGACCGACCGACGCATACCAACTCGGTTCCACGGACGTCAAGACCTCCGGACGTCCGGACTTATCGAGCCTCCGACGACCGGTGACCTCCGGACGTCCGACGCCTGTGGTGCCGATTTCGCTTGGGGCTGCAGCCCTTGTACCCTTCGCCCCTAGACTATATATACTCTTTCTTCCCCACCTTTCTAGGTTAGCTTTGGATTTGCTCATATTTCGTGTGAGAGTTTTGCTCATCCACTTGGCTACTTCTCCTTTGAGATCAGGACCTCTACGGAGAAGATCCCCAAGCGGATTCAAGACCCTCCTAGGGTGGACCCATCAAGACCTCCTCTCGGAGAAGAACGGCTACCCTTGTATCTTTCCTTTGTTGATCTCGGATCTTGTGTCACTCTATGCATTCAATAATCTAGCACTTGTGTGATTGGTTTCTGTCGCTGAGTGACTTCTCCTCGCTTTCCCCGTGTTTTCCGCTTGCGCTCTTCGTGTTCCTCGAGGGATTCTTCCAAACGTGAAAGATCGCCCACATAGGGTTCCGCCTAACATCACTTTCCCTTTAAGCTTTGCTAGTCTTGATACCCATGGTAATGGGATTGCCGAGTCCTCGTGGCTCACAGATTACTACACCACCAGCTTGCGTGTACAGGTTTCACGATGATCATGACGCGGAGAGCGACGCTTGCTTGTTTTGGAGTTCTTCTTCCGCTTCTTCTTCGATCAGGGATAGGTTCCAGGTCGGCAGCCCGGGCTAGCAAGGTGGATGTCGTTGAGCTTCGTTTATGTTTCATCCGTAGTCGGATGTTGATCTTGTATGATGATGATGTTTTCTTGTGGCATTCGTGCCTTATGTATGTATCCCTATGTATTATGTAATGTTGATGTAATGATATCCACCTTGTAAAAGCGCTTCAATATGGGTCTATCCTCAGTGGACCTTCGAGTTCCTTTTGGATAGGGTCGCATATTGGGCATGACAAGTTGTTATCGAGCCTCGACCGACCCTAGGAGCCCCTTGATTGATCGTAGTAGTTGGCCGTTGTCGAGTCCGAAGAAAACTATTTTCGAGTCTAGTTATATCGGAGAGTAGGAATTTTTTTACTCCTCAGCCCTTCGCCGCTGCCCGTGAGGAATCTTGACGAGGTGTTTTGAATTACCTCTTCCCTTCAAGTTTTTCTTTAGGATCACGAGTTGGTTTTTCCGTAGTTGTTCCTCAGCTCTTTTCATCCGTGCATTTCGCCAAGTTGACTCGAGCTCTTCATCGCTGTCAAGTTCAATCTCGCTTGTCTTTATTTTCCCACCCGCCTCCCTTCTTCTTCTCGAACCGAGTCCGTGAATCGAGTAGCGATCCTACTCGTATGTAAGTCTTTGCTTTCTTCCTCAATGATTTCAACCGTGTTTTCTCTTCAAGATATTCGCTGGTTTCCTTCCAAGTTGCCTTTGTTTTTCCCAACCTCCCACCCTCTTCTTCCCGGAGTTTGAGTCTCTTTCACCATCAATTCCATTCGTGTGGAGCCTCTTCTATCCTTCCCTCAATTATTTTAACCGTGAATTCTCGCCTTGTTCGCCATTCTTCATCCCTTTCTTTTTCCGTGCACTCAATTCAAGTTTTTGAGTTGATCACATTCTTTTCCTCGCTCAAATGTTTTCCCTTGCTCGCTCGCTTCGCCAGCTTTATCCTTCCGGAGCTCAAGACGCCCTGTGAGATTCGTGTTTGCATCCAATTTATTCGAGGTTGTCACCTCATCCAAATATTTCAGTTATTTCGTGCATCATCTATCTCTTCAACAATCTTTTTCAACGGTGTTTTTCTTTTTAGTGGGCCCTAACCCACGTGTCTTTTCCCGTGATCTTACGTGACTCTTCTCATTCCCCGAGTATTCTCAATTCTTTTCAAGTGTGACGAAGAATGGATTCCATCACCACATGCCTTTTCCAAGATCAATTTCAAATCATTTCATTGTTGGCTCAACTCTCTGCTTTTCATTCTTCCCGAGTATCTCAGTAATTTTGGTGGTGTTTTCGCTGCTATTCAAGATCAAGAAGAGTTCCTCTTAAATCTTGTCCGTTTCTCCCGAGATTCATGTGCTAGCTCGATGTTATCATATCTAGTTGTTTCCATTGCCAGTAATTATTCTCACCCATCCGAGTATTTCAGAGTTGTTTTCTATTTCTTTTCACCGAGGCCATCGCTCCGTAAGAATTCTTCGTCTCACATTTCAGCTACCGTTATCCAATTATCCCGTGCTTCGCCAAGTGTTCTTTAATCAGCTCATGATCTCTTTGTTCTTTGCATCTAAATTCCTCGAGCATATTTGGTCTTCTAATTCTTCCCGTGATTCATTCTTTCATCACCATTTCCAAATTCTTACGTGGTTCGCTCAAGATTATTTTCCTTGTTTATCATATTAATCCATTTGTTCTTTTCAACCTACCGGTGATTCATGAAGTCCTTCTCAAGTTTGCGATATGTCACTTCTCAATCCTTTTCAAGAAGAATAAGTAGTATGCAAATCCATTGCTTGTTATCAATTTAATTTGATGAAGGATAAGCATACAATAAATCTTATTCTTATTTCATCAAAGTGAATAATCTTTTCTTCGAGTTTGTTCTTGAGGAATAAATTCCACTTCCAAGTGTTTTCATCTTTTCTTTCCGGAGTTCAATTATTTCGCCATTTCGCCGAATCCTCCATCTAAATCATCGCAATGCTCATCTTATTCTTTCGTTCTTCATTCTATCTCATCATCCTTTCGCTATCGGAGTTCTTCATGGTGGTTCTTCATGATTTAATTCATTCTTCAAGTGTTCATCAAGATTCTTGTCGGTGGAGTTCAAGTATCTTTTTCTACTTGCGCCTCAAGTGCAATTAATCCTCCGTATTCTTTTGGAGTGGAGTTTTGCATTTCTTCGTTATTCCAGATTTTGAAGCATTTTCTTGTGGCATAATTTCACCTCAAGTTTTGAGTTGTTTTGATAAGTCCACATCAAGTTTATCCTTTTCGTTGTTGATTTTTCTCAACAACTCCATTCAATCATTCCTTCTAAATTCTTTTCATTCTATTATTTCAATTCTTTCCGAGGTTTTGTGTCATGTCTTCATCAAGTATCATTCCATCCTCTCAAGTTCAAGTTCTATTCCTCCATGTTTTAGCCGGTGTGCTGCCTAAATCCTTTCATTTTATCTGCTTTTTTTCATTCTAACCATCTTGTTAGAACGAGTGGTTTCATAGTTCATCCGATTCCGCCACTTTCGATTCTGTCATTCTCGCTGCTCCTCTCTTTTCTCGTGTGCTCGATTCTTTGTTTCTCTCTTGAGTTCTTGTTTCACCTCATCCCTTTCCCCTTCCGTCTCGTCCTAAGATCTCGGACGAGATCTCTTGTTAGTGGAGGAGTGTTGTAACGCCTGGATTCGATGCGCCTGTGTCTCGCCATTATTCGCCGTTGCTATGTCATTTGTTTGCGTGTTGCACTTTGCCATGTCATCATCTGCATTTCATATCATGTCATCATGTGCATCGCTTTTGCATAACGTGTTCGCCTCATGCATCCGAGCATTTTCCCGCTGTCCGCTTTGCAATCCGCGCCCTTATACCTCTCGGGCGCCTCGCTTTCTTTTCATGTGCGGGTGTTAAACTTTCGAATGGACCGAAGTCTTGCAAGCTGCCTTGGTATAGCACCGTAGACCGCCTGTCAAGTTTCGTGCCATTTGGAGGTCGCTTGATACTCCAACGGTTAACCGGTAAATCAGAACCCCCTTCTCTTTGCAGCCCAACATCCCTTCCAAAGTGGCCCAAAACCCATCTAACTCCCTCCATGTTTTGGTCGCTCGATCACGATCGTGGGCGAAACCGCACCTCATTTGGACTCTCCTAGCTCCTCTACCTATAAATACACCTCCTCCAAATCGCAGGTAACCCTAGCCATTTTCATCCTCAGGCCACGGACACGTCCGCCGAGCTGGACATGTCCGCCACCACTCGCCCCGGCCAATGGCCGCGCCACGCCACCCCGCCACTGTCAGCCAGACTATCGCGCACGCCACTCACCGCTTCTCTTCTCCATCACACACCAAGCACGTGCACATGGGCCACCGCTTGCCACTGGCTCGCTTCGTCCCATGCTGACACTGCTGCTTGCCACGACGATTCCCCACTCGCTGCCACTAGCCAAGGCTCATCGCAAGGCTTGCTGGCTTCTCCGGCCCGCTGGCTCTCCCCTCATCGCGGCTTGCGCTAAGGCCACTCGAGGGCGCTTCACTGCCGGCCTGGGGCAATGCCTTGCTTCAGCTGCCTGGTCGCCGCCATGGCGCCGCCATGCCCCACTCCTGCCTCCGCCGCCTCCCCTGTTGCCTCTTCGCTGATCCGCCGGATCCGGGAGATCCGCCCGACCCGCCTGCCTCCTCGCCAGCCCTCCTCTCCGGGCGAAGCCTCCGACGGTCCTCGCCCATGGCTGACTTTCTTCTCCCCGAAGTTTTCTCTAAGTCTTTTTATTCCGCATTATTTTGTTGCATTTTCATCGTGGTCATAACTTTGCACCCGTGGCTCCGCTTTGGGCGTAGTATACCAAATGTTCGACTCGACGAGTACATCGTTTCATCTCATTGCATCATTTACATTTGATCTCATCTTGATGCCCGAAATGCTGTTGGAAGAGTGCTATGTGATGTTAGTTTCAGATTCTTATCAGAACATGCACTTTTGTCATTTTTGCCATGATTTATGTGTGCACCCTATGAACTTGAGTCCTACATGTGTTTTGTAATATGCCATGCCATCTTTACAGGGTGTGCGCCATGTATTTTTTTTGATTTATGGTGACTAGCACAAGCACGCAAACTAGGCTTCTTGATGTTGCTGATTTCACCTCGCTTTGGTCTGATATTTTTATGCCATGTAAACTTGATGCTACCGAGAGATCCATGCTTATTTTGAGATACTTAAGTAAGGATGTTTTGAACATATGGTTATTGTCTATCCATCCATGCCCTTGTTTGCAATTATGGAGTGCCATAGCTTGAGTCAATCGAGCTCTACTTTTGCTATAAAATGTTCTTTGCATTGTTTACATGTTATTCAATTTTGCCAAGGTTGTTGTAGTTGATCCTTGCATGCTATGATGTTGTTCTTGCCATGTATAGCTTCTATGCCATGTCTTCATCATGAGTTGCCTTTGCCATGCCATGTATTGCTCTGTGGTGAGTGGCTCAAGCTCACCAACATGCCTACTTATTGTTGTTCTCGCCATTTATGAATCTGTATATAACTTGCCATGTTTACATGGGTGCCATCATATTTTATGTGCCCTTTTGGCTTATGGTCAGAAGGACTTTTGTTCTATGCAATTAGTAGATTCATGCCATGCCTTTGTTTGCCATGATAAGTTCCTGTAGCATGTTGTTTGATAGCTCTAAACATTGCAACCTGATGTTAATTTCTGCTAAGTCCTAAACTCATATTATATGCAATCTTGTCATGTCATTTTGAGCATGTTCTAGTGATTTTCTGGAGATAGCTCAGTGTTCATGTTTTGTAATGCTTTACCTGTACATCATGCCCATGCCTTTTGTTATTACTTTGAGATGCTGTAGCATAGTGTTTTGATGCTTGCACATGCCTAGTTGTGTTTTGGACAGCTTGTCCTTTAAACTTGTTTCATGTGTATGTGTTGAACCGCTGTTCCATTTTGAGTGTGCTCTATATGAAACTTACTTGATTTTGCATGTAGCTTCATATTATCATGTTGCATCCTTGTTTTGAGGTGTTTTCTTGATGTTTGTATGCATTTTGCATCAATGCCATGTTTAACTTGTTTTTCTCATATCTTCTAGGCCGTAGTCTCAATTAAATGAACTTTATATGTAACTTGACTAGAATTTCGTGTAGATCATTGTGGTGCATATTAACTTGCTGTTTAACAACTTTAACATAAGGTTTATTCAGATCTGAACCAATTTCGAAATTTGCTTATGAGGACTTACCGGAATTGTTATATGTTGTTTCCGCCTCATTTAAACTTGCCTTGATGTGTTGCTCTTGTTTGCATCATCTCTTGCCATGAGTAGCCTCATCTAGATTTGTCATGCATCATGCTTGTTTGTGCATCATGCCTTGTTCATGCGTGGTGTGTTTACCATGTTGTGTGCTTCTTCTTGTTAGTTCCTGCTCCGCTGCATCGTGAGGATTCGCTCGCTCACGCTGGTTCGCCTTCGTGGCTTCATCTTCTTCATGGACTCGCTCTTCTTCCTTATGGGATTTCAGGCAAGATGACCGCTACCCTGGATCTCACTACTATCATTGCTATGCTAGTTGCTTCGTTTCTATCGCTATGCTGCGCTACCTACCACTTGCCGCTTCAAGCCTCCCAAATTGCCATGAACCTCTAACCTTTTGCACCCTTCCTAGAAAACCGTTGTTTGATATGTTACCGCTTGCTCAGCCCCTCTTATAGCGTTGTTAGTTGTAGGTGAAGATGAAGTTTGTTCCTTGTTGAACATGGAGATGTTGTTCCTTGTTGGAACATGTTTACTTGTTTAGATATCACAATATATCTTATTTAATTAATGCATCTATATACTTGGTAAAGGGTGGAAGGCTCTGCCTTATGCCCGGTGTTTTGTTCCACTCTTGCCGCCCTAGTTTCCGCCATATCGGTATTATGTTCCCGGATTTTGCGCCCCTAACGCTGTCGGGTGTTTTATGGGACCCCTTGACAGTTCGCTTGAATAAGACTTTTTCCAAGAAGGCCCAACATTGGTTTTACCATTTGCCTCACCTACCTCTTTTTCCCTTTGGGTTTCCTGGAGCCCAAGGGTAATCTTTTATTTTAGCCCCCGGCCGCTGCTCCTTCGAGTGTTGGTCCAAACGGGCAGATCATGGGCCACCACGGGCAACTCGAGGGCTGGTTTTACTCAGAGGTCGACTCTATCCGATGTGCCCTCGAGAACGAGGTACGTATGATTCTATCGGGATTTGCTCAAGACATCGAGCGGCTTTGCTGGTCTTGTTTTATTGTCATTCAAATGTCTTGTAGCCGGATTCGAGACTGATCGGGTCTTCCTGGGAGAAGGAATATCCTTCGCTGATCGCAGAGCTTATCATGGGCTGTTGGGACACCCCCAGGGTATAAACTTTCGAGAGCCGTGTCTCATGTTATGTGGCGTATGGGAATTTGTTAATATCCGTTGTAGTAAACTTGAAGCAAACTCTTCTAAAATACACCAACCGTAAAGCGTGAACTGTGAGTGTCTCTTTTCGGGTTGATCGAGAGGAGAACACGGTTTCGGGTTATGTCTGACGAAGTAGGAGTTCAGGATCACTTCTTGATCATTACTAGTTGACGACTGCCTTTTGTTTTCTTCGCCTCATTTGCGTATGTTATCCACCATATATGCTTAGTCGCTGCCGCAACCTCACCACTTTACCCCTTCCTTTCCCTTTAAGCTTTGTTAGTCTTGATACCCATGGTAATGGGATTGCCGAGTCCTCGTGGCTCATGATTACTACACCACCAGCTTGCAGTGTACAGGTTTCGCGATGATCATGACGCGAGAGCGACGCTTGCTTGTTTTGGAGTTCTTCTTCCGCTTCTTCTTCGATCAGGGATAGGTTCCGTGTCGGCAGCCCGGCTAAAGGTGGTGGATGTCGCTTGAGCTTCTGCTTATGTTTCATCCATAGTCGGATGTTGATCTTGTATGATGATGATGTTTTCTTGTGGCATTCGTGTTTTATATATGTATCCCTATGTATTATGTAATGTTGATGTATTGATATCCACCTTGCAAAAGCGCTTCAATATGCGGTCTATCCTTGGTGGACCTTCGAAGTTCCTTTTGGATAGGGTCATATTGGGCGTGATAACCAAAGAAGTCGGTTGCCTTGAGGCCCCTTGTCGGTCACTCCCCGGAGTCGCTGGATGGCGGCGGCGCTGTCCGCCGATACCAAGCTCGGTTTTTAGCCCCAGCTGCCCCGAGGTTTCGATTGGTGGGCCTGCTACGTAAGCCGGCAGGTTGAGGAAGTCGGAGCTGGGATCGACGCTCTCCACGTAGGGAAAAGATGCTGCCACATCTTGACCGATCGTGGCAGCTTGATGGTGGGGAAGGCGTTTCTTCGGAGATGGCCGACGATCATGATGAAGTCACCAAGACTGGGCAGCCACCTCTCTGACGGAGGTGCCCAACTTGGTGTAGAATAAGGCTCCCACAACTTGATGGTGGGGAGGATGTTAGGTAGCCTTCGCACAGCGTGACGTATATGGCGTACAGGAGCATCACCGTGTTGGGCGAAGGTGATGAGGTCAAGATGGTAGAATTTGAGGAACGAGCGGCGAAGCCGCCACTGGCAGGTCAAGCTGCTGGATAAAGTGCAAGCGAAGACGACCCGCCGCCTCCTCGGCGCCGTGAGATATCTCTCCCGCTGCACGCAAGCGCCACATATCCCGCACCGGGAGACGCTGTGTCGCGAGGAATGCGATGTGGTCCTCATGGAATTGACCCATCCCAGCTCCTCTATGTTCAAGGCCATGGAGATTTCGACCAAAAGAGCGGCACGGCGGGAGAACCGAGACTGGGAGGGCCAGGAGGGTCTCGGAAGGAAAAGCTCGACGAGATGAGCAGGCAGCACTCCTCGCGGAGCTCGAGCGCCATGCGCAGAAGAAGGAGGAGGGAAAGTGGTGAAGAGGCGCGTGCTTGCCGCCCCTCTCCTCCCTACTTATAGCTCGGGCTACGAACCGAGGGGCGTGATCTGGGATTAATCGTGCTCACGACCCCACGCCCCGCTTTTATCACAGGTTATCGCGGTAGTAACTCGCTGGGAAACCTGAACCGCCCGCCGCCGCAGCGATCCGCCATAGGCCGAGGTCGGTGGTGGCGTTCCGCCCATGGTCGCCCCATCACGCTGGCCGGCAGGTCGACCTGAGGCGGGTCCGGGCGCCACATGGCACGCCTGCGACGGGAGGCGGGCCGAGAAACTTAGCAAGCATGCCACCCGGTTCCCGCCATGCGCTCAAATTTATAAAGCTCCGACCGACGCATCCAATCCCGCCAACCGCTTCCTGTGAGTCGATGAAGCTTCCTTCAGAGCACTCTAGAAGAAACTGTTGAGGCTCCTCGCCTCAGCCGCTGGACCTCACCAGTTGGGGACTACTGGGTCAGAGTAATGGGTCATGGTAGCCCAACCCGAGCCCCGTAATCCTTTCAAGGCATCGGGCCGGCGCGCCTCAAGATGTCAAGATGAAGCGCCGCCTTCCGTAGCCGGGTGGCCGATCGATTAATCGCCGGAAGATGGCCGCGCTTAAGAAGACGGTTCAGACGGGCCGACTTCCGCACGCTGCCTCCAGAGAGGCTGCCCCGCAACGCCCCACGATGCCCTCGTAGTTTGCGCCCCATTAAGAAGACAAGTTAGGTGAAGCTACAGCTTAGCCCATCACCCCAGATTCAGGCTCGGTGAGGCCACAAGGTCTGCACAAAGCGGAGATCCTGCCCAAGACGGCACTATTGCTACTCCGCCTCGACACACACCCCTGCACAGCAAAGCTCTCCCACGATCACTACCTTCGTGACGACTCCAAGGACGACGGGCCCCACCGACTGGGAGCCCGAAGACGGCTAGAACTCCCACCAGCCGACCCGAGGGAGGTCGGCCTCAAAGCAGCCGGCCCGCCCTTCCTCGGGCCCACGCGCCATTAACCAGACGAGATGTAGAGTGGCTACAGAATCGCCCGCCAAGAGGCGGACTGAGCCACGCTCCCCGACCAAGCCTCGCCATTAGCATCACGACTATAGTGATCAAGAAGCCGACTAGACCCGAGAGCTGGGGCGGCCTGTCGGCCCTGCACTGCACTGGGCCGGGACCACCAGCGGCAGGGTCTCAAAGCCAAGGCGAGAAGCCGCAACCAGAGAGATCCACAACCGGTCCTACACCGCCGGATTATTATTGTACCCTCGGGGTAGGCCTATATAAACCCCCTGTGGCACCCATGCAAGGTGTTGGAACCTGTTAGGAATAGATTCACACCCAGAGGAGGAGAGAGCATGCCCGCTTTCTTCCACCTCTAGCAAACAGCCTCAAGGAGCACCATTGTACCACTAGTGCTCTTAGTGATCATGCGGAGACCCCTGCAGAAAGCAGTGACTAGGGGTGTTATTCCACCTGAGAGCCCCGAACCTAGGTAAAGTTCGGGCCGGACGACGTGTTCACGCCTCATCCCGCTTCCAGCACCGGCCGACGTTTCTACTCGCCCCCACCATGATAAGCCATCCTTGGCACATGTCGCACTCCAACCCCTCGGACGGGACCACCCGTGGAGGGCTGGATGAACAGAGACGGTGGAGGGCTGGATGAACAGAGCTCCATGGTGGGTGGTTGAACAGAGCCCGTGGAGAGGGCTGGTGGACAAGAGCCGTGGAGAAGCTGCCAGGAGCCTGGATGAACAGGAGCCCGTGGATGAACAATGCAGTGGAGGCTGGAGGAGGTCGACTGGGTGAACAGAGTCTGTGGAGGCCGGAGGGGTCGACGGTGGAGATGAAGAGTATCCTGTGGAGTCCTCTTTATGTAGGCCACACCCTCCCGGCGAACAGACCTCGATTCGATCAGTAGCACTCCAACACAAGTCCGCTTCTTCTGCTTTTGGCGGTACGCCACACTCCCTCCCGATCATCAGACTCTGTTTCACTGTAGGAGGTCCGCTTCGCCCATTTTGCGGACGCTGCACTTCTCCCGATGAACAGGAACCCATTTCAATGTGGCCGGTCGAACACAAGGCCGGGTTCCTCCATTCTACGCAGACGCCAGCCCTGCTTCCACCGGGCTGTTCCGCCCAAGCCCTCCCGATGAACACGACGACGCATTCTCGTTCGGCTATTGCACGGTTGGTTCTCATGAACACGACGACGCACGCTGTTTCTTCGTTTCGTCCCAGCCATGTACACGAGCCCC
Organism: Aegilops longissima; assembly: GCA_021605205.1. NCBI lineage: Eukaryota > Viridiplantae > Streptophyta > Magnoliopsida > Poales > Poaceae > Aegilops > Aegilops longissima. The sequence continues at coordinate 8,891 of JAHIAM010006484.1, read as the reverse complement.
GGCCGCATATATGCGCCAGTAGGCATTCGAGACCCTCCCGTATGTACGTGACGTGGTCAGATTTTCTTTGTCGTCACTGCCGTCAGACGACGCAGTACATGCTACGCGGCGCTTACTTACTACATTACACGCGCGGCTTCTACATCGACTCAAGATGTACGCATAACGTCACACCGTAATGACAATGCTACGATGCTTCACCGTGTGGGTCCCGACCGCTGCACTTGTGTGTGAAGATGTAGCTGGTGGGTCCAGCAATGTGGGGCTTAATCATTTTTTGCCCGGACGCACTTCCTTGCGTATAAGATGTAGCTAGTAGGTCCCAAAGCAGCCGGGGAAATGTTTTTTCACAAATACGGTTGCTCGTCCGATGGGTCCTCTGCTGCCGTGGAGGAATCATTAGTTTCACAGAATAATGAGGCACTTCCTTGTGGCCATGGACCCACTCGCCGCCTCTCCATGTACAGTCCACGTCCGATGGAAGCCGCCTTGACTGACATTGACCACACCGCGCCAAGAGCACTGTGGCGGTGGACTACTAAGCAGGCCTAGGAAGGGGACGAGGCGAGCGGGAAGACGCAGAATAACAGGGGTGTGGTGAGTAGAGGGATGGCCTGGCCAACGGTGGAGTAGTAGGGGCGTGAGGCCTCCGGCATCGTGCAGGGCCACGGGAGGTAGGAGCACGAGGCACCACCAACGCTGGTTTGGGCGGCCGAGCAAGAAGACCAGAGGTTGAAGAAGCACTACTACTTGGATGGACATCGACGTCATCGGAGCTAGAATCGCTCATATTGACTAAGTTGATAAAAGCCATCCATCCCTCACAACTTAGTTGGCCCACAAGTCAGCCTCCCACTATTGTGGGTCCCAGCCAGGTGGGGTATTCATTTTTTAGCGTAATAAGGAGGCACTCTCATGCGCGAAGATATAGCTGTGGGTCCGACTCCATGCCGTGGGAACATTTTTCAAAATACAGAGGTTCCTTCCGTGGGTCCCAAATGCCGTGGAGGAATCATTATTTTATGACAATAAGGAGGCATTTCATGTGCGGCCATGGACCCAGTTGTCACCTCTCCACGCACGCCTACTTCGATGGTGTCGTTTCATTGACTGACGCTGACTACTTGCGTCGAGCGCAGCCACGGTGGTGGACGAGGGCGAGGCCCCGGAGAGCAACGAGCCGAGATGGGAAGACGCGAGTAGATTCGCAGATGGAGAGGTGTACGAGGGTTAACTCGTTCGTGTGTGGTTCTGCAATGTGGAGAAGAAGTGGAGGTGGAGGGGTGGAGGGATGGTCGGCCAATGGTGGAGAAGCGCCACAAATAAGCGCATAAGAAGAGCTGCTAGTAGCAGGAGGCGGAGCAGTGGTCCCGACGACGCCGGAGGAAGAAGACGAGATTGAAGATGGATGCTACCGTTGGATGTAAATCCAACGACTAATGATGTCGTAATCATTTGTTGACTAAGTTGACAATGACTTGCATTGGCTTCAACCTATTGGCCCAATGCTTCAAAGCCTCCAAAATGTGGCACGATTCAACCCATTTTTTCGTAATTTACGCCTTTTTCTCGCAGGTAGAATTTACAAACAATTTGATCTCTCATTTTGAATTACAGTCCATTAGCTGGGCTGGGTGAAAAATAATGTAGCTTCCATGCGCCCATTTATGTTTTTCCTAAAATTACAGGTCATTTGCACTTTCTAAATACACGATTTTGTTGGCTGATTCTAATTATAATGTTGGGGTGGGCAAGAATGTTATCAAAAAATAAACAAGGGCTGAGCATTTTGTTGTATATATTTTAAATAATAAGTGATTTATTATTACATTGGTCCTTAAATCTTACCAAGCTTTTGTACACAATCACCGTGATTTTCGCTAAGTAAAAAATCCAGGATTTTATTGTTAAGAAATTATTTTATAAGTTAATAAGATGTGGGATATTGTTTTCTTACATATGTAAGTATCTCATAAGTATATGATGACAATAAAATAATATGTAATAACATAAAATAATTTAAATATATATAATACAGCTTAGAAGGGAAACATAAGTTGGACACATGCCTTATTCTTATATAGAAAAATAGAACAGATCCTCGCATTTTCTTCAAAAAAAACATAAATTGGCTGCCGATGTTTCGAAAAATAAAACCTCGAATGGGAGGTCCATAGGTCGTCGACACATGACGGCCCTCAAGAAAATACAAACAGGCCTATGGACCTCCCATCCGAGGTCGTGGCTGCGATGTTAAAAAGAAAGCCTAGACGGGCATCCCACAACCCAAATTGATACTTGCTGCCCCAAAGGATAATAAATGATACCCGCCACTCCTCGCGCTTCGCAGAATTTATCTCCTATAGTAACTACGTTGAAGCACCTAAAAATGTAACTATGTTGATAAACCCAGGCCCCAACGTTAGTATAGCATTAGAGGAAGTATTTTTGATGAGGCACTTGCTTATGCACATGCCATAGACCTCGTGGGTCCCGACCGTCCGCCTCTCCACGATAGTCCTCTCTAGATTCCTCTCTTTGTTCAACATGTTCACAACGCGCACAGCGAAGCTGCATGTAGCGCAGAAGGCGAGGGAGGAGATCCCACCACCGAGGAAGTGCCTTATTAGTAACGAAACAACTCAACCAGCCTAGTGGCCGAGTGACACTACCCGGTCAGCTTGTTCCGCCCAGTTCGATTCCACCTGTGCAGTAGAAAATATTCCAATTTTTTTGCCTTTGCCTTTCTTGACATGTGGGTCCCAATTGTCATCTACACACACCACGCCCAACATTTGCCAAAACTTCGTCTGTCTGCTTTTCTTTTGTTTTTCGTGACACTCGACATTGTGTGGGCATTTTGAAAATAGTATATCTTTTTTGATCAGGCATCATATGAAGATGTGTTATGCATGAATGTTGATCAAGATGATGTTAATCGCTGGTAGTTCCAGCTCACCATGAATAAAACTTCCAACATGATGTTAACACTATTTGAAAAGGTCATGTTAATATAAATGCTCGCCATGAAAGTTGCAGCTTTCTTATCTCGAATCGAACTTGGAGTTTCTTATCCAAACTAAAACTTGCGCTTTTTCTCTCGAGAATCACATTGTTCCAGACTTTTATACTCCTATGAAACTACATTTTTAAGTGCTAAAATAGATCTCTAGAATTCATAAAATACTTCATATGCTCAATACTGCAAATCTGAAATTCAAAAGACATTCATATCTGAAAGTATTCTCAAAATACACAACACGTAACACAATTCACAACCCGCAAATACCGACAACCCTAAGCTCCTCCCTCGACAATTCACAACCTCGCCGACTATTGGGCTGGGGGTAGTCCTCCTATTCCTCAAGGCATAGCCGCCTGTGAGACGATGTGAACGGCGAGGGAGAGGATGTTGGGGAAGGGCCGGGCCAACTATTTTTCTCCTCTTGAAGTTGGGTTCTGGTCGACGAAGACTCCATCGGCTCGCTTCCGCATGACACCTCACAAACGGCACCCTATAGATGCTCGATCCTTAAATCTCCGGTGGATGCTCCATCTGGGATCGATACTCCCACAACCACTCCTCACGATCGGATTCGTGAATCATGCTTTGTTCCATGGCCCGAGGAGCAGCTCTATGTACTCTCGCTTGATTCTCTCCGGAGTATCGCCGCTTTTCGCTTTGTTGCAGATATTTGGCCATGGATGTCGGGCCGCCGCTTAGTTGGTCCTTGTTGTCAAACCAAGACTATATTTCCAACATCCTAGCTAGCTTCACAGTGGTCATCGTTTATGATCCTCACGATCGTTGTACCTCCATCGATCTTCTTCTCGCGACAAGACCTTCACTCACCGGGTGTGGTTTTGAATGGAAGAGGAGAGGAGCAGGTCTGGTTTTGGATTAGAACGGAGAGGAGCGATTAATCGGTTTTGATTGGAACAGAAGGAGGGCGTGGTTTTGAAATGGAAGAGGAGAGGAGCGACACTAGATTTAGATTGAACAGAGAGGAGCAGCTGGTTTAAGAGGAGAAGAGCGGCGTTGGTCTTGGAAGTATTCTTTTTGTTTTATGATTTTGGGTCAAAGTTTGACTACGCATCAGATTTGACAAGCAAATGTGAATGCATGCCACCAAAATTGTATTGTTTGGTTCAGATTCGAATGTACTTTCAAATTATATTATTTTTGCAACGATAACATATATTTTATTTATAAAGTCATGGTAAATTATGACCCGAATAAAAGGGAGACTAGTTAATGGGGTCGCTTTCTTTAATTGAATGGTAAATTGATTTTGATTTTCATCCACCACACAAGGTACAATCCTCTCTCGTCTAATCCTAAATTGTCGATGCATGCTCCTCTCCTCTTCTCCATTGCAAAACCACCTCCTCTCCTCTCCATCATCTCCATTCAAAACCATCATCTCTCGCCTCCTCTTCTCCATTGCAAAACCACCTCCTCTCCTCTCCATCATCTCCATTCCAAAACCACCTGTCGCGCTCTCCTCTTCTCCATTGCAAAACCACCTCCTCTCCTCTCCATCATTTCCATTCCAAAACCACCGCCTCGCCTCCCTCTTCTCTATTGCAAGACCACCGCCTCTCCTCCCATCTTCCAAAGCTAGCACCGACCACCTGTAGGACATCTATGGAGAGGATGCAGCAAAGGAATCAGCAGATCATCAATGCCACTCTGTGCAAAGTTAGCCTGTGTTGAAGGAGATTCTTTGTTGGTTTGACAATGAGGGAGATTTCGAGATGGAAGGGCCATGTGGCAATGTATGCGAAAGAGCGAGACGGCGGCGATGAGGGCGGGCGATGTACATGTACTCCCAAGGCAAGCCACGCCAGCAGATTCGAAGTTCATTGAGTATCCTTCCGCGGCGATGGAGCAGCATGGTGTCACTTCTCAAGGCATGGGGCCAAAGGGAGGTGGTGGGCGACAGTCAAAGGTCGAGCACCCAGAGGATAACGAATCGATCGAGTATGGTGTGCCGCTCAGTGAGGGTGCAGAGCCAGCCGAGCCATAGGAGTATTCTGCTTCCTACCGCAAGAGGAGGTCGGATGGCACGGGTCGCCTCCCGCTGCCTCCACGGTTCCTCGACGCCGCTGCTTCAACGGGCGGCGTGTAGGGTTTAAGGTGTTTTACACTAACCTAATTCTTCCACCTGCTCATGCTTACAATCGCTGCATAAGCCTAATGAAAATCATGCTTATAATCGCTTCCTAGTACTACGCCAATCGCCTTAAATAGCCTGGCCTTTGGGTCAAAGTTGTGACACTGTACGATAAAGAAAATAGATTGGTGCTTCTTCGTAAAAGAGTACTCCCTAGAAAACTGCCAATATAAGCTACTAGTATTTTGGTAAGAGGATTTGCACGTAAAATTCCACAGAGCGCCACACATCCCAATGCCGGTGGTGGTGGATGCTAATGCATGCATGGAGCATGGTTGGTGTCGGTAATTTTTACTTGCACACCTCGCACTCGTGATATATGTCGGCCCATCCGTGACATTTTTGCAAGCACACCAAAATGCAAAAATAACTGCGGCACAGATAATGAAAAAGCGTGATTATTATAGTGGCACTAGTTGATGAAACACAAAATAAATAGAAGAAAATATTGCGATAGTATCATAGTATGCTATGTCGCTGTATGAGATGGGCCCCACTACACGGAAATCGTCCCAGTCTCCGATACACCTTCCGCTACCATGAACATCAGTGGACAAATAGTACAAGGAGGGGCCTTGAGACATTCAAATTCTATTTTGTGCAGATCAACTAAAATTACACCCCTACTATGTAAATGCTTAAACATTAACAATGGGACTAGTTGATGAAACATACATTAACAAAGAGAGGCACTTCTTTATCTACATTGAAATGAAATGATAGAGAGGACACTCATTTATTTTAACAGTATTATTACTTCATTTTATCAAGGACACTAGGGTCGAAAGGTGGCAAACGAGGTGTACCGTATGTCGCAAGGATGAAGGCCGGGTGTTAGATCGATGATGAAGTTGGCTCTTTCAAATTCCTATCTTCCCCGATGTTTCGTGGTAGCATTTGGGTTGTAATCCAAACTTGGTCGAGCTGGTGCTACGCCCCCTACCGCTTAGCTTATGTGACTAACTTGTATCCTGCTAGTACTCAAATTCGCTCTAGTAGTAGTTGCATAACTTCCTGCTTACACTAAGATGTTGTCGGATAATGATTCTCTATGGTTGTTTTTTAATGAAATCGGAGGAACCCTCTTTTCGATATATAAAAAACAAGGGCACTAGCGGTGCCAAACATTGCCTCAAATTAATAGTGCCACTAGATTAAGGTGCAAAATAATAACATTATCGCTTATCATGGCAAAGTGCAAACAAGAGCACAAGAGCAGATCAATATGCAGGATCTTTGGCAAACCGTCGCACCAAAAAGGAACATACCTCGTGATGGGAACCATATTTGCAAATAACGCCATCGTAGAAGGGATGACACCAGTCACCAACATGGATGATTCAATTCATGGGACCTTTTGGTTCAGTTCACCTAAATGAAGCAATGTCCCATGAGCTAGCAGCTTCTTCTTCTTTTTAAAGAAAATGGTTCCAACTCGGTTCCATTTCCATCGAAAACGAAACCCGCAAAGCTTCTTCTTCATTAGTTGCAATAAAATTGAGCAACATCAAGGTTGGTCGTGAAGCTCCCGGAAAGTTCAACTATAATTTGATATCATTTGTGCAGTCTAACTAAGATCAAGCATGAAATGTATATCTCTGCTTGCACAAAAAGGTGGAAAGGAGGGTGACTAATAAGTGATGAACCATGCATCAAATGAAAAAGCATGTTCCTTATCCTAATGGCAATCGATAAGGATAGTAGCAATTTCGAGCAGCATTGCTAGATATTAGTGGGCATTACGATTAACTATGACAAACGCAAATACGATATTATTTTTTATGGTGCCATTGCTTCATTTTACCAAAGAATATTACATTAACAGCTGCTACAAAGTCGCTATTTGGGCACGGGAGAGTATGACTGTGCAGTTGCATCTCTAACTAAAAGAAGCAACTTATCTTAATGGGAAATTTAGCAGACATAAAAAAGTGCCATTGATTCATATTATCGAGGCATTACATTGAAAACAACATTGGTCTAACGTGTCCTTACTTATAATAAAGGCGATCGCTACATTTTACCAAAGGGCATTACATAAGAGCTGCTCGGGCAACAAACATCGAAGAGGATATCCGGTTGGTCCCATTTTTGTTCGGTAAATAGCCACCTTATACTCGTGTGAGGCTAGCAAATCTAGTGTGGACTTACTCGCTGACTTGTCCCCTAGTCCCCACTTTCTTTCCTTTTTCAACCAATAGATCGGGTTTCTATTGAGTTTGTACTGCTGCTCCTTTATTTCCTATTAGACCTAGAGACCAGCTTGATAGCCATCCGCTACTTTTCGCCTCATTATTTCCTCTTTAGACCAAGTCCTAGATTCAGGTAACAAATCTTCCCCACCCTCCCCCTTTGTTCCTTGTTTGAACCAAGTAGTACTAGATTCAAGTGCATGAACTAGTTTTACCTCTTAACAATAAAAATTAGGTGGTTTTCAACAGCCGATCGATCCCATCTACGAGGGGGCTTGAGAAATAGTAAAAGATACACATGCAAGGACGCCAGAGCTCGGAAGTAGAGCAAGGCCGGTTTCAAGGAAGTTATACCCGAGGGTCGCCGGATGTTGATAGGTGGGCGGCGGAGGTCGGATCTGCCCACACCACGACAAAGTGGAAGAAGGGGTGGAGGACTCCTCGCCAAACATGCTTGGGAGAGAACGGCAAGGCAGTTGGTAAGAGCCGCCGAGGACGCACTGCTGAACATTGCACCTTCTCACCTTCCTCGTGGAGAGGATCCGGCGATCTCAGACCACCGTGAGAGAGAGAGAGAGAGAGAGAGAGAGAGAGAGAGAGAGAGAGAGAGAGAGAGAGAGAGAGAGAGAGAGAGAGAGAGAGAGAGAGAGTGGCCACCGCTGTCATGTTTAGATCTCGAGAGGACGAGACAAAGGTGAAGAGAGCAACACTAGCAAGCAAGCGCTGAGGCTCCTCGCTATATAGTGGAGTACTAGTTTTCTTTTGTCTATCGGCCGAGCCGGCTTGATCTCGCAATGACTGCCGAGAAGTCTTCATGCACGTGCCCGGAGGCGCAGCTTGTCGCTATTTTGATCTCAAGCACCGGATTATAACATATAACATGAAAAATGCCACATGACAAGAAATCATAACCTCACCGCCCAAAGGAGACAAGATAAACCCCATGACAAACTAGACGAGGATCAAAGCTCAAATTAACGATAAACTCAGAGAAAAGGGGTCCGCCAATAGATGTCCTAATTAATATAGCCGGCTTGACCTAGATGGCAGCCGAGTAGTTCGCGCATGTGCCCCCAAAGACTAGCCCAACTCAGTTGTAGCTGTTTAACCTCCAAAGGATCCGCACATGACACCTAATTTTATGAGATGACAAGAAACCTTTTTTAGATTTCTCACCAGAACTACAACCCAGTATAACACAGCCTGCACGATATGTAGATTTATAGCCAATCCAAGCGCGGTTCATCGGAGTCCGGTCACATGCATGGACGAACCGATCTTCCGTGTCTTGTAGGGATCGCCTGTATCAACGTATGTACTCCTACAACACTTTCTAGTAGTACTATCGCCGCTCTCTTCTATTAACTAACCCGACTTGCAAGGTCGGGAGTGTGCCTATGGTCGGTTTTCAATTGCGGTCCCACATGTTGTGCAATGCAATATGACGACGCTCCATTCGGAGAGGCGGCGCTGCACCGACCGACCGCCTGGGTGAGGCTAACGCGACGGGCGTGGTTGTATA
>JAHIAM010006483.1:0-105154 GCA_021605205.1 Aegilops longissima | reverse complement strand
GTCAATCGACAGCTTGCCAATCGATGACATCATACTGATTTCATGCTGACATCATAATGGCATTTTCTAAATTAAATTAATTCTGTTAATTCTAAAATGTTTAAATCTTTGAAAATTAAAATAAAATAAACCGTAGCTCGGATGGAAAAAACTTTGTACATGAAAGTTGCTCGTAATCGCATTTAGACTAATCCGGACACGCAATCCGCTCTCCGCCCACACACCCCTAACCTATCGAACCTGCAAACTTTCCTCTCCGGTTCATCCGTCTCGACAGACGTCTCAAACCGGAAAACTTTTCTCGGATGTTTCCTCTTCGCCAAGATAGCCTAGCGCCATGCTAGAACACGCCTAGCTCGTCTCATTGTCCTGTTATGCACTTGCTGCGCTATGTATTTACTGTTTCTTCCCTCTTCTCCTAGAGACCCCGAGACCGAGCGTCGATGTCCTCTTGATCGATTACGCCACCGACGACTAATCTCTCTTGCTGTGAGCAACTGTGCAAGCCCCCCTTGATCACCGAGATATCGCCTACTCTTTATCTACACTGCTGCATTAGAGTAGTGTAACATGTTACCGCTCAGATATCCTATACCGTCGTGATAGCCTGTCTTGCTACTACCGTTGTTACTTTTATCTCGCTATATCCCATCGCTTAGTATAGGATGCTAGTGTTCCATCAAGGCCCTACATTCTTGTCCGCTTGCCATGCTATACTATCGGCTGTGATCACTTCGAGGTGATCACGGGTATATACTATATACTTTACACTATTACATTGCCTCGTGGTACTGTTCGGAGATGGGGGGGCTGAAAGGACGGGTGGCTCCATCCTAGAGGTGGGCTCTCGGTTCCCGACGGCCCCCGGACTATTACTTTATGGCGGAGCGGCAGGGCAGGTTGAGACCGCTTAGGAGAGAGGTGGGCCTGCCCTGCTCGGCTCAAGGATACTTAACACGCTTAACGAGGTCTTGGTATTTGATCTGAGTTGGCTACGCAGCTTATACGCACTAACCATCTACGCGGAGTAGTTAGGGTATCCCGCCGTGGTATCACCAAGCACTTCAGACGTTGCCGAGCGAGCGGGCGCGCCGGATTGGACTCGAACGCCTGGCTATTAGGTTCTGCTCCGCCGCGTCGCGAACGCAAGTGTGTGCTCGTATGGCGATGGGCCGACCTCACTCGCGCTTAGGTTTAGACCGCGGTTGGCCTCTCTAGCAGTTTAGGTGGGCTGGCGACGTTGATCTTCCGCGGGCCGGCATGACCCAGAAAGTGTGTCCGCCAAATGGGATCAAGCGGTGGGTAAGATGGTGCACCCTCGCAGGGAAGTTAATCTATTCGGATAGCCGTGATCTTCGATAATAGTGACGACTTGGAGTTGTATTTTGAGCTTATGACAACTAGAACCGGATACTTGATAAACACACCCTTCCAAGTGCCGACATAACCGTGGTCGCTTCTCGGGTCAGGATATGGAGCAGAGGATTGCCTGCAGGATTATTGCTATATGATGTTACTTGAGGACTTCCGTTGTCCTCTTCATTTGTTGTAAGACCGGTGTCCGTAAGCGTAGTCTTTGTTAAGTCTAGCTATCCCCTCTTATTCTGGCATTCTGCAGCTCCACCAATCGATATGGCCTTTACACATATATCCATGCATATGTAGTGTAGCTCCTTGTTTAGTAGTACTTTGGATGAGTACTCACGTTGCCTTGTTTCCCTTTCCCCTATCTCTACTCGATTGTGCAACTGCACGATGGAGCCCAGGAGTCGACACCACCGCCGATGACGACTACTACTCCTGAGGTGCCATTACTACGCAGCAGCCCGGCCGACGATTTCCACTCAGAGTGACCTAGAGGATCCTGTGCAGTGAGGCCCCGCCTCTTCGATCTGTATCCTGGCTTTGTGCTAGCCATCTTATGGCAACTTGTTTAACTTATGTCTCAGACTAGATATTGTTGCTTCCGCTGACTCGCCTATGATCGAAAGCACTTTGTATTCGAGCCCTCGAGGCCCTCGGGCTTGTATTATGATGCTTGTATGACTTATTTTATTTATAGAGTTGTGTTGTGATATCTTCCCGTGAGTCTCGATCTTGATCGCATACATTTGGCGTGCATGATTAGTGTACCATTAGAGTTGTGTTTTGTACCTACGCCCGCTATATCGCTAAAGTAGCACGGGAAAACCATCATGATTCCGCCTCAGTTGAGCTGGGTTAACGCCTGTTGAGAAAGCTAAAATCGACCGCTGCGATGATGAGGCGAGAGACCGGTCGCTGTTCGAGAGGTTTTTTATAGTCCTCAAAGACTTATGTCATCCCCGAGTCCCTCGCGGCCGCTTTCTTGGCCTTCTTCTCCGCACCACGTGGGGTGCCTGAGCAGCAGCCTGCGAAGGCGGCCCGCCGGGTCCTTCTCAGCAATGGGGCCGACAGACATCTGCTCGCCTTCGCCAGCCATTCCTCGCAAAGGAAAAGGGAGTTTAGATCCCGATAGAGCCAAACTATGGAAAACAAGTGGTGAAATCACTTACCTCGTCACCGGACGGCCATGTAGCTGGAATCCGCGATCTTCGGTAGCGGATGCGGAGCTGGCGCTTTTGAACAGCACCTTCCGCACATCTTCGTGACGTAATGTCAAGAGCCCGCCAGGTCCGTGTGCACGCCGGATCAAACTCCCACATGTTGAAGCCCCTGCCGCTGGCACGGAGAATCCGACGGATGAGCATGACCTCGACTACGCTGACAAGCTTGAGCTTCTTGTCCACCACTTGGATATGTGCTTGAGTCCGGGTAGCTCCTCCGAATCCTCCCAACCGCCACTCTCTCCGTGAGGTGAGCCGTAGGAATGCCAGATCTGAATTGGGGTCACGCCCAATCAGGGTCACGAGCTCGGATGTAGAACCACCCCGATTGCCACCCCCTTGATGGTTTCCACGAAGTACCCTCCAGCCCACGTAACGTGGGACGCCCCTTGCCACCATGGCGCCCCAAGATTCCGCTTTGCTGTTCTTTTTCACAACCTTCGCTTGACACTAAAGGTCTTGAGCCACAAGTCAAGTGGGCTGGATGCAGGAAGGCCTCGACACGCACGATAAACACCGAGATGTTGAGGATGAAATTGGGCCGATCATGGAAATTCAGGGCCGAGTAGAACATGAGCCCCTGGACAAAGGGATGAAGGGAAGCCCAAAGGCACGGAGGAAATGGGGAAGAAATACTACCCTCCTCATGGGGCCTAGGGTTGGGACGAGCCTCCTCGCCGGGAGCCGGCGCGCTGATGTTGCCGGACAACATCCGGCGTCCAGCAGCTTCGGATCTGCCCTCCGTGACGGAGGAGGCCATCCACTTGCCTCCCGCTCCCGACATAGTTGGAGAAGGTTGAGGTGAGAAGTGCGGACTTGGGCGCCGAGCTCGAAGTTCATGGAGATGGATAAGCCAAGGAGGAAGATGGCGAGTTAAAGGGTTGATCTTTATCCCTTATATGGGCGGACAAAACATGTGTCCCCATTGGCCCGGTAAAACTCGCTTATCCCCAAGCGCCACAATCAATGGCGCGTTGGGTTACCCATCCAGATCGATGGGAATCCTGAATAAGGGGAACACGATCTCCGCTCGACAAGACGTACAAGAAACCGCCGCTAAACGCTACCGAGGTGGAACAATAAAACAATTTGAGTAAAGGCTTGGTAGTGGTGCGACGCCACGCCACAAAATACGCCGCCAGATTGATCTTGTGTAATATTATTTTCTACGGTATGTGGAATTTATTTTTGCAGAGCCGCACTATCCTCGTGTTCACAATCTTCTATAAATTATTCGAGGAAGAACCCGCCTTTGCAATGTCAAGACAACATGCTACCGGACTCGTCATTGAAGCCCGGTTCAGGGCTAATGAGGGAGTTCCAGATTAGGGGTGTCCTGACAGCCGAACTATCATCATCGGCCGACTCCAAGACTATGAAGATACAAGATTGAAGACTTCGCCCGCGTGTCCGGATGGGACTTTCCTTGCGTGGAAGGCAAGCTTGGCGATACGGATATGTAGATCTCCACCATTGTAACCGACTGCAGTAACCCTAACCCTATCTCGGTGTCTATATAAACCGGAGGGTTTTAGTCCAGAGGACTTAACAACAATCATACCATAGGCTAGCTTCTAGGGTTTAGCCTCTTGATCTCGTGGTAGATCCACTCTTGTAACACACATCATCAATATTAATCAAGCAGGACGAGGGTTTTACCTCCATCAAGAGGGCCCGAACTGGTAAAACATCGTGTCCCTTGTCTCCTGTTACCATCCGCCTAGACACACAGTTCGGGACCCCTACCCGAGATCCGCCGGGTTTTGACAATCGACAACCACCATCAAGACGAGGGGCTGGGGCTTCAGTGAGCCGCAGTGCTATCACCGCATCCCGGCGGAGCTCAAGCCCCAGCCTCACAAATAATCTTCGCTGCTGTTTGCCCGCCGAGGTGAACGCAGTCCTCCCAAGCTCGAGGTCACACGCCCGCCAGTGGTATCAAGTGCGCCATCACTTTCAGGCCGCAGATCAGCTCTAGTGCGCTGCCATCACCGGGCGCTCTCCAATGCTTTGTTCACTCCACATCAACAACGCAAGTCACCAAGACACTCATCGACGGGCGGCGCAGGACTCAACATCTTGTCCGCCGATTAACGCTTGACAACCTCCAAGTGCCCATACCACCCGCTTCAGCCTACCAAGCCTTTCTCAGAGTGACCGACAGGCCCACCACATCGAGCAAGGGCACGCCCCTCGCCACCTTTGGAGAACGCAACAACTACCACACCGAACTCATAGACTTTGACGTCACAAGACATCCGCTCCGCCATACGATGCCATCCTCGGTATCCAACCTCGAAGTTCATGGCGTGACGCACTATGGCTAAGCAATGTCCTCAAGATGCTGTGGAGCGGCAGGATCATCACAAGCCCCTCGCGAAGAAAGAGATGCAACAGGCTCCCTCGAGCGCCGCCTTCCAAGTAGAAGGCCAATCAAGACCCCGGCAACAAGGCAGCTTGATACCCCATGAGGTTGTCCCCAAGAAGAAGAAGCAGCCACTCTGCAGGACCTCGTGGAGGGTGATGTCAAAGGCACTCCGTCAGATCAGCCGCGCCTCGGGCGCCCTCCCTGCATAAGAAGGCGCGCCTGGCGCCTCCTTTGGGCAGGGCTCGGGCTTTTTGAGGGCCCTCACCTGCCAACGCCACGAGGAGGCGCCAGGCACCACTTGGAGGCGTGAGCCATGGGCACGCCTCCCTCAGGAGGACACAAGGCGCAGGAGCGCCCACCACTCAGGAGTTCATTACTAAGACCACTCAGAACTGCAGGACGCCAGAGTTGCGCGGGCGCATCAGCTGCTCAACCGGGCGCAGCTCCCCATCCAGCGAGGATGCTGGATCGCATGCTCGTGATCGACGCCCTGTGGCTCAACCGGCCGTGTCTCAGAGTTTTCTAGCCTTCGCAGGACGCCGCGAGGGCCCACCAGACAACTATGTTCAGATGCCTTTTGGCTCGCTGAAGCGTGGCATCTCGCTTATCAAGATAACTCGGCAGCGGCGGTCTCAAGCCTCAGAGGCCAGTACCACGCCGTCCCGACGGAGATGGAGACAGTCCTGTCGGTCAAAACCGGGTGATTCTAGTAGGGGGTCCCCAACTGCAGCCCTAGGCGGATGGTATCAGAGACAAGGACACGACATTATTTGTGGTTCGGCCTCTCGATGGAGGTAAAACCCTACTCCCGCTGATTAATATTGATGATATGGGTAGTACAAGAGTAGATCTACCACGAGATCGTGAGAGGCTAAACACTAGAAGCTAGCCTATGGTATGATTGTTGTCTTTTCACGGATTAAAACCTCCGTTTATATAGACACCGGAGAGGGCTAGGGTACCGAGGGAGTCTTGATTAGGGGTGTCCGATAGCCGGACTATAGCCTTTGGCCGACTCGGACTATGAAGATACAAGATTGAAGACTTCGCCTCGTGTCCCGGATGGGACTTTCCTTGGCGTGAAGGCAAGCTTGGCGACACAGATATGTAGATCTCCTACCATTGTAACCGACTGTAACCCTAACCCTATTCGGTGCCTATATAAACCGGAGGGTTTTAGCCCGTAGGATCTAACAACAATCATACCGTAATAGCTTCTAGGGTTTAGCCTCTCGATCTCGTGGTAGATCTACTTGTACTACCCATATCATCAATATTAATCAAGCAGAGTAGGGTTTTACCTCCATCGAGAGGGCCCAACCTGGGTAAAACATTGTGTCCCTTGTCTCCCTGTTACCATCCGCCTAGACGCACAGTTCGGGACCCCTACTCGAGATCCGCCGGTTTTGACAATCGACATTGGTGCTTTCATTGAGAGTTCCTCCGTGTCCTCATCCTTAGGCCCAATGGTCTCCGATCATCAACGACGATGTGCTCCAGTGGTGAGACTTTTTCCCCGGTAGATCTTCAGATTCGTGGCTTTGCACTGGGCCAATTCGCTTGGCCATCCGAGTAGATTGAAAGCTACGCCTGTGGCCACTAGGTCAGATTTGAAGTTTGAACTACACGGCCGACGTCCCGGAGACTTGATCTTCGACGGTTCGAGCCACGCTAAGCGCTACCAGACTGCCTCGAGGGGCATGATCTAGCTCACTGCCGAACAAAGGTCCTCGAGGTCGACTAGTGTCCGCCCCCGACCTTTAGCTCGAGCCGATCGCGCCGATCGAGGACGGATGGTGGACACCGCCCGGGGCTGCAATCAGACGGCGATTGAGTCGTACACCTACCCCTGGCCCTTGGCGGCTCAGGATTCCAAGGTGACCTGACTTTCCGATTCGAGTTTCTCATACCGCGCTAATCGATCCGATTAAGCCGATCATGGAATTCACCGTCATGACATCTTTTCAAGACTCTTCTTTGGCGACATCCTAAATTCACTAAAGTCTCTCTTTATCGAGAGCCCTGGCCGGATTATGGTAAGGAGGGATGGGATGCGGACGACGAAGAAATTCAAAGCCCACCCACCACCCACTTTGTAGCCACTGTCGATGATTTAACCGACATGCTCGACTTCGACTCCGAAGACATCGACGGTATGGACAACGATGTAGGGGAGGAACATGAACTAGCACCTATAGGGCACTTGAGAACCACCTCATCTCACGATGTGTACATGGTGGACACACCTAAAGGAAGCGACGATGAGGAACAACGGGACGCTACGAAGGATCATTCCCTCGAAAAGCAGTCAAACGGCAACGTATAGCGCTACCAAAGTCTCACGACAAAGACCCAGCCATGGAGCAGGGCTAACCGTGGACTACTTAACATGCTATCGAGCAACCGTCCAACAGAACAACTGATAAACAACCCGCCCCAGCGAAGATAATAGTCCCGACAATCTCACGCCGACAAGTTGCCGGAGCAGAAGAACTCCACACAAAGGCTCGCTGCCATCGCATGTAGCCTGAAAAAAGGGTATGAAGCTTAAAACAGCGGAAGATGCACTCAGAATTAGATGGAGCAAAGTACTCAACACCGTTAGACAAATACGGCGAAAAGTCGCCAACAAAGAGCTACCCAAAGCGTAAAACTACTACCTGAATTTGATGAGGAGGCCGAGAGCCCCGCAATCAAAAACAAAGAGGCCACCCTGTCGGATGGACGACCCCATGGCAATAGAGAGCGCAAACGCGCCGCACACAAGCCGGCACGTGATCCGCAGACAGGATTCGCATCAAAAAGATGGCCCAGCTTAGATCTATCTACGCCAAGAAAGCAAGCTCTAGTAAGCAATGCAACACATCAAGTATCCAACATCACGGACACCTAAATATAGGGTGCCACACACCCCTATGTTTCACTCGATGAGGTGCTGGATTATGAATTTCCAGCGAGATTCAAGCCCGTAAACATAGAGGCATACGACGGAACAATGCACTCGAGTCTGGATTGAGGATTACATCCTCCACATACACATGGCTAGAGGAGATGATCTCCATGCCATAAAATACTTACCCTCAAGCTCAAAGGGCCAGCCCGGCATTGGCTTAAAAGCCTTCCCGAAACACCATTGAAGTTGGGAGGAGCTCGAGGATGCTTTTCGCAAATTTTCAAGGACCTATGTCCGACCTCCGATGCCGACGATTTAAGTCACATAACTCAACAACCCGGAGAGTCAGCCCGAAATTTTGGAACAGATTCCTTACTAAAAAGAACCAAATAGTCGATCGTCCGACGCCAAAGCCTTTAGAAGCTTAAACACAATGTCCGAGACGAATGTCTCGCCAGACACCTCGCCAAGAAAAGCCAAGAACAATGGCCGCATTAACAAGCCTCATGACCCGCTTAGCAGAGAGGATAGCTGGCTGGCAAGATGCAAGCACCAACACCCAAGTACATCCGAAGTAAGGGATGGAACGAAACCATGACGCAGCAAGGACCAGCGCCGACCAAGGGAAACAACCCAAGAGCACGCACCAACGCCGGATTCAAAAGCTCTCGGCAGAATTATAAAAAGCTGCCCTTAAGGATAACAGGACGAAGCTATCCAACTTAAACAAAATCTTGGACAAGATATGCCAAATCCACAAGACTCCCTGAAGCCCGCAAACCATACCCACAAAGATTGTTGGGTCTTCAAGCAGTCCGCAAACTCAACGCCGAACACAAGGGGCTCTACACACCAAGCGAAGACGATGACGAACCCCAAAAGCAGAAAGCACCAAAAACAAAAGAATTTCCCACAAGAAATCAAAATAGTAAACTCACTTCACGTGACAAAAGGGAAAAATAGAGCGGCGCCTATAGAGGTACGCGCTTATACGGCCTATCCCGAGGAGTCCCGCCGGTTGTTAAAACCAATCACCTTTGACCATCGGGATTACTCTAGAAGTATACGGAATGCAGGTTGACTGCCTTGATATTAGATCCAATAATTACGGACTCCAATTTTCACAAGTCCTAATGGACGGCGCACAGGATCTAAACCTGCTATATCAGGACACAATCCGCAAAATGGGGATAGACCCAACCAAATTTCGCCATAGCAACACTTCCTTTCAAGGGTAATGCCAGCCCATATGCCCATTGTACGGGATCTCATCGCTAGAAGTTGTGTTCGCTCACCCGACAACTTCCGCCACTTAAAAGTTAACCTTCCACCTCGCCCCATTTACAAGTAGCTATCAAGCACTATTGGGACGCTAAGCTACCGCTTTTAACGCAATACCGCATTATGCATCTCTTACACTTAAAATGCCTGGTCCACGCGGCATTATCTCGTTAAGAGGAAACATCGAGGGTTCCTCGAGTCCAGAAAATCATGCAGTTGCCTTGACAGCCAGACAATAAACCGCTTCACCAATAAAAGCACTTAGACAGGTCGTCTGCACTTTAGACACGGCTGGACGAGTCCGCGAAACATACAAGGGCTTACTAGACGATACCCCGCATAAGGGGCCTGCATGCACAACAAGAGACAATAAAGCTCAATTTTATTCATTTTTGAATTGTACTTCGCTTATTTAATATAACGACATTTTCGCATGACCTTTTTCAACTAAGTTCCTCTCTTTACAGATGAGCACTGCTACACCTGGCCCGTGATACGCACAATGGAGACACAGCGCAGACGCAGTGTGAGGGACCCATGCAAGGATTCTTTTCAGATTAAGACCCTCATGTAAACCTTTTTTACTCGCTCTTGTTGATACACATCCCCGGTTTCTTGCTATAACCGAGGAGGAGGCTGGCGCTTTTGGCATAGGCCACGCCAGAATTTCGCATCGCACTCGGACACTGTGGGCTTATTATCAAGGGCGCATTGTTCGCCCGCTTATAAAGACGAATACCTTAGGGAGTGTTCGCGCCTCGAAAGTTAGGCCTTATATGCATTAGTCTCAATCATGTCTTTGGTCAAATGTTGGGTTTGCCTGCCCTGTTTTTGCTGCCTTACGCCCGCCTATCGGCTAATGCGGCACCAGGAGAACTATCGCGACAGTGCCCCTGTTCGCCAAAGCGAGCACCTCAAGAGAGAAAGCCAAAACTGACACATGATATAGCGTGAGACCGGTCAACCACTGATGACCCATCGGAATCTTTAGAATTCCTCCAAGATTGACGAAGGGCCGCTTTCCGCCAGTACATACGCTCTCAATTCGTAAGTGCGGTGCCCCTAGGGCTATGTAGTAGCCCCACCGTCAACTCCTATGGCTAAGTGAAAGTGATAAAGCATTATAGTCCGGTTGCCTAGTTTGCTGCGCTTATCACCTCCTTTGTAGGACCAAGATGTTGGATCAAGTGTGAAAAGGCGCTGCGAACACACCGCATTATATGCGTAAAAGCCAAAGACTGCCATCTTTCAAAGTTATATACACATATACATTAACGGTCGACATGAGGTATTTTAATTTTGAAGGCACAAGTATAAAAGCATTTATATTCCATCGAAACATTGTTTCACAATAATACATGTTATTCAACATAATATCCTTCGAGCACTTACGCCTCTATTAAACGAGCGCCAAGAACTTCCTGAAAATAGTGCTCGACAGTGTACTCGGCCCGTCCAATCTTGGGATGCAACATCGGTGGCCTTCATATCCGCCAAGATGTCTTGGACACGGCAAGAGCCATCCGCGCACCTCTATGCATGTCGACCGCTTCATTGCTTTGATATGCGGCACCGCATCAAGGAACTGCTGCACCAAGCCAAATAACTCTTCGCTCGGCCTTTTCGCCACAAATGAGTCAGACATTCTTCATGGCAAGTCCGACAACCTATTCAGCTCCGCCATTCGCCAAACGATCGGTTAATGGAAGTGGACGCCTGACTACGGAATCATGCACCAAAAAGCTCTTCCATCTCGTGATCCTTTTGATCTCCAAGTGTTCGGCATTCATGCACTCGCCGCCAAGTCCATATAAGCATCAACACTACTCCACAGCCGGTCCAACTGAGCATGTTTAGGATCCGTGAATTTCCTCCGCGGTAGAAAGGGCCTGACGTAGCTCCTCCTTCATAGCTCTCATCGCAGAGCGAGCATCCTTGGCCTTGGTGGTGGCCTTCTTCAGGTCCTCTTAATCTGCTCGACCTTCTTTTTCAAGAAGCTCGCAGTGGTCGGTAGCATTCATCAACCTCACGACCATCTCGGCCATTTCCTTCTTGCTTCGGCAGTGAGCAGCCTGTTCGGCTTTTAGCTCTTCGGCCGCCTTTAAGGCAGCCGCATCACTTTTCCTGGCTCGTTCCTTGGCTCGGCAAGCTTTGCCAAGGTTCTCCATGGCAGCGCACCATCTGCATCAAGCATACATGTTGTAAGGCACGGCATCAAGCTCCCTTACCAGGTGTCCGCAGAGAAACTGTGATACCTTGTGACTCGTCAAGCTCTTATTGACAAGCGCATGTCGGCATCCGCTTATGTCAAGTTGCCGCTTAGTTCGGCAATTCATCATCCGCTAGCTACCGGATGCCCCGCCACCTATATAGGAAGGGCGACGATTATATCTGGATTATGATCCTCGACACGCTGTCATTTTTACAACGCACCGAGTCTCAGGGCTACTATCTACACAGTATGATCTTATATATGCGGAATCGTGTAAAAGGTACACCATTGCACGCACTCTCAAAACCCGCAAGAAACTCCGGCGCCACGCATAACCCGCTCATGATGAAATTTTTCAATCACCGCATCCATCAATGCACGATGATCTTCTCGAGATAGACACTGCCGAGCAGATCCTTCAACTCCTCCGACCAGCACCAGTGAGGTGCCGGACTCGTCCGATGGCCTTTTTCAAGGCCAACACGGAGGGCTCCGGGGCCCTACGACCGCACTCCACCCTGCCGGATTCGGGGAACCTCCGCGACGACACTCAGGATCGTCCCGCCTCGCTAGGCGGCACGGTAGGGGGGGCGCCGCCTCCATCATCTCCGGACGAAGATCCTCGACGACGAAGCTCACGAGAAGGGCTGAGATCCGAACTACAAGGTAAAATTTCGTCATCTTCAGATATAAAACAGGATGTCTTTATTTTATAAACTCCCTCTCTACTTACGGCTCATTGGAGGGCTGATCTCCTTGGGGAAATAATGCGCTCGGGCATCTTCCGCGCAGACCGGGCTAAGATTTCTTCCCCGCTTTGAGGCCTTGGTCTCCTGGATCTTCAGAGGCGGTCCTCTTCCTTGGATGGAGGGATTCTGATCCTCCTTTCTTGATAACCTCCTTCATGGAGGCAGTAGCTTCTTGTTCCCCCTTCACCTTCTCCCTAAAGGCGCAGCCTCCAAAGATCTTGTTAACACGGTCCGCGTGGTCTCGTGAAAGGGGCCGGACACCGATCAGTTTCGCTTTCGCTTATCCACTCCTGCTTAAGGGACAACTCTTTAAGGGCAAGTTTATGATAAATATATGGATAGCGGTCCGGCACGGGACTACTTACTTGAGCATCCGGCGATTGCAGCTCAGACTCCGCCCTCGGTCAAGTCCGGACACATTGCTTGTGATCCAAGAACAGTTTGTACATCTCTACCAAGCGCTATGCCCATGAAGTGTTGAAGAGCTCGTGGTCCCTCCGGATTGAACTCCCACAAAGCGAGGGGGCGACGCTTGAGGGCAGGATGCAATGAATCAGCATGACTCCAAGCATTACGACCAGATTGATCTCTCTCTCTAGGAGGTCTCGAATACGGCCCCGCAATGTGGGCACATCCTTGGACGGCCCCTACCAAGCCCTTTATCGACCCATGACGCAAGCCGCGTGGAGGACCCGAGCGAAGGCAGGTGGCGCCACAAATTTGGTGCCCCCGAGCTGTGGATATAAAACCACTTGTTGCCATAGACTGAGCTCCTCTTGAAAAGAGCCTCGGGCCATGGAGCGCCAAGATTCTGCTTATAACAGCCCCTCCAAGACTCTCCTGCTGCCTTGATCATCTTCGCTCCACCTTGAAGGTTTTGAGCCACAACCAAGTGTGGGTAATGCGGAGGAAGGCTTCAGATACGGCGATGAACGACAAGATGTGGAGGATGGACTCCGGATCCAAGTCGTGAAATTCCAGCCCATAATAAAACATGAGCCCCCTCACGAAGGGGTCCATCGGGAAACTTAGTCCCCGAAGGAAGTGAGACGTGAACACCACGCTTTCACTGGGCTGGGGAGAAGGAATAACCTGCCCTTGGGTAGGCAGCCTATGCGAGATTTCTCCGGTTAGATACTTGGCATCTCTTAGCTTTATGATGTCTTCTTCCGTGACGGAGGAAGGCATCCACCGCCTTGAAGGTTGGAGCCGACATCATCAAGGTCCGGCTACCAATCTGGAGCTTTGGGTGTTGGGACTCAAGCCAGGGCGGATTCGATTGAGATTGAGAAAAAGAGGCCTTGGTCTCTTTATAAAGAGGTTGAATACCGAGCCCTACCCATGACCGTTCGGGACTCGCCTTCGATAGAGGAGGCGTGCCAACGGGCACGATTGGGTTACCCACGCCCGTATTGATGAGAATCCCGGAATAAGGGGACACGATCTCCGCCTTGACAAGATGTGACAAGGAAACCGCCTCGCTAAACGCACTGAGGTGGAACAGTAAAAACGAATAAAGGCTTGGCCGTGGTGTGATGTCACGCTACGGAATACGTCAGCAGATTGAACTTTTGTAAATATTATTCTCTCTACGGTCGTATGTGGAACTTATTTTGGAGAGCCTGACACTATCCTTGTGTTCAAAATCTTCTATGAAGTATTCGAGGAACCGCTTGTAATGCCAAGACAATAGTAAGCCTACGGACTGTCAACGAAGCCGGTTCAGGCTACCGAGGAGTCTCGATGGATTCTCGACAGTCGAGATCGACCTCGACTTCTGATGGACTTTCTTGGCGAAGGAGCTTAACAATGGATATGTAGATCTCCTACCATTGTAACCGACTGTAACCCTAACCCTATTCGGTGCCTATATAAACCGGAGGGTTTTAGTCCATAGGACTAACAACAATCATACCATAGGCTAGCTTCTAGGGTTTAGCCTCTCCGATCTCGTGGTAGATCTACTCTGTACTACCCATATCATCAATATTAATCAAGCAGGAGTAGGGTTTTACCTCCATCAAGAGGGCCCTAACTGGGTAAAACATCGTGTCTCTTGTCTCCTCGTTACCATCCGCCTAGACGCACAGTCGGGACCCCTACCCGAGATCCGCTGGTTTTGACAATCGGATAGCTACACGTAGTCGGTTACAATGGGAGGAGATCTACATCCAGACGCCAAGCTTGCCTTCCACGCCAAGGAAAGTCCCATCCCACACAGGACGAAGTCTTCAATCTTGTATCTTCATAGTCCGTGAGTCCGCCAGGTTATAGTCCGCCATCCGACACTCCCCTAATCCGGACTCCTCAAGAGCCCCTAACCAGGCTTCAATGACATCGAGTCCGATGTGCAGATTGTCTTCGCATTGCAAGGCGGTTCTTCTCCAAATTCGTGTACCTATTGAATAGTGTCCGCCCTTGTGAATATTGCGCCCTTGGCTTCCGCGCCAATAATGGCCATATTCCACGTGTCAAACGAATGCGAAAAGCTGTGGTCTTTACATTCACCCCCTAGCTGCACAAATGAGTTGTCTATTAAAGAGACGAGGATTTAGATCCAAATGACACCACCTTCCCTTCACGAGCATTCATCGGAGCGATCCGACAGAGATCCATTCCATCATGGCCACCAACGCAGCTCCTCCTTTCGCCTCCCAGCCCTCACTCGAGATTGGGAGAGATGTTCACCCCACACAGCGAGCTAGTGACGCCCAAGCCAAGGGGTTTCTCCCCAGCCTACATGGTCCCGGTTCGAGCTGGCTTGCCACCTATAATGGTGGAGAGCAAGCGAGAGCGCCCCTAATCCTCTCCAAAGGAGAGCGGTATGCCTTGTCCCTTATTTGATAAGAGGGCTTGATTTCCACCATCCGCTCTCTCGGGGCCTCGAGTTCACGGCCTGGGCCAGCACAACCTTATGCTTGCCTCCGTTTTGCATATTGTGGGCTTCAGAGCCCTTTGAGAGCTGTTTTGGGCATCGAGGCTCATTTCACAACTGGAAGAAGCTGTTCCCGCCATGCCCCGCTCGTGGAGGGGTCGATATATCAAGTGGGCGGAGCCAACTATGGCGCATCCTCGACCGGATATCTATTCGAACCCCAAAGAAGGCCCCCAAGATCGGCCTTCGTAATGGTTTTATATAGAAGATGTCCTTCGCCGACCTCGCTCGATCGGGCCTCCCCGAGTTTGATAATGCTCCTTTGAAGAAGTGCCTGTCAAGCGCCCACGGAGCCCTCGTATGAAAATGACAAGGACATCTTTACCGATGAGCCGGATAAGGTTGTTAGCTCATTCTCGACTGACCATGATCGAGGTCATGGCCACATGCATTATGCGGGGTGCAGCTGCTTCAAAGATAGAGGCCACCCCATGTGGGATTTCAATGGGGAGGATGATGCCACCCGCTGGGCCGTAAGGGGCCGAATCGTTGCCGCCTCGACGAAGATCTTGTCCGCATTGTACAAGGGAGAAGAGGAGGAATTTCTCCGCCCCATCCACAGTGGCGGATTTTCTATGTACAATCCCCAAACCGGGTAAGCGGACACTTTTTTGCCCATCCGCTCCATATTCCCCGTGGTTAAGTATCTCATCTTGTGATTTCGACGCAGGAATTGCGCCGTCAGAAGGATATAAACAGCCTTCCTCCACAACCCAAGGATCGAACGGTCCTCGATCCGCCTCCCAAGAGGATCCGACATATCCGTGGAGCTGATCGATGGGGTATTTTACCAACTAAGCATCGATAATGCCTTGGTGGCTATTATACCGACATCCCGGACTGCTCCCCGCCTCACAAGTAAATCGAGACCAAGTCCCGATATTTCAAGATGATCCGTCTGCGTTTATTTTTGTTCACCGATACCAATGGTGTTTCGCAGGGAGGATCTCGAGGCGGAATGCCGAGCCCGCCGCGATTAGCTAACAAGGGACCGCGAGGGCGGCAAAGCTAAAGAGACACGCAGTCCGGTCGAGGCACCGGGCGCAGCAAGAAGGCGCGCCGCCTTATTCCAAGGTATTATTCTTATGATGCATACTAACGCCTCGTGTTTTTTAGGAAAAGAGGTCTCACGGACTATATCCGGAGAGGTTGCCAATCGCGCCGCACCAGCCGTGCTCCAAAGCCCGGTCCGTAGCGTGAGGCGAACACGAGGCGCAAGGCCGGATGCTCCTCCGATAGAGGATGCGACAGACTGTCCACCACCAATTCCGAGGTGGAGAGTGCCATGAATCACAAAGCGCCACGACAGTTCTTCGTGAACGCTTGTTTCTCCCAAGAGGCATTTGATGCCTTCAATTCGAGATGCGCACTGCGCAGCCAAAATGGTCTAGCCAGAGCTACTGAGCAAAGATGTGAAAGACATACGGTGAGAAAATTTGATGGTTATATATGTCAAGAGTCTCCCGAGACTTGGAAACAGTTAGAATAATTGATTTAAGGATCATTTGTTATGCAGGATCTTACGAAAAGAATACCCAACTGTCCTGTGAGTCGGAAGAGTGCAAAGCCTAACTTGAGGTCAAGACTAGCCGCAGGTAGGGAGGCCAAGGAGACCCTCCGTGATATATGCTTTGAAAGATAAGTATGTTGTGAAGTGCAGATGTGTGCAAATCGACAATAATATTGCAGATGGCGCCGAGTAGATCCGGACAAGCAACAACTCTGGCGCCAAGTTAAAGGTCACGAGAGCGTGGTTTATGAAGGTGAGGCAGAGAAGAATAATCTCCAAGATGCCAACACCCACCGGGCGAGGAACTAAAGGATGTTCGTGCTCAACTGTCGGACTCAAGTAAGGAGAATCGCGGCTTCGACGCTGCATGTTTAGTAAGTGCTTGAACAAACTTTGAAAAAGAGTTCGGCGAGGAAGTCGACTAACAGAGTTATGTCTCAGAGGTATGCTCACTGTGTCGCCCCGCAGAGGAAATGCCCGCTTCTACGGGTGACCTTCTTCCCGAAGTTTATAATCGCATTAACGAAGTTCGGCAGTGATGAAAGGCGCCGCCAAGCCTTTGTAGCCATCTCGCCTCGCGTTCAAGGCCTGGAGAGCTTATGGAGAGGTTTAAGGAGCGCGCGCGCTCGATTATGGAAGATATCGGCCCGCCACCAAGGCGCCAGGAGGCTCGGGCCATGGTGAAGATGCGGTACACGGGCTGACCCAAACCACATGGCCGAGGTCGGACCTATGGGGCCCGGCGGGAAGGAGATCCTCGAGGTTAGTGTACGCCGATAGAGTTGGTCATTAATATTCCCAACAGGATCAGAACTAGACAGCCTGTTGAAGGTATTGAAGAGGAATATACCCACCAAATTGACTATGTAATTTAAGATGACATGTAAAAATGCCTTCTAGCCGGATTGTAGATTGTTTGTCATGGCGGACCTTTTCGCTTCAACCTCGGGACCCGATAGTCCTGAGGTGTCCGAATACCTCCTTGCTATGTAAGAACCAGGGCATGCGTGGAGACCAAAGCGAGGGGTCATTAGTGCTTGAATGCATAAGTGCCCAACTAGTTATGTTATATTACATGGTTAGTAAGAAACATCTTCCAGGAGAATAGTTCCGTTAGGTGTTCCTTTCCCTGGAGGCAGGCCCTAAAGTGCATGTCCGGATCATGAAAAAAGCAGAAAAGCATCCGGGGCGGATAAATAAACAAGTGAGAAATCATCTTTAGTTCAATCAATCGAATATTCCTTTAAGAACGCTTAGCTTCGGCTTCACCTACCGAGGTACACATCCGCCGACCCGGCAGTAATAATCGCAGAGGTGCTCCTTTATCGCCTAGCCCAACAATCGGGAACGAGGGGTAAGCATGTGAGCCAGCAACCCAGCTTGGCCAAAATTTAAGTCATATCGATGCATATAATGGTGAATAAAAGGTACATGCGGAAGTGCGACACATGTGTTGGGCATGAAGCCCGTATAAATAAGATTATGTTAAAGAAGCCCCCAGGTATAATGAGCGTGGATAGCGCGTCAATTGTGTGCGAACAAGGTGCGAACGAGCCCTTAAAGGCTGTAAGAGAAAAGGAGGGAGAAGGAGAGAAATAAAAGACAGCTAATGTGTAAAAAATAGACAGAGGAAGGAGACGAACACAGAGTCCGCGCTAGGCGAATCTTCTGGAGACGGGCTGCGCTCCATGGGTTCGCTCGAATCGGTTATCCGATGCATCTCGCAGACGGTACGCCCACCACCAGATTTGGTCAATAATAAAGGTTCCTTCCCATTTGGGCTTTAGTTTGTCCTTTTTCTTGTCCGGCAGCGAGAACTAACTCGCCAACATTGTAAGTTTCGCCCGCATTTCTCGCTGGTATCTTCGAGCCTCGCTGTTGATAAAATGCGGAACGGCTTTTTCCACGCCACGCCCTCCTCCAAGGCGCCCAAACTGTCCTCGCCGATCGAAGTTTGGCTTCTTTTCTTCGCATAAGTGCACGCAAGGTGAGTCATGAATTATGTCGCAGGAAGAACCGCCTCGCGCCAGATACCATAAAGAATGGTGTGTATCCGGCAGCGATTCGTGGTCCACAGCCCCGTGAGTACGGAGTCGAAGCTCCTCTACCCAAGGCGTGTTAGATTCTTTGAGGGACCGCACTAATCTGGGTTTGATGCCGCCATGATTAGACCATTTGCTCGCCGACTTGACCGTTAGTTTGTGGGTGATAGATCAAGCATAGTCGAGCTTGATGCCCATGTTTTTGCACCAGAGTTTGACCTCGCCGGTCAGAAAGTTCGTGCTGCTATCGTGATGATGCTATGGGGACGCCCGTAATGTTGTAATGCACCTCGATATGAAGTCTATCACCGGTCCGGATTTGGCCGCCTTAATGTGCTTGGCTCTATCCATTTGGTGAATTTATCCACCATGACCAGTAGGTATTTTTGCTTGTGGGTTCCTCCTTTAAGGAGTCCAACCATGTCAAGCCCCTGCACTGCCAAGGGCCGTGATGGGTATAGTTTGAGGGCTGGGTGGTATATGGCTTTGGTTAGCAAAGAGTTGGCAACCGACGATCATTGACTAAGTCCCGAGATCTCGCCTCGGGCCGCCGGCCAATAAAATCTCTGCACGGAAGGCCTTGCTTACAAGGGCCCTGGCTGGCGGCGTGGTGCCCACGAGTCAGCATGAATTTCAGCCGTAAGATTCTGCCCTTCCTCTTCGGAGATACACCTTCAAGGACTCCGTGGTGCTTTTCTTATAAAGCTCTCCTCATGGACTTTATAGGCTTTAGATCGCCGCACTATGCAGCGCGGCCTCGTTGGTCCTCGGAAGTTCCTTCCTGGTTAGGTAGGCTAGAATGGTTCTGTCCCACGGGCAATGACTGCCATTATTACGCAATAAGATGTTACTCGCTGGCGAGCCTCTTGTTGTGTCGTAATGTTCGTGTCGGGCAAGGCGTTGGTCGGGTTGTTATTTCCGGATTCCCCTTCCCATAATACGGATGACTTCAACAACCTCTCCATGAAGATGTTGGGGGGACGACATCGCGCTTTGCGCCAATGCGTGCCAAGACGTCTGCTGCCTGATTGTTTTCCCGAGCTATATGGTGAAATTCGAGCCCCTCGAACCGAGCTGACATTTTTAGGACGGCTTTGCTATAAGCTGCCATTTTCGGATCCTTGGCATCAAAGTCTCCATTTATTTGGTATATCGCGAGGTTCAAATCCCCGTGCACCTCTAGGCGTTTGAATGCCCATGGAGACTGCCATCCGGAGACCATGTAGAAGGGCCTCATATTCGCCGCGTTGTTGGAGTCCATATACATTATCCGAGTACGATTGAATCAGATCTCCTGTTGGGGACGCTGAACGACGCCAAATTTCTGCACCAACCAACAATTTGGAGCCGTCAAGTGCATGATCCAGTTGAATATGTGTCGACTTTTTAGGGAGCTCGGTTCATCCATTCGCGACGAAGTCGGCCAAAACTTGCGATTTAATAGCTCACCGTGGCTTATAGGTTATGTCAAACGGAGGAGCTCAATGGCCCATTTGGCAATCCGCCCGTCGTGGCCGTGGTTGTTTATAATATCATTAAGAGGTACTTCAGAGGCTATCATATCGAACACTCTTGAAAGTAGTGTCGCAGCTTCCGAGATGCTATAAATACTGCCAGACGCTATCTTTTGATAATGCGGTACCGCGACTTGCATGGAGTGAGGACAAGGGACACGAGTAAACTGGCTTTTGAAGGGGAATTTGTGTCCGCCTGCTTCGCTCGACGACGAAAGCACCGCGCTTTACAACTTGATGAGTTGCCATGATATATAATAGCATTGGTTCGCCGATGTTAGGGCGCGCCAGAACCGGTGTAGCGACTCAGACCTCAAACAATCTGATCTCTCGTGCTCAAGGTCATCCCCGGATCAAGAATGTCGACACCACACAAGACTTCGGAGAATTTATAACAGAGTAGCAATCACACACTTATTACAATCGAATGTCTCAAGAGAGAACTTAATCAAATAAAATGGCTTAAGGCCATCTAAATATGATAACAGCGAAGTCTTGGAAGAATAAGCGAGTCCATCAACTCCAACGGCATCATCGAGTATAGAACCACGCACCTAAGCACCTTACTGTGGTCCAAAAGTCCGCAACATGAAACGCTGCAGCCCGAAACGGGTCAGCACATGGAATATGCCGCAATGTAACACATAGAGAATGATAATGGATTGCTATACTACATGCATATTTGGCTGGTGGAAAGCTCTATGGTTACAGCTTATGTAAGCCAATTTTTTTCCTAATCGCAAAGGAATAAATTTGTTTAACTATCATGGTGGTTAGAAACATTGAGAATGGTTGATGATTCTCAATCCCAATTAAAAGTACTCATTAAAAACCCAACAATATTAGTTTAGAAGTAACATGATGAGATTCACATGATATCCAAGTACTAGATACTCAAGATGTCCATAACCGGGACACGGCTAACCATGATTAGTTTATACACTCTGCAGAGGTTTATGACTTTACCCACAAGACTCGATCGCCTCCTGGATTTCTCGTGACTACATGATGTTTGAGAAACGGATGACCGAGACACGTTTTCGAAGCGCTTAGCACCTTACATGTGGGTAGACCGCACACCTACTTTCCCTACATCTCGCTAGTCTACCCGTAAGAGTTCGCACAACTTAATCAACTATGCCAGAGCCCATAATGGCTTGTGGCTGCACACGGAAGTTTCTAGTTTGAATAATCTCATGATCCCATTGGGCCCGGGTGGCGGTCCAAGAAATACAGTAAGTCCCGATGGAAACCATGTGCCTCAATCCACCCAGATTTGTGTTTGTTGCCACCTTAAATAAACCATTAATTTAACAACCTCACATCCGCTATGGATACACTCACCCAATCCACGCCTACTTGCATAGCATGGCATAATAACCAAACGATAAGTAACTCCCAAGGGTTTGATAATAAACAGTAATAGGTACTACCTCAACTACTTTCCAAAACCCACAATTTAATTAGATCCTAATCATGAAAATGTTTGAGGATAGATCTAATGCATAAAAAATGGGCAGTAGAAAAGGTATGCTTAAAGTGTGACTTGCCTTGCTGATGATCCGCAAAACCTAGAGACTCGAAGTAACAAGCGGCGCACTCCGGGTATTCTATCGCAGACAAACAAACAAGCATACAATAAGTACTCATCTAATGCACAGGTAAAACTTAAATAGGAGATCTAACCAGATAGTTCAACTTAAGAACTCCGGTTTGCAAAAAGAATCAAATCAAACGAAGCAACGAAAGTCAAACGGCGGAAGAAAACAGCTTCATTTTACTAATCTTAATCTAGGTCAAATTTTACAGTAGCAAAAACTTCTTTAAGTAGGTTATTCGGAAAGAGGGTTTCGAGACGAAACTCTAGGCGCTTGAATCGCCTGATTCCGATAAACGAGCTTAAAAGTTATACTAAAACAATCGATCAGAATCGCGATCGTAAAAATCACGAATTAAATCCGAGAAAAGAAAACGACGAACGGTTAACGAACGGACGCTCGTTAACTAAACTAATTCGATTAACCTGCTCGTTAAAACGAACAATGAACGAACGCTCGCTATTTAACCGAACCGAAAAAACCAAACTAAAAATCGAAGAAACCGCCTGTTTTTAAAAACCGCGCATGGTTTACGAGGCGGCGGCGAACCTCGGCGGCGGAAACCGCGAGTCGGCGGCGGCGGGTCCGGCGTTCGCGGCAGCGGCTCCTACCAAGGGCGGCGGCGCGCGGGCTAGGTTAGGTTTGTATGGGTGGCGGCCAAGGGTGGGCAGGGCAAGGTGGTCGACGGGTTCGGGGCACCGTGGCGGCGCTATATATAGTGCCTCTCGAGCGGAGTCCCGCTGGCACGCCTAAGGTCGGTTGCGCTGCTTTTTTAATAATTCCGCGAGAAGAAAAAATAAAAGAAATACTAAACGGACTCCAAAAATCCCAAATAAATTTTCCCGCTTCTAAAATCAAGTCGACTAGATAAACATTTATTTGGGGCCTAAATGCAATTTTGAAAACGCGCATTTTTCCTAAATTCAAATAAAAAGGCTAAAACTCCAAAATAAAATCTTATTTGATTTTATTATTAAATCTTAATTATTTCTTTATTTTGGGAAAGTCATTTTATTCTCTCTCTCATATTTTGATAGTAGAAATAATTGAAGATAAAATAATTAAAATCAAATGATCCTATTTTCAAAATTTGAGAAAACTCAAATATGAAAATAACGAAATCCCCAACTCTCTCCGTGGGTCCTTGAGTTGTGTAAAATTTCTAGGATCTAGTAAAATGCAACAAAAATATGATATGCAATGATGTTTCATGTATAACATTCCAAATTGAAAATTTGGGATGTTACAAACCTACCCCTTAAGATGAATCTCACCGAGATTCGGCTGGCTATTAGAAAATAGGTGAGGGTGGTCCTAACCCGATCTTCCTCTCGCCTCCTAGGTGGCTTCATCCTCAATGTGGTGGCTCCACCGAACTTTGCAAAACTTAATGACCTTGCCGGGGTGACTCGTTGGCATACCTTAATCTTAACCGTTTCTCCTCGAGGTCAAATCATCATTCAACCGAATCGCTTCTAGTGGCACAAGATTCTCAGGTATATCAGCCATCTCATGCGGACACTTCTTCAACCGAGAAACATGAAACACATCATGAACACCGACAAACCTTCGGTAATTCCAACTTGTACGCAACTTCTCCCATGCGCCCAAAACACGATATGGTCCTACAAATCGGGCGCTTAACTTTCCTTTAACACCAAAACGCTTAACTCCTCAAGTGGCGATACACTAAGATAAACTCGCTCCAACTTCAGATTCGCCTCCTTGCGCTTTGAATCCGATAGCTCTTCTCGTCTTGACGGGCTACCTTGAGCCTATCGTGAATTAACTTTACTTTCCGCTCGCACTTTAATCAAATCCGTCCATACAATCGGCGGTCTCCAACTTCATCCCACAACAACGGGTCCCGCACCTCCTTCCGCATAAGGCTTCAATGGGGCCATCTTCAAACTAGATTGATAATCGTTGTTGTAAGAAAACTCAGATATGGCAAATTTTCGCCCCAACTGGATCCATAATCCAAGGCACAAGCTCTAAGCATATCCTCCAAAATCTGGTTGACTTTCTCGGTTTGTCCATCCGTCTGCGGGATGAAAAGCTGTGCTAAACTCCACTGGTTCCCAAAGTTTCGTGCAACCGCCTGTAACTTTGAGGTGAATTGGTTCTCTATCCGACACGATACTCCTAACTCCATGCAAGCATACAATCCTTGTCATGTATATCTTAGCCAATTTGGCACCGCCAGAGGTAGTCTTTACCGAATGAAATGAGCTACCTTCACAAACGATCGACTACAACCCAAATCGAGTCATAGCTCGAACGAGTCCTGGAAATCCCGGATGAAATCCATACCTAGTTTATCCCACTTCCATTCGGTATAGGCAATGGCTGTAATAACTCGCTGGCTTCGATGTTCTCGCTTTACCTCCGACATACATCACAAACTGCTACGCATCTGCAATATCCTTCTTCATTCCGTCCACCATAAAGTATTCTTCAAATCCAAATACATCTTGGTATTTCCGGTGAACTGAATATGGTGAATCATGTGCCTCTTGTAGGATCAACTTCCTAATCTCCGGTCATTGGGCACATAAACATGGTCTTCAAACCATAGGGTATCGTGCTCATCCTCACGAAATCCCTTAGCCTTCCTTCGCCATTTTCTCCTTTATAGAGGCAATCTTTGTCGGCCTTCCGAGCTTCCCGATTCTATCCATCAAAGTTGATCAATCTCCAATGCTGCTACATAGCCTCTCGAACTATTTCCAAACATAGCTCTCAAATTCCTCGCTAGCTCCTTTGGTAAACCTCCGTCATTAGTGTGTTGATGACTTTACGGCTCAACGCTGCTTGCTACAACGTTAGCCTTCCGGGTGATAATGTAATCTCATATCGTAATCTTTAATAAGCTCCAACCATCTCCTCTCGCTCGAGATTTAACTCCTTCAAGGTGAAGATGTACTTCAAACTCTTGTGATCCGTGATACACCTCACAATGATTTCCAATGAGGAAATGTCTCCATGTTTTCAACGCATGCACTACGGCTGCTAACTCCAAATCATGAGTAGCATAATTTTGCTCCTGAGGCTTAAGCTGTTGTGAAGCATACGAAACAACTCTTCCCTCCTCGTGCATAAGCACCGCCCAAGTCCTCTACGTGAAGCGCCGAATACACCTCATAATCCTTGGTCCGATCCGCAGATTAACACCGTGAGGTAACCAAACGTTTCTTCAACTCTTAGAAACTAGCTTCACACTCCTCACCCAAATAAACTTGGTATCCTTCTTCAACAATTCTGCCATAGGCTTCGCAATCCTTGAGAAATTCTCAATGAATCTCCGTAGTATCCTCGCGAGTCCAAGGAAACCCGGATCTCTCCAATTGTTGTTGGCGCTTCCAGCTTGTTACAAAGGCAACTTTAGTGGGGTCCATCGATATACCTTCTCCGGATATAACATGTCCAAGAAATCCAACTTCCTTCAACCAAAACTCACACTTGCTGAACTTGGCATATAACCGGTGTTCTCTCGAGCTTCTAGTACCAAACACAAATGCTCCTTATGTTCCTCTTCATTCTTCGAGTAAACCAAAATATCATCAATGAACACCACGATTAACTTATCCAAAAACTCCATAAACACTTTGTTCATCATGTTCATAAAATAGGCAGGTGCATTAGTCGACTAAATGACATAACGGTATACTCATACAGCCCGCACTGGTGGTAAAAGCCGCCTTAGGTATATCCTGCCTCGAATCTTCAACTGATGGTACCCTGATTGCAAATCGATCTTGGAAAACACCTTAGCTCCTTGCAATTGGTCAAACAAGTCATTGATCATCGGCAGTGGGTACTTGTTCTTAATGGTTACTTCATTCAATCCTCGATAATTAACAACCATTCTTAAAGATCCATCCTTCTTCTCCACTAGAAGTACTGGTGATCCCCAAGGCGAAGAACTTGGGCGAATAAAACCTTTATCCAGTAACTCCTTAATCTGCTTCTTAATTTCCTCCAAATCTTGGGCTGGCATCCTATACGGTCTCTTAGATATCGCCAAAGGCTCGGCAAGAGTTCAATCAGAAACTCAATGTCCCTATCCGTGGCATGCCCGCAACTCTTCCGAAACACATCGGGGAAATCCCTTACCACTGGTACTTCATCCCGCACAACTCCTGATAAGGAATTTACATGTGCCCTTCTCGGCTCATGCCGTGATGCATACTTGATTTTCCTTCCTTCCGTGTCGAAGAAAATTGTCTTACTGGCGCAATCGATGTTTCCTCCATACATCGACAACCAATCCATACCTAGAATTACATCCAAACCTTGGGATTCTAATATAATTAAATCTGTTGGGAAAACATGCCTCCCTATAATTAATGGCACTTGAAAACATCCTTGATCGGGTCAGATACTCCGCCTCCCGTGAGCTTACTAGCATGGGTGTCTTAAGAGTCCTAGTGGGCAGGCTAAACTTATCCACAAATCCCTTGATATGTATGAATGCGATGCACCAAGATAAAAAGAACAATTACAAGAAATG
This sequence comes from Aegilops longissima, assembly GCA_021605205.1. Classification (NCBI taxonomy): domain Eukaryota; kingdom Viridiplantae; phylum Streptophyta; class Magnoliopsida; order Poales; family Poaceae; genus Aegilops; species Aegilops longissima. Next base: position 78,954 of record JAHIAM010006483.1, on the reverse strand, counting down.
ACTTAACCAAAACTTACCTATTATCGCAGATCCGGTGAACTTCAACCTCCTCCACGGAACTACTTGTCCCCTGCTGAAAGGGTTCGCTTCTTTCCCCGAGCTTCCATTACCATTACCATTTTGGCCTTCTCGACAATCATTTGCATAATGCCCACTTATGGCACTTAAAGCAAGTGATGTGGATCAGGTCTACCTTGGATGGTGTTGACGGGTTGGTGCGGTTTTGTCCATTGCTTCCTCCATTCCCTGCTCCCATTCTTGGTGCCGTTATGGTTGTGCGAGCTACCTCCTCCATGGGTATGCTGAAATTGTCCTCCGGCTTCGGGTAAAGCGAAGTTTCACGAGCTCCAGAGTTATTCTTCCCCGTCCATACTTTCTCTTGCATTGTCAATCTGCTGCGCTTCCTTCAATCATAAGAGCACGATCTACTAACTCCGGTAGTTATTGAAGGTGGCTACCATCAACTGCATGCTCACTCATCATTCACCCTTCTAGAAACTTCTCCTACTTAGTCCCGTCCGTAGCAACGCTATCCGGGGCATAACGTGTTAGCTTACTAAAATCATCCACATATCGCCAACTATCCGCCCTCCTTGGCGCAAGTTACTAAACTCACACTTCTTCATGGCCATAGCTCCTCGCCAAACATGGGCGGTACGGAAGGCTTGTTGAAACCGATCCCATGTGACAAAGGTTCACAGTGGTAAGTGGTTTTAAAATTCTCCCACCATGATGCCGCTGGTCCTTCAAGCTGATGTGCGGCAAATTTCACCCTTTCTCCATCTCAGACATCCCGCAGTGGTCAACTCCTCCCTATCTTACTTGAGCCAATCATCTGCTACTATCGGCTCGGTGCTACCGAAAACACCGCGGATTCAGCCTCAAGAACCGAGTCGATGGTCAACAGTGGTGGTGGCGGTGGGTTGTTGTTGTTGTTGTTGTTGCCTTGGTTCTGTACTCAATGTTTGAATCAAGGCATTCTGCCGCTGAATCAACCGAAAGGATCTCTCGCGGGAAAACAACTGGGTCGCGCTCGGAGGCATCCGAGGGTTTAAAGAAAAGACGAGAGTTAAGAATAGAATGAGGTCTAGGGAGAAACACTACCCATATGCACATGAGACAAATCACACAATATCACTCCAATCAATTCAAACAAGGGCATACAACGGTCTATCTATCGCTACAAAGTGCCGGAACTAAAACTAATCTTTAATGGGGAATCTACTATCGTTATGGTGGTCAACTAGAAAACTGCTCCGATGAAGACTCCATGATATCTCGCTTCCAGCTTCATCTTCAAATCATCCTCACTAGGATCGAATCGTGTCGCCGATGATGATGTAGTTCTCTCGACAGTGCAATCTTCATCTTCTCCTCCCGGTGCTGAATTTCCCATGAGTTCTTCATTCTTCTTCTTAAGATCGCTGCTTTGTCCCACTAGAGCTACAATCTCCTCCATGTATTCCTTAAGTAGTAGCCTTCGCCTCCTTCTAATTCGATAATCTTGGCTTTTGCTGTCTTCAACTCCATCATGTTCAAGACATCCGTTCTCTCCGGCCGAATGTGCTGATTTAACTCCTGGATGAAAGCTGCAATGGACCGATCCTTCTTAGTGCCAACTATCTCCCATTGTTCATCTCGCGCCGCAAATCTGGTAGATAGTATCCTTGAGGTCTTCTTTGTAAACTTCTCCAATGCGCCCCATGGTTATGTGGGCTGCCATGCTCTTTCCTGCACTCCAAGTTGGTGCATTGAAAACACACTCCATGGGCCCGTGATTGGTGCAAACGCCCTTCCGGAACTTGAGTTTGAATCTTCCAACATTTTCTTCGGGTAAAGTGGAATTGTAGGTCCCGTGAAGCTTGGTAATCGGATGTTCAGTACTTAGTGACTTCCTTCGTGTGTCGCCCAAAGGGTGTATTTTCATCCGTCGGTGAACTTGATCCTCGCTCGCCATCCTAAAAGAGTAGAAAATATGAGGAGTCGAAATGAGAAGAGAGTAGTGATCTAGGGCTTTAGCTTAATAGTCGTGTCCTATAGTCAGCGGTGGTATGATACCATCTTTGTAGCAACCAGACTCAAATAGCCGATCTTCGTGCTCGTTGTCATCCCCGGATCAATAATGCCGACACCACACAAGACTTTGAGGATTTATAACAGAGTAGCAATCACACACTTATTACAATCGAATGTCTCAAGAGAGAACTTAATAAAATAAAATGGCTTAAGGCCATCTAAATACGATAACAAAGCGAAGTCTTGGAAGAATAAGCGAGTCCATCAACTCCAACGGTATCATCGAGTATAGAACCACGACCTAAGCACCTTACTGTCGTGTTCTAAAAGTCTGCAACATGAAACGTTGCAGCCCGAAAACGGGTCAAGACATGGAATATGCCGCAATGTAACACATAGAGAATGATAATGGATTGCTATACTACATGCATATTTGGCTGGTGGAAAGCTCTATGGTTACAGCTTATGAAAGCAAATTTTTCCTACTGCAAAGGAATAAATTTGTTTAACTATCATGGTGGTTAGAAACATTGAGAATGGTTGACAGATTCTCAATCCCAATTAAAAGTACTCATTAAAAACCCAACAATATTAGTTTAGAAGTAACATGATGAGATTCACATGATATCCAAGTACTAGATACTCAAGATGTCCATAACCGGGGACACGCCTAACCATGATTAGTTTATACACTCGCAGAGGTTTGCGACTTCTCCCCACAAGACTCGATCGCCTCCGCTGGATTTCTCGACTACATGATGTTTGAGAAACGGATGACCGAGACACGTCTTTCTAAGCGCTTAGCACCTTACATGTGGGTAGACCGCACACCTACTTTCCCTACATCCGCTAGTCTACCCGTAAGAGTTCGCACAACTTAATCAACTATGCCAGAGCACATAATGGCTTGTGGCTGCACACGGAAGTTTCTAGTTTGAATAATCTCATGATCCCTTTGGGCCCGGGTGGCGGTCCAAGAAATACAGTAAGTCCTCGATGGAAACCAGTGCCTCAATCCACCCGATGTGTGTTTAAGTTGCCACCTTAAATAAACCATTAATTTAACAATCTCACATCTGTCATGGATACACTCACCCAATCCACGTCTACTTGCATAGTATGGCATAATAAGCAAACGTAGAAGTAACTCCCAAGGGTTTGATAATAAACAGGTAATAGGTACTACCTCAACTACTTTCCAAAACCCACAATTTAATTAGATCCTAATATGCAAATGTTTGAGGATAGATCTAATGCATAAAAACTGGGCAGTAGAAAAGGTATGATCAAAGTGTTACTTGCCTTGCCGATGATCCGCCAAACATAGAGACTCAAGTAACAAGCGCGACCTGTATTCTATCGCAGACAAACAAACAAGCATACAATAAGTACTCATCTAATGCACAGGTAAAACTCAAATAGAAGATCTAACCAGATAGTTCAACTTAATAACTCCGGTTTGCAAAAAGAATCAAATCAAACGAAGCAACGAAAGTCAAACGGCGGAAGAAAACAGCTTCGTTTTACTAATCTGAATATAGGTCAAATTTTACAGTAGAAAAACTTGTTTAAGTAGGTTATTCGGAAAGAGGGTTTCGAGACGAAACTCTAGGCACTTGAATCGCTCGATTCCGATAAACGAGCTTAAAAGTTATACTAAAACGAAACCGATCAGAATCGCGATCGTAAAAATCACGAATTAAATCCGAGAAAAGAAAACGACGAACGGTTAACGAACGGATGTTCGCTAACTAAACTAATATGATTTAACTCGCTCGTTAAAACGTAACAAACGCTCGCTATTTAACCAACCGAAAAACCGAAAGTAAAAAACGAAAACTAAAAACCGAAAATAAATCGAAGAAAACCGCCGGTTTTTTAAAAACCGCGCATGGTTTACGAGGCGGCGGCGAACCTCGGCGGCGGAAACCGCGAAGTCGGCGGCGGCGGCGGCGGCGGCGGCGCGGGGCTAGGGTTAGGTTTCGGCGGTGGGCGGGCGGGCGGGCTAGGGCTACGGCCGACGGGTTCGGGGGCGCCGGGCGCTTATATATAGTGCCCTCCCGCAAGTGGAGTCCCGCCGCACGCCTCAAGGTCGGTTGCTGCTTTTTAATAATTCCACGCAGAAGAATAAAAAGAGAAATACTAAACGGACTCCAAAATCCTCGAATAAAATTTCCGCTTCTAAAATCGTTTGACTAGATGAACATTTATTTGGGGCCTAAATGCAATTTTAAAACGCGATTTTCCTAAATTCAAATAAAAGGCTTAAAACTCCAAAATAAAATCTTATTTGATTTTATTATTAAATCTTCATTATTTCTTTATTTTGGGAAAGTCATTTTATTCCTCTCTCATATTTTGATAGTAGAAATAATTGAAGATAAAATAATTAAAATCAAATGATCCTATTTTCAAAATTTGAGAAAACTCAAATTTGAAAATAACGAAATCCCCAACTCTCTCTCTGGGTCCTTGAGTTGTGTAAAATTTCTAGGATCTAGCAAAATGCAACAAAAATATGATATGCAATGATGCTCTATGTATAACATTCCAAATTGAAAATTTGGGATGTTACACCGGTTTGTTGCCAATATGGATTTTATTTCTTCGAGTCCCATTGCATATGCATCCGTCGACTAAGTGTTCGTGCAATGGACGAGGCGATAAAGGGTAATGCCTTTCTCCCAAGCAGAGATAAAGCGCTTAGAGCCGCCATGCATCCGTCAATTTTGTATTTGTTTGAGGTCCTTTGGGGTATCCAATTGTGACAGAGCTCAATCTTGGCTGGGTTTGTTTCAATTCCTCTAACGGATATAATGAAGCCCAAGAGTTTTCCTACTGGTATGCCGAAAACGCATTTTTCCGGGTTGCTTGATGTCATATGTTCGGAGGTTGTCGAATGTGAGCCTCAAGTCGCCTACTAGAGTTTCGACATGCTTGGTTTTGACGACCACGCCATTTACGTATGCGCCCACTGCTTTTGCCGATCCGGTTTGCCGTACATGTCCGAATCATGCGCCGATATGTTGCGCCGGGCGCTTTTTGAGCCCGGAAGGGCATTGTGTTGAAGCGTATCGCGCCGTATGGGTGATGATCGGCGCTATGCTTGGTGTGGCTCGCCATCTTAATTTGATGGTAGCCGGAGGTGCGCCGAGGAAACACAATGAATCGTAACCATGCGGTAGGCCGATAATTTGATCGATGGGGAGCGAAGGGATCCTTTGGGCAAGCCTTGTTGAGGTCCTTGAAATCGACGATAGGCGCCAGGATTTGTCCTTCTTGGTACCATCACCAGTGTTTGCTAGCCAGTGCCGGATCTTTTATATCTCCGATGAATCCGACCTCCAAAGAGTTTGGCTAGCTCCTTCCCATGGCTTGTCTCTTAGGTTCGAGAAACGCCAAGGGCCTGCTTGATCGCTTGAACTTTTTAGGATGTTTAGGCTGTGCTCGCCAGCCGGCGGGATTCCCGGCATGTCCAAGGGTGCCGTGAAAAATGTCCCAATTTTCGTGATAGGAATTCTCGAGTGCAGCCGCCTACATCAGGTTTAATTGTGCCACGATGGAGGCCGCTTTTGTAGGGTCCGCTGGATGGACTTGGAATTTGACTATTTCGTCTCGCTGGTTTATAAGAGGTGGACTTGGATCTTTACCGAGTATCACGTCCGTCCCTGTTCACCGTGAGAGCGCAGCGCAGCCGGTTCCTCGCCGCTAGGGCTTTTGATAGTGCCTCAAGGGCCAAGCGGCTGTCTTATTTTCGCGCGGAGTGCTATATCCGGTCACTAGCAAGAGTGATGATTCCGCTGGGCCCGGCATTTTGAGCTTCATGTACCCGTAATGGGGTATAGCTTGAAAAATTGTAAATGCCTCTCGCCTCTAATAGAGCGTGGTATCCGCTGCTGAACGGGCCACTTGGAACGTGACCTCCTCGACCTGTAATTATCCGCGGTTAACACCACATCCAGGTGATTTTTCCCAGACAACGCGCCCCGATCGGGATTATTCCTCTAAAGGTTGTGTTGCTTCGCCAATGCGGCTCCACCTATTTCCATTTTTCAAGAGTTTCTCAGAATGACGCTCAATCCGCTGCCACCGCCCATGAGTACCTTGGTAAGGCGAAAGCCGCCCACTACCGGATCGAGGACCAATGCGGCCGGTGCTCGGGCTGTTCAGAATTTAGGTTCATCACCGCATTAAAGGTAATAGCCGTGTTACCCATTGGTTTGTTATTGCTACTTGGTAGACTTCGCAAGGCTATGGAGTGTTCGCTTCCGATATTATTTGATGCGAAAGTCTCAAGACCGTTAATACTGTGATCGTATCCTTGGGCTGGTGCTTTGTGGATTCTGGAGTTAGAAGCTCTTCGCCACTTCTGGCCACCTGCCGGAGTATCCAACATGCTCTAAGGCTATGTGTTGGTGTGACGCCCTTTGTACTATGAATTTTACAGGGTCCATTGAGCCATCCCTCCAGTACGGTTCCATGCCCTATAGAGGGTTTTTGCTTTTTGGTGTTTAACCCAGGTGCCTAGCGATAATGCACCCTTTTATTTTGGACTAGGGTTGTATTCAGGGCCGGATTGTCCCAAAATTTTATTTTGGTTTTCCAGGCGCTTTCCATCGCACAAGATTTCGATTATGGACGCCAAGTCAGCTAAGCGTAATTTCACCTGAGACTTATTGCAGAAGAATGAAATTGCATCATCCTCGCAGCAGTCCTTTATCCTGCTCATAACCAGGAGGAATCTGCCCAAGAATGGTGTAATCGCTTCATGGCTCTGCTGAATTTGGGATAGATCGCTTATGCTTGGGTGGGTGGGTGGAATTAAATCGAACCTCGCCTAACTGAGACTCAGGGCCAAGGAGTTTCGAACTCGAAGCTTGGGTTCTTGGATGTTGTCCAATGAATCTAGCCCGCTGCCTCGACTTTAGGTTCATGGCTTGAGTGATGTCCTCCTCCGCGGGTATCCGCTTGAGGGATCGAATCTGGACATAACTAGTCCTTAAGATAGATGAAGGCTTGCCGCATTGTTCCTCCACCACCGCAACATGATGGGTGACCTGGGAGAGTTAATCTCTCTGATCGGGTTTAGGCCCAATCTGTTCAGAGTCCGTAGCGACTCCTGTATGGGCGCGATCCAAGAGCTCGCTTAAGGAAGAGAGCTCCATCGATCTAACCGCCGGCGAGTCCCGAGTTGACATGAAGATTGCTTTCGATGACCCGAGAAGTCATCGCGCGCTGGCGGCCAACAGCGGTCATAAGAAAACCGCTTAGCCGGAGAGTTTGGCCGATAGCCAAAGCTCCTTTAGCAACAAAGGCTGCCTTTAAAGACGGATGAGGCATCCTTCCGATGGCGGCGCACAGCGGAACTCTCAATGAAAGCACCAATGTCGGTGTCAAACCGCGGATCTCGGTAGGGGGTCCCGAATCATGCCTAGGCGGATGGTAACAGGAGACAAGGGACACGATGTTTTTACCTGTGTTCGTGCCCTCTCGATGGAGGTAAAACCCTACCCCGCTTGATTAATATTGATGATATGGGTAGTACAAGAGTAGATCTACCACGAGATCGTGAGAGGCTAAACCCTAGAAGCTAGCCTATGGTATGATTGTTGTCTTTTCTACGGACTAAAACCCTCCGGTTTATATAGACACCGGAGAGGGCTAGGGTTACACAGAGTCGATTACAATGGGAGGAGATCTACATATCCATATCGCCAAGCTTGCCTTCCATGCCAAGTAAAGTCCCATCCGGACACGGACGAAGTCTTCAATCTTGTATCTTCATAGTCCAGAGTCCGCCAAAGGTTATAGTCCGCCATCCGACACCCCTAATCCGGACTCCTCACCCTCAAGGAATCGCCTGGACCGCCAGAGCCTCCCGAGGCTCAGGGCCCCGGTTGCTCGTGAGGAGCAACCCCTTCGCCGCGTACCTTCAGCTACTCCAACATCCCTTCTGCAACGGAACCAGGTGACATTTTCAAGTTTATTTAGCTGGATCGCCCCCAGGGCTGCATTATTCCTGTGCCTCATGGGTCTGTCCCTCGCGCATGTATCCCTTTCCTATGTCTTTAGCTTACCTTGTCAGCGCCTGGCTGCATCATCCCCAAGCCGCCGGGCCTGACCCAAAGGGCATGTATCTTCCCTGCATTTACTCGAGCTAGTTTGCTTTCCAAGCCTAATCAATCTATGAATATCACCCGCCGATTGTCACCCATCGCAGGAGCCGCCACGGTCGCCATTCTTCAGACCTTCAGACCTTGCCTACGCTCTCTCGCCTTGGTCGCTATGGCTCACGCCACTAAAACCTCGCGAGGTTTGCCTTGCCATGATCTTTTCCGACCGCGAGCCAGCCTGGTGAGGCCGCCCCGAGGAGGTCTTGTGTCGTCCGGCCAGAAGGCTTGGCCTCGCGAGGGTCTTGGAAGCTTGTTGGTGAAGATGGGCCAGACAGCCCGCCACAGAGCCATGCCGTGGCCGCAGTGCAAGTCTTGGGACCCCTGCCCTGTGACACCGACACTTGCTTCCTCGACTTTCGCTGACAGCCACGATGAGGACAGACAAGAAGATGGTGCTCAATTACCTCCCTGGGAACACCGGGGATATCAGATGCTTGCCATGCAATTGCATCGACATTTTCCCGCAGGAAAGTAATGAGCGCGCTTTCCTATTTGCCGTCGAGGGTGGAACTTAGGGTGACATTTTCACCGCATCGCCCCTCCTTGATGTACACCTTCTTAGTTTCTGGTGGAGCTGCCTTGGATTTCTTGCTCTTGCCGGTGGAGCTCTCTGGCACTTCCTCGACGGGAACGCAACACTCCGAGGAGCTGCGTTTGCTAGAGTCGGTGCAAGAGGTCTTGCCGGTCTTCTTCCCCCCGGGATCTTCAGTGGCAAGAGCAGGTGCCTGATACATCTCCGTCGTATCTATAATTTTTGATTGTTCCATGCCAATATTACTCAACTTTCATATACTTTTTGGCAACTTTTTATATTATTTTTGGGACTAACATATTGATCATGCCCAAAGGCCGCCTCGCCTCGCTGTATGTTTTTGGTTTCGCAGAATATCCATATCAAACGGAGTCCAAACGGGTAAAACGGGCGGAGCTTATTTTTGGAATATTTGGAAAATTCGAAGAAAAATCCACGCGAGATAAGGTTCGAGGTGGCTACGAGGTAGGGGCGCCTTCACCCTCGTGGGCCACCCGTAAGGCGGTTGACACTCTTCTTTGCTGCCGTAAAGCTAATTTTCGAAAAAATCACGCAAGGTTTCAGTCCAATCAGAGTTACGGATTCCATATATACACTAAACGTGAAATAGAGCCGTAATGTAACGCAAACAGAGAGAAACGGAGAGATAGATTCAATCTCGGAGGGGCTCTCGCCTCCCACGCCATGGGAGCCAAGGACCGAGGGGAAACCCTTCTCCCATCTAGGAGGAGGTCAAGGAAGAAGAAGAAGAAGAAGAAGGGGGCCCTTCCCTTGCTTCGGTGGCGCCGAGCGCCCGGGCCATCATCATCACCGCCATCTTCATCAACAACTTCACCGCCATCATCACCAACTCTTCCCCTCTATGCAGCAAGTGTAACCTCTCTCTACTCCGCTGTAATCTTGTAGCAATTCGACCTCAAACGGTCAAGCCTTCGTATCTGTACATCCTCGATCAAGATGTCGCACACACAAGACATCAATGTATATATCAAAGTGCAATCACATGTAATAATAACGAAACGATATATACCTCATAATACTCAGCGAAACAATCAAACGGGTGTGGAGTCCCATCAACGCCATCGGCAGGTTGAGTGTAGACCGTAACTCTGCACTGTATTCTTACTGTCGAAGAAAGTATCTGCAACATGATAAGTTGCAGCTGTAGGTCAAGACATTGAATGTACCGCAAGATCACAATAAAAGAGAACAGATGATAAAACTATACTCTATGCAATATGGCTTTGTGGCTCAGATTTGGGGTTTTATGTAAAAGCTGGTTTTATTTTCCCTACATCAAAGGAATAAATGAAGTCTGTACTATGGAGTTTTCTATCATGACATGGTTCCGCCAACCGATGTCTCATAGCCCAAAATCATCATAAATTGCCCACAATTAAGTTATCAATCCGTGTTGAGAGTTCCGAGATAGATCCAAGTCCAGAGGCTCAAATTGTCCGTGAATCGGGACACGGCTAATCGATTAGGTTTTAACCTCTCGCAGAGGTTTGTACACTTTACCCGCAAGATTCGATCCTCTTTTTACGCTCTTGCACTTCGTGGTGTTTGAGAACAAGACGATCAAACATGGTCTTCCAAGAGTTCCTCCGACCACCGTCCGTGCTCATCCAATCCTACCGTAGTTCTACATCTGCTAGTACCGCCCCAGCCAGAGTCACCACTAAGGTCAACCAAGCCAGAGCCCATAATGACTTGCGGTTGCATAGGTAAGCTTCCGGCATGAAGTATTCTTCCGCCTCTTTGAGTCCGGGTGAAGCTCCGCAAGATGTCATGGCGCTTCTCCATGCATCCCGCCAACCACCGGTTTCTCCAGGTGCCCACAACCATCCTTCACCCAAGAGTGTGTATTGAATTCTTGTCTTGAGTCTTGAAGTCCTAAGGCCTTGAAAATGCAGTCCTTGCAGATGCCATCATGGAGTTGTCGTCATTGACGTAGAGTCCTCTTTTTTCACACCACTCTCGAACACTCATACCAACCCCGTCTACTATAGCGTAGCATAAAAATAAATGACGTCCCGGGCTTGGTAACTGGGTGATGGGTTCCTACCTCATGCATACTACTCAACTACAAGGATTCAATATCACTACTGGAGGGTTGTTGCAAAGATGCCACTAAATGCAATAAAACATAGGTATGAAAGCATGGTCAAAGTGAACTTGCCTTGCTGACGATCTTCGTAAGCTAGGGATTCGTGGTAGCAAGCTTCAGACCGAAATTCTACCGAGGCAAACAATAACCATAATAAGCACATAGCATATGATCACTTAACACAATAGCATAGTAACATAACACACCAAAACAAACGAATCAAAACCCAAAGGAAAACGCAAGAAATCCAACTCAAAGTTTTCCTACTTCAAGCAACAACTAAAAATAGTTTTACATAACAAAATTTTCTTAACATAACCTAAGCATGAGTTTATGTTAACTTAATAGAAAATAATGCATTAAGCAACTAGGAGCAAAAAGAATCAATTTAAAAGCTATTATAAAACTCCTATTAGGCCTAATTCAAATTCTATTAAGAAAATAAAATAAAAGTTTTATTTATTATAAATAAAAGTTCATGCTATAAAGTGACAGAAACTATCCTAGAATAATCAATCACATGTGAAAAATAAATTTATTTACTAATTAAAATAATAGGAAAACAGTAGCTAGTTAATTAAATAAGAATAGCATGATTCTGCTAGAAACTATTTTTTATTAATCCTAAAATGCCCAAATTAATTCCTACGGTTAGGCAAAGTCAAAACAAAGTTGGGACAAAAGAATCATAAAAAATAATTTTCCTAACTCATTTTATAGCAGATTTACTATGCTGACTAAATCTAAAATAAAGCAATTATAAATAATTTTAATATAGCTAATTATATTTTCTACAGAAACTATAAGAAATTTGCAAACCAACAAAAAAGAATCACTTAAAAATATTAAGTAGATTAAAAGATATGAATTTTTCAAATTGAAACTATTCTGTTAAAACAGAAAACGAAAATAAAAGAAAAAGGGCCTAATGGCCTAACTAACGCTCGCGTTAAATAACTAAACTACGCCTAGGGTTTAAACGAATCGGCCGATTAAAAAGAAAACACTAACTAAAAATAAACCGAACGAGCCGGACTGAACCGGTTTATTTTAAAGAACGATTTCTTTTCTTCGGGGTTCTAATCTAGGCCGCTGAAAACGAATCGGACGGCGAGGGGGGACTCGCGACGATCGACATCGACGGCGACGGCGGTTTCAAGGCGATGGTTCCGCGACTCGTGGTCGGGGCGCCATGGAGGTCTCCATGGTGTAGCGCGGCGAGGGGAGTCCGGGTGCGGTCGGGCGAGCCTGGGTGGCCGGGTGGGTCGGACGGTGGCAATGGCGGCGGCGGCGCTCTCGGGCTCCGGCGAGGCCTTGCGGGAGAGGGAGAGGTCCGGCGAGGGGGAAATGGGGTGGGGGGGGCATTTATAGGGCGGGGGCTTCGGCTTGCGCTGGGAAGCGAATCGGGGAGGATCGGGAGGATCCCGGAGATCGCGGGATCTCCGGCGAGCGGCGGCGTGCTCGGCGCGAGGGGCGAGGGGGAGAAGGAGGTGGGGGTCCACCCGCAAAGGGAGAGGGGAGCTGGGTTCGGTCGGGTGGCCGACCCGGATGGGTTTCGGGCGAGGGGAGCGCGGGCTGGCTCACTGGCCGCCGGCTTGCTGGCTGGGCCTGGCTCGGCCTGGTGGGGGCCTGGGCCGGCATGGGTGAGGGCTGCCCAGTGCCGGGTGGCCAATGGTTCGGCCGGTGCCTCGGGCATTTTTTTTCTTTTTCCAATTTTTTTTTGAAAATAAAAACAGAGTTATAAAATATAAAATATAAATATTTTATATAGGACATATATATATCAAAATGATCAGGGGAATATTCCCTATCATTTGAACATTTTTCCAGAGGCAAAATCCAAACTTTATAAAAATTCATTTTTTTCCAAATTCAAATGAAACTCAAATTTAAAAGGGTTTTCAAGATACTTTCAAATGACTTTCAATTTGATTCTTTCTAACCACCAACTCATATTTCATATAATTGAAGAAGTCATTTTATCTTCTCTCATGAAAATCATAGAGTTGCATAAAGCTTTGAATTTGAAATATTTTCAGTTGAAATTCAAATTTTTCCAAAACCCTTTTCATTCCAAATGGAAGAAGTCATGTCATCTTCACTCTAGGGTTTGGTGTTGGAATGAACTTGAATTCATTGGGATCCAAAAGGCAGAGGGGAAAGTTTGGGAAAGTCATTTCATTCCTCTCATTCAACTTTCAAAAGTTTCAAATTCCACTCAATTTCACTCAATCAATCAAACAAACAATCGACAACAAGCATAGTTATTTATTTAATATAACATTCCAAAATTTAGAATTTTGGGATGTTACAAACCTACCACATTTTTAAAATGAATCTCGCCCCTAGATTCAAGAGGCTAGCAAGAAAGGGTTAGTGGTCGGGGTCTTCTAGCAAAAGTTTTGGTCGAAGGTCGTGGTGCTACCACACTTAAAAATGAGGTTACGGTTCCAATAAACTCAGATACTTCCTCCGAGTGCCGATAATGTATGTCTCTTCACATATCTTACAATAGCTCCTTCATTAACGCCTTCCGTCAGAGCATAGAGTTTTCTCAAAATCGTGGGTCGGTTCACAAAGTTGAAGTTCGTCCGAGACCGGATCTACTAGCTGATAGGTCCGTGTCCATTCTAGAAAACTATCGAAATACTCATGGTGGTTTACAATTTATGGTTTCTCCTGCAGAAAACGGGTCTGGGTTGGACCTCACCGTATAACCTACGATTGGCAACGGTTGCCTATAAAAGGGGTTCCATCGTCCTACCATTCTATGGTTTTATGGCTTATCGCGTCGACACTCTTCAAAGGTTTTCGAGGCTCTCTCGATTTTCCATCAACATATGATAGTTCATGATAGAAGTCTCCGTATGGGGCCAATCCATCCTGCATTTGAATCATTACCACATACGTAAACAAAGTGAATCACGATTCTAACACTTGGGCATACTCACAAGCATTGCAGAATTTCTCTTGTTCTCGAACCGAGTTCAGATAAATCCATGGTTTTTGCAAGCCAAACAAAACATCTATCGTTACTTCACCACCCTCGTGTTTTTGCGTAACCTCCTACGTAAACGTAGCTGATTGGATCACCGATTCTTCCAAATTTATTCCTTTATCAAGGTTACATCTGCTCCTTTTCAAAATCCTGGGCCTGTGGGTTATGGCCCACTTCAACACTAGTGCAGCTTTAACTCATCCTTGGAGTAACTCTCTTGTTCCATATTACACCTCCTTTAAATCCAAAGAGTACTGCTTCTTCATACCATCATATCAAAACAATACTCCAACTTATTTTGTACAGCTTCCTTCTATGGACCGTCATGAATAACATATTTCTTTCTTCATTTATCCTGTGGCTTTATAGAGTACTACGACACCAAATAAAATGCACTAGTTTATCCATAAATCTCATTATTTTCATATCAATCTTTTATTACATCCTTAACCATTTTTTGTGAATCCAAATTCCAAAAGGTTTATTACAAATGCCGCCACCCACAATGTTCGGTATGGTCAGACATTACTTCCAACTTTATTCATTTTTCCCCCTTGAGGATTCTTCAGTCCCACTGGAATTGTGCGACATGCGCCTTGAAATCTTCAATCTTCGTTTATCGTGGTGGCCTTGAGCTTCACCTCCATCATCTCTCGCATGTACTTCGCTTAGGTATTCCTGAGTATAACGGAGTCTTGCTTCAAGTATTCTCCGATCCGGCGATGGCTTCCATGGCTGCTTCACGAATAGCATCAAGAAAGTTGCTTGTGGCACACGTGAAATGAAAAGTACTGCCCCATCATCTTTGGGCAAACTCTTTCAAATGGTGGAGGTGTACTCCACATACCAAAGTTCCACTCCCTTTGTATGAAGGGGTAGCCTTTGTAGACCGTGATCTCCTTCAAGGTGTATATGCTTCATCATGTCTTTCAGATCTTCGGTAATCATGATCACTTGTCGTGGTCATGATTGTTTCTGACCTTTAAGGAAAGACTCATAAAGGGTCGCTATCTCGCAGCTTGTATAACAAAATGGTGCTCGTAATAAGGTACATATCTCCTGGGCACACATTCATATCATCCAAACAAAACTTCAAACTCAATTTCCAATTTCCGCTTATGCATCACAACTCACTTTCTTCCATGTTCATCTAGAATATTAATTTCAAGATAAAATATAACAACTCCTTAAAGCCTTTCAAAGATGTGACATTACAACTTTATTGAGTCATGAACTATTACAATCTCTCGAGTATCCTATTACATAACTCAACTCATCGAACTCATGAAAATGAAATTGCTTTCTACTACTCTATTTATTCATATCAAAATTCCAACTACTCAACTCCAGCTTTTCATCTTGTCGGGACATTTAGTAGCATAATGTCCTGCTTCCTTGCAGCGAAAACAAATGACTTCCGACATGTCTCGGGCTTTTTGTGATTATGTAGGCTCCTTGGATTCTTGGCTTTTTTCTCGACATTTACTAGCGTAATGACCTAAATCCTTGCACCTGTAATAAGTGATATGACTCAGGTCCTTCTCTCGCAAAAATTGTGTTGTTCTCGGGTTGCCTTCTTTTTCTTCCCGGATTTCTCTCAGAATGATCGAGCTTCTATTTCCGAGGGTCAAACTTCACTTCGCTGTCGGAAATATCCCAGATACTCTTTTCTTTCCTTGGTGCAACATCGGGAAAATGTCCTTCTTCTCCACATGAATAGCAGTGCATTGAGTAAAATCTGTTGAGGCCTTCTCCATCGTGGTCTTCAACACATTCCTTCATCACGTGTTCTTTCATAACTTCTCGAGGGCTTCTTTCATTCCTTCTTCCTGCTCCTGAATAGTTTGTTGCACCATGGGGTAAATGTAACACCGAGTCGGGTAGTGGGTGGTTCCTTCACACAAGAAACAAGCCACCTTACTAGTTGGGCATTCCTCAGCTGGGTGTTTCTCCTCACAATGAGGGCATCCATCCTTGTGTTCCCCCTGGGTGTGTCCTATTTCTCCGCAAATCTTGCAGGCACAAGGTTTATTTCTTGGTGTATCATGTTGCTTCCGGATAAGACGAGATCTCATTAGGGTCTTCTTGAATTCCTCCCAAGTTCTTGCTCCATTAAATCCCTGTATGGCTTGATGCATTTTCCACCAGGTTGCAGCACTTCCTTCCAAGTAATCAAGAGCGAAGATACTTCCTTCTTCCTTGAAACCAAATTGTTCCCAAGTGATTTTCCATGTTCTCGATCCATAGCTCTCCCCGCTGAGTCTTCGTCCGAGAATATCACCAACTTCATTCATCATCTATGGGGTTCAAAAGTTTTGGGATGAGATATGAGAGAGGTGGGGAGGATACACACAATACAAACAATAGTTTTTGAAGAAACAAGTTTGTGGCTGTCGGAAAACATCAAACAAATGACAGCTCACAAATCGTCAGATCTAACGAGGTGTATAACAGGGTTTGGTCTCTAAAGGTCAAATAATTCTTCGATCCTTCAAGTCTTCGAGTCTTCAACTGTTGTAGCTCCTAATACATGGTGAAGTCCTCTTTACTCTGAAGGGGTCATCAGTTCTCCGATATCAAATCCTTCTTGGAGCGCCTTCAGTTGATCTTCCGTGTGGTCAAAAGGGAAAGGTGTATATTCTAACTATTTGAGGTGAGAGTGTCTATTTGATAAAATCTGAAAAGATGAGAAGTAAGAGTCTTTTTGAAAATAAAGTTTTTTTTTGTGAGACATCCTGTCCTAGGGGCTTTCCGATTTCTAGGGTCACGCCCCACAAGAACATGTGCTCGATACCATTTCAGAAGCGACCGACCTCAAACGGTCAAGCCTTCGTATCTCGTGCCATCCTCGGATTAGTATGTCGGCACACACAAGACATCAATGTATATATCAAAGTGCAATCACATGTAATAATAACGAAACGATATATACCTCATAATACTCAGCGAAACAATCAAACGGGTGTGGAGTCCCATCAACGCCATCGGCAGGTTGAGTGTAGACCGTAACTCTGCATCGTATTCTTACTCGTCGAAGAAATATCTGCAACATGATAAGTTGCAGCTGTAGGTCAAGACATTGAATGTACCGCAAGATCACAATAAAAAGAACAGATGATAAAACTATACTATATGCAATATGGCTTTGTGGCTCAGGTCCGGGTTTTGTTTATGTAAAAGCTGGTTTTATTTTCCCTACATCAAAGGAATAAATGAAGTCTGTACTATGGAGTTTTCTATCATGACATGGTTCCGCCAACCGATGTCTCATAGCCCAAAATCATCATAAATTGCCCATAATTAAGTTATCAATCCGTGTTGAGAGTTCCGAGATAGATCCAAGTCCAGAGGCACAAATTGTCCGTGAATCGGGACACGGCTAATCGATTAGGTTTTAACCTCCGCAGAGGTTTGTACACTTTACCCGCAAGATTCGATCCTCTTTTTACGCTCGCACTTCGTGGTGTTTGAGAACAAGACGATCAAACATGGTCTTCCAAAGAGTTCCTCCGACCACCGTCCGTGCTCATCCAATCCTACCGTAGTTCTACATCTGCTAGTACCGCCCCAGCCAGAGTCACCACTAAGGTCAACCAAGCCAGAGCCCATAATGACTTGCGGTTGCATGTAAGCTTCCGGCATGAAGTATTCTTCCGCCTTGTTGAGTCTGGGTGAAGCTCCGCAAGATGTCATGGCGCTTCTCCATGCATCCCGCCAACCACCGGTTTCTCCAGGTGCCCACAACCATCCTTCACCCAAGAGTGTGTATTGAATTCTTGTCTTGAGTCTTGAAGTCTTGAGGCCTTGAAAATGCAGTCCTTGCAGATGCCATCATGGAGTTGTCGCCATTGACGAGAGTCCTCCTTTTCACACCACTCGAACACTCATACCAACCCCGTCTACTATAGCGTAGCATAAAAATAAATGACGTCCCGGGCTTGGTAACTGGGTGATGGGTTCCTACCTCATGCATACTACTCAACTACAAGGATTCAATATCACTGATGAGGGTTGTTGCAAAGATGCCACTAAATGCAATAAAACATAGGTATGAAAGCATGGTCAAAGTGAACTTGCCTTGCTGACGATCTTCGTAAGCTAGGGATTCGTGGTAGCAAGCTTCGCACTCCGGAAATTCTACCGAGGCAAACAATAACCATAATAAGCACATAGCATATGATCACTTAACACAATAGCATAGTAACATAACACACCAAAACAAACAAATCAAAACCCAAAGGAAAACGCGAAGAAATCCAACTCAAAGTTTTCCTACTGCAAGCAACAACTAAAAATAGTTTTACATAACAAAAATTTCTTAACATAACCTAAGCATGAGTTTATGTTAACTTAATAGAAAATAATGCATTAAGCAACTAGGAGCAAAAAGAATCAATTTAAAAGCTATTATAAAACTCCTATTAGGCCTAATTCAAATTCTATTAAGAAAATAAAATAAAAGTTTTATTTATTATAAATAAAAGTTCATGCTATAAAGTGACAGAAACTATCCTAGAATAATCAATCACATGTGAAAAATAAATTTATTTACTAATTAAAATAATAGGAAAACAGAGCTAGTTAATTAATTAAGAATAGCATGATTCTGCTAGAAACTATTTTTTATTAATCCTAAAATGCCCAAATTAATTCCTACGGTTAGGCAAAGTCAAAACAAAGTTGGGACAGAAAGAATCATAAAAAATAATTTTCCTAACTCATTTTATAGCAGATTTACTATTCTGACTAAATCTAAAATAAAGCAATTATAAATAATTTTAACATAGCTAATTATATTTTCTACAGAAACTATAAGAAATTTGCAAACCAACAAAAAAGAATCACTTAAAAATATTAAGTAGATTAAAAGATATGAATTTTTCAAATCTGAAACTATTCTGTTAAAACAGAAAACGAAAATAAAAGAAAAAGGGCCTAATGGCCTAACTAACGCTCAAGTTAAATAACTAAACTACGCCTAGGGTTTAAACGAATCGGCCGATTAAAATAAAACCCTAACTAAAAATAAACTGAACGAGCCGGATCGAACCGGTTTATTTTAAAGAACGATTCTTCGGGGTTCTAATCTAGGCCGCTGAAAACGAATCGACGACGAGGGGGACTCCGCGACGCATCGACAGCGACGGCGACGGCGGCTCGGGCGGCGATGGTTCCGCGACTCGTGGTC
Organism: Aegilops longissima; assembly: GCA_021605205.1. NCBI lineage: Eukaryota > Viridiplantae > Streptophyta > Magnoliopsida > Poales > Poaceae > Aegilops > Aegilops longissima. The sequence continues at coordinate 59,937 of JAHIAM010006483.1, read as the reverse complement.
GGGGCGCCATGGAGGTCTCCGCTGGTGCAGCGCGGCGAGGGGAGTCCGGGTGGGTCGGGCGAGCCTGGGTGGCTGGGTGGGTCGGGACGGTGTCAATGGCGGCGGCGGCGCTCTCGGCCCCGCGAGGCCTTGCGGGAGAGGGAGAGGTCCGCGAGGGGAAATGGGGTGAGGGGGGGCATTTATAGGGCGGGGGCGTCGGCTTGCGCGGGGAAGCGAATCGGGGAGGATCGGGGAGGATCCCGAAGATCGCGGGATCTCCGGCGAGCAGCGGCGTGCTCGGCGCGAGGGGCGAGGGGAGAAGGAGGTGGGGTCCACCTGCCAAGGGGAGAGGGGAGCGGGGTTCGGCCGGGTGGCCGACCCGGATGGTTTTCGGCGAGGGAGCGCGGGCTGGCTCACTGGGCTGCCGGCTTGCGCGGGCTGGGCTCGGCCTCGCCTGGCTGGGCCTGGCTCGCCGGCGAGTGTGGGGGCTGCCTGTGCCGGCTGGGCTAGCAATCTCGGCTGGTGCCTCGGGCATTTTTTTCTTTTTCCAATTTATTTTTTTGAAAATAAAAACAGAGTTAAAAATTTAAAATATAAATATTTTATATAGGACATATATATATATCAAAATGATCAGGGGAATATTCCCTATCATTTGAACATTTTTCCAAAGGCAAAATCCAAACTTTATAAAAATTCATTTTTTTCCAAATTCAAATGAAACTCAAATTTAAAAAGGGTTTTCAAGATACTTTCAAATGACTTTCAATTTGATTCTTTCTAACCACCAACTCATATTTCATATAATTGAAGAAGTCATTTTATCTTCTCTCATGAAAATCATAGAGTTGCATAAAGCTTTGAATTTGAAATATTTTCAATTGAAATTCAAATTTTTCCAAAACCCTTTTCATTCCAAATGGAAGAAGTCATGTCATCTTCACTCTAGGGTTTGGTGTTGGAATGAACTTGAATTCATTGGGATCCAAAAGGCAGAGGGGAAAGTTTGGGAAAGTCATTTCATTCCCTCTCATTCAACTTTCAAAAGTTTCAAATTCCACTCAATTTCACTCAATCAATCAAACAAACAATCAGACAACAAGCATAGTTATTTATTTAATATAACATTCCAAAATTTAGAATTTTGGGATGTTACAAATCTCTACTTAAACATGGTGCTCAACGCTATATATTATTTCCCAATGATGTATGGCTATCATATGATGTTTGAGTAGATCCTTTTTGTCCTAATGGCTATTTGATGATCAAGATTGGTTTGAGTTGCATGTTTTATTATTGGTGTTGTCCTATGGTGCTCTCCGTGTCGCGCAAGCGTGAGGGATTCCCGCTGTAGGGTTTGCAATATGTTCATGATTTGCTTATGGTGGGTGGCGGACCCATGTACACGCACCTTGAGTAAGTAGGTTGTTTGCGTATGGGATAAAGGGACTTGATGCTTTAATGCTATGGTTGGGTTTTACCTTAATGATCTTTAGTAGTTATGATGCTTGCTAGAGTTCCAATAATAAGTGCATATGATCCAAGTAGAGAAAGTATGTTAGCTTATGCCTCTCCTCAAATAAAATTGCAATAATGATTACCGGTCTAGTTATCGATTGCCTAGGACAAATAACTTTCTCGTGACAACAAGCTCTTTACTAAAACTAATTTAGTTGTGTCTTTATCTAAGCAGCCCCTAGCTTTTATTTACTCGCTTTTACTTTCTTGCAAACCTATCCAAAACAACTACAAAGTACTTCTAGTTTCATACTTGTTTCCGTAAAGCAAACGCAAGCATGCGAGAGTTGTATCGGTGGTCGATAGAACTTGAGGGAATATTTGTTCTACCTTTAGCTCCTCGTTGTCTTCGACACTCTTACTTATCGAAGAGGCTACAATTGATCCCCTATACTTGTGGGTTATCAAGAACTTTTTCCGCCGCTGGCGGGAGTCATAGCGTAAGTGAATATTCTCGTGTGCTTGTTTGATTTATCACTAAGTATTTTTTATTTGCTGTTCTTAGTTGTTCTCTATCTTTAGTTATGGATATGGAACAGGAAATACCAAAAAAATTAGGTGTGCTTGCTACTCATGGAGATGGGGAACCTCCTAAAACCCTCGATGCTGGTTATGTGAAAGATATTATGTACTACTTTAATAATCCTGAGAAAACCCCATTCAATTATGTAATGGGAGTAATGTTGGATCAACGTGAATACTTTAGGGATTATCGCTTAACACAAAAAGGGAAACTATTATGGGATCAAATTCATATATTGAAGTGGTCTGCTTGGCAACTATGCGTGAGTTATGATTATACTTGTTGCTCTAGGATGAAGGCTCCACACCTTCCCTTTTCATGCAAATTTAATGATAATAAAACCTTAGCTTCTTATGCTAATGGTATATATGATTACTATGATGTGGAACAAATAGAAGAATTTGTTGCTTTTATGGGTGCTTATGAAATTGAATCTATGTGTAAAGAGTTCGAAGATTTTGATGATGCTGTTTATAGATCTGAAAATTTAGCTATCCTTAAATATTGGTATGAGAATTATGAATATAATTCGATATTAATGCATTTATTGAGAAAGTCTCCGCTGTCCAAGAAGAGACTAATATTTTGCAGGAATCTATGGAAGAAGAAATTGATGAAACTGTGAGCTCATTGGATGAAAAAGATGAGGAGGAGAGCTAAGAACAAAAGGAGGAAGAGCGGATTGATCACCCGTGCCCACCTTCTAATGAGAGTAACCCTTCAACTCATACATTGTTTAATTCCCTTCATGCTTATCAAGTATGATTGCTATGATGACTATTATGATCCCATTAATTCTCTTGAAATATCCTTTTGATGATGCTTGCTATGCTTGTGGCCAAGATGCCAATATGAATTATGCTTATGGAGATGAACTTGCTATAGTTCCTTATGTTAAACATGAAATTGTTGCTATTGCACCCACACATGATAGTCCTATTACCTTTTGAATTCTCCCGATTATACTATATCGAGAAGTTTGCACTTATTAAGGATTATATTGATGGGTTGTTTTACCGCTGTACATGATGATTTTGATGAATATAATGTGCATGTGCTTTCTGCTCCTACTTGCAATTATTATGAGAGAGGAACTATATCTCCACCTCTCTATGTTTCCAACACGATAAAATTGCAAGAAACTGTTTATACTATGCATTGGCCTTTACTTTGTGTGCATGAATTGTTCTTTTATGACATGTCGATGCATAGGAAGAGAGTTAGACTTTGTCATTACATGATATATGTTACTTTGTGCTCACTACTAAATTACAAATCATTGCTAATTAAAATTGGCTTTGATATACCTTGGGATCCGGTGGATTCACTACTTGAGCACTATATGCCTAGCTTAATGGCTTTAAAGAAAGCGCTGCCAGGAGACAACCCGAATTTTTGAGAGTCATTTATTTCTGTTGAGTGCTTTCATAGTTTAAAAACAACAAAAATAAAGAGGGGAACCCAAAACTTTTCAAAAAGAAAAGCGAAAGTGAGAAAGACAAGCATTGTTGAAGTGGGAGCTAGCCTTGAACTTTGTTCATGCTCACGGAAACTTTGTGAATCTTGATTACAGAAACTTTTTAACAAAATAATTATCCCCTGGTACAATTCCATTGTATTATAAAAATAATGTGCCAAGGTTTGCCTTTAGGATGTTTACAATGCTTGTTGGTTTGTGCGGTGCAGGATGAAACTTTGGCTGTAAAAGCGATTTTTAATTTTTTACTCGAACGTCAAATGGTTCCGATTCTTTTGCTCTGTCTTGCTATACAAATTTTTATTTTTCCTAATTTTGGCAGACTTTTTCAAGTATCGTAAGTACGCTGAATGTTCAGATTGCTACAGCATGTTCTGTTTTAGACAGATTCTATTTTTGATGCATAGTTTGCTTGTTTTGATGAAACTATCAATTTATATCAGGATTAAGCCATGAAAAGTTATATTACAGTAGACAAAATGCAAATACAAAATATGAATTGGTTTGCAACAATACTTAGAGTAGTGATTTGCTTTATTATACTAACAGATCTTACCAAGTTTTCTGTTGAAGTTTTGTGTGATGAAGTGTTCATGATCGAGAAGGTTTCATGTGAGAAGAAGGAAGAGAGGCAAGAGCTCAAGCTTGAGATGCCCGAGGCACCCCAAGTAAATATTCAAGGAGACTCAACTGCCTAAGCTTGGGGATGCCCGAGGGAGTCCCGGATTAGGGGTGTCCGGATTGCCGGACTACCATCATCGGCCGGACTATCATCACCGGACTATCATCATCAACCGACTCCAAGACTATGAAGATACAAGATTGAAGACTTCACCCGTGTCCGGATGGGACTTTCCTTGGCGTGGAAGGCAAGCTTACGATACAGATATGTAGATCTCCTACCATTGTAACCGACTCTATGTAACCCTAGCCCTCTCCGTGTCTATATAAACCGGATGGCTTTAGTCCGTAGGACTACAATCACAACAACCCTTACAATCATACCATAGGCTAGCTTCTAGGGTTTAGCCTCCTTGATCTCGTGGTAGATCCACTCTTGTAAACATCCACAATATCAATATCAATCAAGCAAGACTTAGGGTTTTACCTCCATCAAGAGGGCTCGAACCTGGGTAAACATTGTGTCCCTTGTCTCATGTTACCATCCGCCTAGACGCACAGTTCGGGACCCCCTACCCGAGATCCGCCGGTTTTGACACTGACATTGGTGCTTTCATTGAGAGTTTCTCTGTGCCGTCACCGATAGGAAGGATGCCTCCTCCCGTCTTCAAGGACGGTATTTTCGCCAAAGGAGCCTTGGCCGCCGGCCAAACTATCCGGCTAGGTGGTTTTCTTATGACCGCCGGTATGGCCATCGATTCGACAACGACCTCTCAAGTCGTCAAAAGCAATTTTCACGTCAGCTCGGAATTCGCCGAGCGGCTGGATCCAATAGAGCTCTCGTCTCAGAATGAGCTCTTGATCGTGACGCCGCCTCGGGAGTCGCCATGCATCACGATCAGATTGGGCTTAAACCGATCCGAGAGAAATTAACTCTCCTCAGTCACCCACCACATTGCAAGGTAGAAGAACAATGCGGCGACGCTTCTCCCAGATTGAAAACTAGTCATGTCCGGATCCCCAACCCCCATGCCGATTCCCGCGAGGGACGGGCTTCGATCAAACACCGAACTTAAAGTCGACATCGACTGCACTCATGGACAACGCCCGTAAATCCAAGCTTCCAAAATTGAAACTTCGCCTTCGAGCCTTAAGATGGGTAGGGTTCAACTTAGTTCCACCCACCCGCCTGCATATATGCGATCTAACTCTAATTCGCAAGAGCCCGCCGAGACAAGACATCACTATCGGGCCGATTCTCCCGTTATGGACAGGATAAAGGACCGCCGAGAGGAAAACGCAATCTCGCCTTTCGCAATAATTGCACGGACAAGGGAATCTTAAACGCCATAAGTCGCCATGACATTACACGCTTTGTTGACTTGGAGACCATCGACAAAAAGTACTGCGGATGGAGAGCGCTCGAAAACCGAAAGTAAATTTTGGGATAATCCGTCCCAATACATCCCTAGTCCGGAACCAAAGGGTGCACCATTATCAAGCACCGGGCTGAATACCAAAACCAAAACCCCTAAAGGGTAATGGAACTGCATCGAGGGCTGGCTAAACGGACCGCAAAATTCATAGCACGTAGGGCGCCACTCCAACTCATAGCCTTCGAGCATGTTGGATACTACGGCAGTGGCCAAAAGTGGCTAAGAGCTTCTAGCTTCAATCCCAGCCCAAAGAACACCAAGACGGTGTTAATAGCTCTTCAAGACTTTCGATCCAATAACATGCGAAACGACAACTCCGCAACCTTGCCAAGTCTACCAAGTAGCAACAATAAATCCATGGAGCGACACGGCTATTACCTTCAATGCCGTTGATGAGCCTAAATTCGAACTGCCCGGCACCACCGATTGGTCCTCAGCCCAATAGTAGACGATTTTCGCTTACTAAGTTACTCATGGATGGCGGCAATGACTAAACCTCATCTATGAGGAAACCCTCCAAAAATGGAAATAGATCTGAACCGCATTGAGCGAAGCAAGACAACCTTTAGAGGAATAATCCTCAGCCGAAGCATGCTGCACAGAAAATCACGCCGACGAGTGTTCGCTCACGGACAATTACAGGTCCGAGGAGGTCACATTTCAAGTGGCTCCATTCAGCAGCGGATATCATGCTTTATTAGGACGAGAGGCATTCACAATTTTTCAAGCTATACCCCATTATGGGTACATGAAGCTTAAAATGCCCGGTCCCAACGGAATTATCACTCGCTAGTGATCCAACATAGCACTGCGTCAAAATAAGACAGCCGCACTAGCCCTCGAGGCACTATCCGGCCCTAGCGCCGAGGAACTCACCGTGATGCGCCCACGGTGAACAGGACGATGTGATACTTGATAAAAGATCCAAGTCCACCTCTTTAAACCAGCGGATGAAATAGTCAAATTCCAGTCCACCTAACGGACCTCACGAAGACGGCCTCCATCGGGCACAATTGAACCTCGATATAGACGCCAAGATCATGAGAATTCCTTCGAAAATTGGGACATTTTTGCCTCGCACCACCGGATATGCCCGAATCCCACGCAGATTGGTAGAACACAGCCTAAACATCCTAAAGGATTCAAGCCACCAAACAGCTCTTCGACGATTTTCCAACCCAAAAGACAGTAATGGGAGAAGAGCTAGCCAAGCTATTGGAAGCCGGATTCATCGAGACATCAAGCACCCGGATTGGCTAGCAAACTTGGTAATGGTACCAAAGAAGGACAAACTCGGCGCCTATGTCGATTTCAAAGACCTAAATAAGGCCTGCCTAAAGGATCCCTTCCTCCCCCCGCCGACCAAATCATGGATGCCAACGCAGGGCACGATTCATTGTGCTTCCGGACGACACTCCGCCATCATCAAATCAAGATGGCGAAGCGGATCGTCGCGAACGGCATTCATTACTCCATACGGACCATTCTCGCTTCAACACGATGCCCTTCGACTTAAAAACACCGCAAAATATATCAGCGATGATTCGTATATGTCCGCTACCCAGATCGGCAAAACAAGAGAGGCATACGTGGACGACATAGTCGCAAAACTAAACACGCCGAAACTCTAGTAGACGACTTGAGGCTCACATTCGACAGCCTCGAGCATATGACAACAAGTGAATCCGTAAAATGTGTTTTTGGCGCATCACCGAAAGTCACTGGCTTCATCGATCCGTAGAGGAATTGAAGCAAACCCAGCCAAGATCCGAGCTCACACAGCTAGATATCCCAAAAGACCTCAAGCAAATACAAAATTGATCAGATGCGAGCGGTTTAAGCCGCTTTATCTCCGCTCAGGAGAAAAGGCATTACCTCTATCGCCTCCTCAAAGCACATCAACACTTCGAGTGGACGGTAACATCCCAAATTTCCTATTTGGAATGTTTTACAATTATAGCTACATCCTATGCATCCTGCTTGAATTTGAATGCCATTTGAAGTTTCAGAGAATTTTAAGTTTTGAATTTGAATTTCAAACCTTGGCATGTGGGAAACATTTCAAAACCAAGCCCGATAAATACTTGATCAAAAGTATGAGAGGAGCAAACATGACACTCCAAAATATCGAAGAAAACATTGCCAAAAGATTTGGATTCAAATCTGAAATTTATTTGAATTTGAAAAATAGATTTTATGAAGTTTGGATTTTGCCTTTGGAAAATGTTCAAATGAAAGGGAATATTCCCCGATCATTTTGGTATATATATACCCTATATAAAATATTTATAGATAGTGTTTTATTTTTGTTTTGTTTTATTTAAAAAATAAAGAAAAACCAAGCCTGATAAATACTTGATCAAAAGTATGAGAGGAGCAAACATGACACTCCAAAATATCGAAGAAAACATTGCTAAAAGATTTGGATTCAAATCTGAAATTTATTTGAATTTGAAAAAATAGATTTTTATGAAGTTTGATTTTGCCTTTGGAAAATGTTCAAATGAAAGGGAATATTCCCCATCATTTTGGTATATATATACCCTATATAAAATATTTATAGATAGTGTTTTATTTTTGTTTTGTTTTATTTAAAAAATAACGAAACCCCTCGGCGCCAAGCCTAGGCCACCCCAGCCCAAGCGCCATTCTCCACACTCTCAAGGCCGCCTGTTGCTTACCGACCGAGCTGCCCAACAGCCAGCCTAGCCACCCTCGCCTCAAGACCAAGACGCTTAGGCTTCGCCACCCGACCCTCGCCTCTCTCCTCTCACGACCTGGGACCCGCCTCTTCTTACCACGCCACGACCTCGCTGAGATCGACTGATCCCAAGGATCCGGATCCCGACGCCTCGATCCTCTTCAAGCGAGCCCGACCCCAGCTATAAGAGCCGAGCTCACAGACCCCATTCCCCGAGACCTCACCAGACCCCCTCCTCTCTGCTTATGCCACGAGACCTGAGCCTCCTCACGCCATTGTTGCCACCCGACTTCTAGTCCACCCCGACTTCTAACACCACCGAACCTCCTCGACTCGTCTCAGCTCTCCCGACGAGTCGCTGGCTCACTGACGCCGGACGCCTGACGACTTCGCGCCATTGTCACGGAGTCCGTAAGTCACCGCATCCCTCCCCGTCCGATCCTAGATCAAGGGCTAGGATTAGAAACCTCAAGGGTTAGGTTTTATTTATAAACCGCCGTTCCGATCGGTTTATTTATTAGTTAGGTTTTATTTTTAGGCCCGGTTCGCTTTAGTTAACCCTAGAGCCCGTTAGGCTATCTAATGCATTGTATACAAGATAGGCCCATTAGGCCTTTTTCTTTTATTTTGATTTTCTGTTTTAGCCTAATAGTTTCGCTTTCAAAAATGTATATCTTTTATTCTGTTTAATATTTTTAGATGATTCTTTTTTGTTGGATTGAAAATTTTATGTAGTTTTTGTAGAATATATATTTAGCTATGTTAAAATAATTAAAATTGCTTTATTTTAGTTTTGGTCAGAATAGTAAATCTGCTATAACTTTAGTTAGAAAAATTATTTTGCATGATTCTTTTGTCACCACTTTATTTTGACATTGCCAAACCCTAGAAATTAACTTGGGTATTTTAGGATTAATAAATAATTAGTTTTATACAGAATCCTATTAATCCTAATTAATTAACTAGTTCCTGTTTTCCTATTAAATTAATTAGTAAATTAATTTATTTCTAACTTGTGATTAGTTATTCTAGGTTAGTTTCGTCATTCTAGTAGATGAACTTTTATTTATAATTAATAAGAGTTTTAAATTATTTTTCTTAATAGAAATTGGATTAGCCTAAAATGAGTTTTATAATAGCTTTTTAATCAATTCTTTTTGCTCCTAGTTGCTTAGTAAATCCTTTTCTCGTTAAGTTAACCTAAACCATGATTAGGTTATTTTAAGAAATTTTTGTTATATAAAAACTATTTTTGTTATTGTTTGGAGTAGGGAAAACTTTGAATTGGTTTCTTTGAGTTTTTCTTTTGGATTTGGTTTTGATTTTTTTTGTTGTGTTAAGATTTCTTTTGTTATGTTGTGTGATCCTATTGCTTTGTGCTTATTTGTGCTATTGTTTGTCTCGGTAGAGTTTCCGGAGTGCGAAGCTTGCTACTACGACTCTTTAGCTTACGAGGATCATCAGCAAGGTAAGTTTTGATCATGTTATTTCTATACCTATGTTTTTTGTGCATTAGTAGTTGTCACCACCCCGCCATGCATGCAGTAGTGAAATCTTGAAGTCATTAAACTTGAGTAGTATCATGTGGTAGGATGAACCAACCCCCTTGTTACCTTGACCCCGGGACGTAGTAGTTATTTTGCTATGCTCAGAGACGGATTTGGGATGAGGAAATTCATAAGCAAGATGTGAGAGTCAATGATGATGAACCCCATGAACTACAATGATCAAGATGGACTTCAAAATCACTACTGGTGGAGGACGGTTGACGGGCACCCCGAGCACCCAGCAGGCCGGGATGCATGGAGAAGCGCCATGACATCCTCATGGAAAGCTTCACCCAGCCACGAAGAGAAGGATGGATGCCCCATGACCGAAGTTACTCTGCAGCCGCAAGCCATTATGGGCTCGCTGGGTTGACCCTAGTAGTGACGCTGGCTGGACGGTACTACGAGAAGTAGACGAACAGAGGATCGATGGGTACCGCAAAGGGCCGTAAGAACTCTTTTGAAGACCCTGTTTATCTGTCCCGCCTTCAAACACCATGAAGTGCTAAGACTTTAAAGGAGGGAATGATTCTTATGGGAAAGTGCGCAACCCTCTCGCAGAGTTTAAAGATCTAATCGACAGCCGTGTCCCTGTTACTTTACATTTGAGCCTCGAACTTGGAAGTATTCGGATATCTCAACACTAAAACTAATGAAATAATTTGAGGGTTTATGACTTAATAATTTGGGAACGAGATATTGGTTGGCGGAACCATCTCAATAACTACCAACAATTGTAGTAATTTGCAAGCAAGTCCACTCGTAGTAGGATAAAATCTGCCGCAAAATGATGAAACTTAGAGCTCCACCGCCAAAATGCATATAGAGTTAGTAACTTTATTATTGTTATTCTTCATGACTTGCCAGCTTATTCCAAAAGCTGATTCTACATGGCTGCAACGTATTATGTTGCGTAGATATATTCCGATCAGAGGAGGCCACGCCCGCGCTGGCGATTGCCCTTTGAGTCGGATGGACTCGCTTACCTTCGACGCTCCGCATCATTTTTAGTTTATTTTCATGAGTTGGCCTTGAGCCTAATTTATTCCCTTGTAATAAAGACTCTATATGAGAATCGATTAATGATATTCAGTGTGATTGAACTTTGATTACTTTATCGATGTAATCGTGAGTACCAAAGATGATCTTGGGATGGCATGCACACGAGATTTGACCGATTTTGGGTCGTCGCCACAGAGATGGTATCGAGCCCACGCCGACCGTGAGGATCGTGAACCCCTAGGATCGGAAAGCCATAAGCAGAGACCATTTACTTTGAACCCTTTTCATTCTATAATTCTTCCCTGCTCAATTCTCGACTCTTCTCCCTTTGCAACATTCTAGATGGCCGAGTTCACCCCAGCTTTTGCTACTGAGTTCTGCCAGCCCGATGAGACGATGCCCTTCGAAGAAAGCTGGTCCAGATGGTGAAGCTGCCAAGATTGCTCGCCTCGATCACCGGAAGCCAACTAATGCACTTCCGACGACACCCGCCATGGATTGAGGTGCATATCCTGTGGAGAACCTTCGAGGACACACGGAGCCTATCAACTTTGAGTTCACCGAGTTCAACTGGATCATCGGAAGGACGGGCGATCTATCGAGCACTTGGACATCTCCGAGAGGAGTACAGGCCGAGCTCGATCACTCGACTCGCCATGGTTTCTCGCAGGCAAGGAATGGAGATATCATCCGCACTCATTGAGGACGATTCCACTCTCTCATACATCCAGACTTGGAGTGTCTTCGTGAAACGGAGATTCAGACTCGCCAGAACTCAAGACACACTGAAGCTTCGCTCCGCTGAATCGAACTCGGAGGAGAAGGCACGCGCAGACTTCCTGGCTATGAGGAAGAAATCACGGACTTCATGGAGATAGTCGACGACCAAGATGAAGCTTGCCGCGATAGAGGAAAAGATGGACTTGGAGAGGACCTTACCCGAGTGGAGACGAAGCACCCTCGTGAGCAATGATCAGATTTCAAGGAGTACCACCAAGGAAACCCCAAGAGGAGGCGCCACCGATGAAGACTTTTAGTCGACCGCCATGTTATATTTTACTTTTTCGTCGATCGCTTAGGGCTGATGTTTTTCCTTCGATTAGTCATGAGCTTTTGTAATCGAATTTGAACCATGTTTGAGTGGAATGAATAAATGATTGGTGTGTTATGATTGTGCATTCATAGGGTAGTGTTATTTCATAGACCATTGTTCTATTCTAAATTTCTCATCCCTCCAAAACACCAGATGCCTCCGAGACGTGACACGGTTTCCGCCGAGCTCACCCAGCTTCTCCAGCAGCAGAATGCACCGATGCAGCTCCTTATTCGTAATCGTAACAACACCGCCAACAATCCACCACCACCGCCACCACCCATCGTGGACAACTTGACTCGATTTAAGGTTGAATCCGCCAGTTGTTCTCTAGTAGCACCGAGCCGATTGTGGCTGATGATTGGCCCGCAAGATCGGAAGGGAGCTAGTCACCGTTGGATGCACCGATGTTGAGAAGGTGCGCTTTGTCGCACACCAACCGGATGGACCTGCAGCTTCTTGGTGGGAGAATTACACCGCCACTTTTCCCATGGGTGGCATCACTTGGGACCAATTCCAAGCAGGCTTCAGACCGCTCATGTCTCACCGGAGCCATGAGTCCAAGAAGCGTGAGTTCCGCAACTTGCGCCAGGGAACCGTGATCGGGCACAAGACGTGGATGAATTCAGCAAGCTCGCCGCTATGCCCCCGATGACGGGGCCACAGATGCCGCCAAACAGAGAAGTTCCTTGAGGGACTCAACGATGAACCGAGCATGCAGCTTATTGTGGCTACTTTCAATAACTACCAGAGCTGGTAGACAAGGCCACCATTCGAAGGCAATCAGCAGCAGATAGAAGCCGCAAGCGAAGTACAGCCAGGGAAGCACACCTGGAGCTCAGCAGGCCCCGCTATGCACCATACTCAGAGGGCACACCCATCATAACCATGGAGGTCATAACCATGGAGGAAATGGGAACAACCGCAGCTAGGACAACAAGTCAGCCAAGGCAATGGCAATGGCAATGGTAATGGCAATCAGCACTGCTCGCCCCGCCCAAGGATCTCGAGCCACATCACCGCTTCAAGTGCCGTAAGACAGGCACTACGCCACCGACGCCCGGAGGCCAAGCAGAGGAATGGCAATGGCAATGGAGGCTCAAGAAGAAGCCAAACTGCTCCTCGTGCTCAGTGAACCACATCGACGCGGAGGACGCCTATGATCAGCCGCATAATCGTGGTTGGTAAGTTTTATTGAATTCACGCTCAGTTTTGGTTCTCTTTGATTCTCGTGCAACACATTCATTCATATCAAGGGTAGTTGTGGAAAAGTACGGTTGTGCACTAGAACCCTTAGAAGCCCCCTTCGCCGGGCCTGCAGAGGAGAAATGATGGCAGTGTAGGCTGTCCCGCAACCTCAACATCGGGAACCACAAATTTACCGTGGACCTCATAGTGTTGGAAACCTGCACTTGGATGTAATCCTAGGCATGGATTGGTTGTCAAAGTTTGAAGGAACATTGATCGTGTCGCAAGTCTATTCAGCTCACCACCCCGAGCGTAAGAGGATCAAGTATGTAGCCAGCACAGCCAGATGAAGAATCAGTGCATTCTCACGGAGTTGTTCAGAGGAAGTGCCAGAGTGCAAGAATTTCCCGATGTGTTTCCTGAGGAATTACCAGAATGCCACCGACAGGACATTGAATTTCTGATCGAAAGGCTGTCTCCCGCACAGCCCCAATATCCAAGAGACCTTATCGGATGCCACCGAATGAGTTGAAAGAAATCAAGGATCAAATAAATGAGTTATTGGAGAAAGGATATATTCGCCAAGCTCATCACCTTGGGGAGCCCCAGCTTTTTGGTAGAGAAGAAGGATGGGAGCTTGAGGATGGTTGTGGATTATCGCATTGAACGAAGTAACCATCAAGAACAAGTACCCCCGCCGATGATCAATGACTTGTTTGATCAGCTAGTTGGAGCCAAGGTATTCTTCTAAGATCGATCTTCGATCGTGGTATCACCATTGAAGATTCGTGAAAAGGATATACCCAAAACAGCATTCACTACTGTGTATGGTTTGTATGAGTATACCGTCATGTCATTTGATTGACTAATGCTCCCCGATACTTATGAATTTGATGAACAAGGTGTTCATGGAATATCTGGACAAGTTTGTCGTGGTGTTCATCGATGATATATTGATATTCTCCAAGAGCGAGGAAGAGCATAAGGAGCATTTATGCCTAGTTCGAGAAACTTCGAGAACATCGCTTGTATGCCAAGTTCAGCAAATGTGAATTTTGGTTGAAGGAAGTTGATTCCTGACATGTTATTTCAGGGAAGGAATAGCAGCTTGATCCCGCCAAGGTTGAAGCAGCCACCGATTGGCACCACCCACCTCACCAAGGAGATCCGTAGTTTTCTGACTCGCAGGATATTATCGGAGGTTCATTGAGAACTTCTCGAAGATTGCCAAGCCCATGACTGAGCTGTTGAAGAAGGAAGCCAAGTATGTTTGGACCGAGGAATGTGAAGCCGCCAGGAATTTAAGAAACGGTTGGTCACAGCCCCAAAGGTTGATTTTGCCGACATACACAAGGAATACCAGGTTTATTAGACGCTTCGCCAAGGACTCGGAGGAGTATTGATGCAGGAAGGTAAGGTTGTAGATTATGCCTCCGCATAGCTACGGCCTCATGAGATGAATTATGCCACGATGATTTGGAGTTAGCAACTGAGTGCATGCACTCAAGACTGGAGACATTTCTCATCGGAAACCGCTAGATGTCTACACAGATCACAAGAGTTTGAAGTATATCTTCACGCAGAAGGAATTAAACCTCAGCAGAGGAGATGGCTAGAGTTGATAAAGGACTATGACATGAGATTGCATTACCACCCCGTAAAGCTAATGTTGTAGAAGATGCTTTGAGCCGTAAGAGTTATGTGAATACTCTTACAGCAGGAGGATTACCCAGTGAGTTAGTCGATGACCTCGTAGATCTCCGACCGAGATAGTTCCAAAGGATTTGTTGCAACTCGAAGTTCAGTCCACCTTGACCGAAAGGATTCGTGAATCCCGTAAGTCTGACAAGGAAATCGATGAGATAAAGCAAAAGATGGAGGAAGGAAAAGCTAAAGGATTCCGTAAGGATGAACACGGAACTATATGGTTTGAGGATAGTATTTATGTGCCCAACGATCCCGAGCTCAGAAGCTAATTCTTCAGAGGCTCATGATTCACTGATTTATTCACCCCGCAACACCAAGATGTACCTGGATTTGAAGCAAAGTTTCGTGGACAGTATGAAGAAGGACATTGCCGAGTACGAGCAAGATGCGATGTTTGCCAACGTAAAGGCGTAACATCGGGCCAGCAGGGTTACTTCAACCTTTGCCAATTCCCGATTGGAAATGGGAGAAACTTGGTATGGATTTCATCACAGGATTACCCAGACCCGCTCAGTTATGATTCTATCCGGTAGTAGTTGATCGCTTGACTAAGGTAGCTCACTTCATTCCCGTGAAGACTACCTATACCAGTGCCAAGTTGGCCAAGATATACATGACCAGGATCGATGTCCGCATGGAGTTCCGAGGAAAATCGTGTCGATAGAGGAACGCAGTTTACCTCAAAGTTTTGGAAGCAATTGCATGAAACTTTGGGTACGAGGCTGGAATTCAAGATAACTTTTCATCCGCAGCATGATGGATGCACCGAGAGAGTCAATCAGATTCTCGAGGACATGTTGAGAGCTTGTGTGCTAGACTATGGGTCTAGCTGGATGATAATTTGCCATACGCAGAGTTCTCATACAACAACAGCTTATCAATCCAGTTTGAAGATGGCCCCTTCAAGCCCTATACTAAGGAGGTGCGTAACACCATTGTCGTGGATAGTGTTGAGATCGATCACTTTTCGTTCCGATCTTATCAAGGATTCAAGAGAAAGTCAAGTTGATTCGAGACAGCTCAAGATAGCACACCAAGATGTAAGAGTTATGCCGACAAGAAGTTTAAGGAAGTGACTTACTAAGGGGAGACCGAGCATATCTTCGTGTGTCACTACTTCGTGGAATCAAGAGGTTTGGTGTCAAGGGAAGTTAGCACCTCGATTCATTGGCCCCTACAAAATCCTCGAACGTCGTGGAGAAGTTGCATACAAGTTGGAATTGCCGAAGGATTGTCCGAGTTCATGATGTCTTCCATGTTTCTCATTGAAGAAGTGTCATGCCGACATGGCCGATGTTCCGTTGAGAGACACAAGGCCCCTAGAGGCCATACAGCTTGACAAAGGATTTGACTTACAAGGAGAAACCCGTCTAATTCTCGAGACTGCAAGCAGAGTCACCCGCAGAAGGTCATCAAGTTTTGCAAGGTGTCAGGAGTCACCACACCGAGGAAGAAGCCACTGGGAGCGCCAAGAAGATCTTCTTCGAGACCATCCGCACTCTATTTGTTAGTTAACCCGAATCTCGAGGGCTAGATTCATCTTAAGGTGGTAGGTTTGTAACATCCCAAATTTCCTATTTGGAATGTTTTACAATTATAGCTAAGCATCCTATGCATCCTGCTTGAATTTGAATGCCATTTGAAGTTTCAGAGAATTTTAAGTTTTGAATTTGAATTTCAAACCTTGGCATGTGGGAAACATTTCAAAAACCAAGCCCGATAAATACTTGATCAAAAGTATGAGAGGAGCAAACATGACACTCCAAAATATCAAAGAAAACATTGCCAAAAGATTTGGATTCAAATCTGAAATTTATTTGAATTTGAAAAATAGATTTTATGAAGTTTGATTTTGCCTTTGGAAAAATGTTCAAATGAAAGGGAATATTCCCCATCATTTTGGTATATATATACCCTATATAAAATATTTATAGATAGTGTTTTATTTTTGTTTTGTTTTATTTAAAAATAAAGAAAAACCAAGCCCTGATAAATACTTGATCAAAAGTATGAGAGGAGCAAACATGACACTCCAAAATATCAAAGAAAACATTGCTAAAAGATTTGGATTCAAATCTGAAATTTATTTGAATTTGAAAAAATAGATTTTATGAAGTTTGATTTTGCCTTTGAAAATGTTCAAATGAAAGGGAATATTCCCGATCATTTTGGTATATATATACCCTATATAAAATATTTATAGATAGTGTTTTATTTTTGTTTTGTTTTATTTAAAAATAAAGAAAACCCCAGCGCCATTTAGGCCACCCCAGCCCAGCCAGCGCCTCTCGACTCTCAAGGCCTGCTACCGACCGAGCTGCCCAACAGCCAGCCAGCCACCTCGCCTCGCTCAAAGACGCTAGGCTTCGCCACCCGACCCTCGCCTCTCTCCTCTCACACCTGGGACCCGCCTCTTCTTCCTCGCCCACGCCACGACTCGCTGAGATCGACTGATCCTCAAGGATCCGGATCCCGACGCCTCGATCCTTTCCAAGCGAGCCCGACCTGTGCTATAAGAGCCGAGCTCACAGACCCCATTCCCCGAGACCCCGCCAGACCCCTCTCCTCTGCTTATGCCACGAGACCAAGCCTCCTCACGCCATTGTTGCCGCCACGACCCCTAGTCCACGCCGACTTCAACACCACCGAACCCTCCCGACCTCGTCTGCAGCCTCCCGACGAGTCGCTGGCTCGCTGACGCCTCGACGCCTGACGACTTCGCCACCACCGCCGAGTCCGTAAGTCACTGCATCCCTCCCCGTCCGATCCTAGATCAAGGGCTAGGATTAGAAACCCAAGGGTTAGGTTTTATTTATAAAACCGGCCGGTTCCGATCGGTTTATTTATTAGTTAGGTTTTATTTTAGGCCCGGTTCGCTTTAGTTAACCCTAGAGCCCGTTAGGCTATCTAACGCATTGTATACAAAGATAGGCCCATTAGGCCTTTTTCTTTTTATTTTGATTTTCTGTTTTAGCCTAATAGTTTCGCTTTCAAAATGTATATCTTTTATTCTGTTTAATATTTTAGATGATTCTTTTTTGTTGGATTGCAAATTTTATGTAGTTTTGTAGAATATATATTTAGCTATGTTAAAATAATTAAAATTGCTTTATTTTAGTTTTGGTCAGAATAGTAAATCTGCTATAACTTTAGTTAGAAAAATTATTTTTGCATGATTCTTTTGTCACCACTTTATTTTGACATTGCCAAACCCTAGAAATTAACTTGGGTATTTTAGGATTAATAAATAATTAGTTTTAGACAGAATCCTATTAATCCTAATTAATTAACTAGTTCCTGTTTTCCTATTAAATTAATTAGTAAATTAATTTATTTCTAACTTGTGATTAGTTATTCTAGGTTAGTTTCTGTCATTCTAGTAGATGAACTTTTATTTATAATTAATAAGAGTTTTAAATTATTTTTCTTAATAGAAATTGGATTAGGCCTAAAATGAGTTTTATAATAGCTTTTAATCAATTCTTTTTGCTCCTAGTTGCTTAGTAAATCCTTTTCTCGTTAAGTTAACCTAAAACCATGATTAGGTTATTTTAAGAAATTTTGTTATATAAAAACTATTTTTGTTATTGTTTGGAGTAGGGAAAACTTTGAATTGGTTTCTTTGAGTTTTTCTTTTGGATTTGGTTTTGATTTTTTTGTTGTGTTAAGATTTCTTTTGTTATGTTATGTGATCCTATTGCTTTGTGCTTATTTGTGCTATTGTTTGTCTCTAGAGAGTTTCCTGAGTGCTAAGCTTGCTACTACGACTTTTTAGCTTACGAGGATCATCAAGAAGGCAAGTTTTGATCATGTTATTTCTATACCTATGTTTTTGTGCATTAGTAGTTGTCACCACCCCGCCATGCATGCAGAGTGAAATCTTGAAGTCATTAAACTTGAGTAGTATCATGTGGTAGGATGAACCAACCCCTTGTTACCTTGACCCCGGACGTAGTAGTTATTTTGCTATGCTCAGAGACGGATTTGGGATGAGTGAAATTATAAGCAAGATGTGAGAGTCAATGATGATGACCCCCATGAACTACAATGATCAAGATGGACTTCGAAAATCACTACCGGGTGGAGGACGGTTAACGGCACCCCGAGCACCTGGGCAGGCCGGGATGCATGGAGAAGCGCCATGACATCCTCATGGAAAGCTTCACCCAGCCACTAAGAGAAGGATGGATGCCCCATGACCGAAGTTACTCTGCAGCCGCAAGCCATTATGGGCTCGCTGGGTTGACCCTAGTAGTGACGCTGGTCGACGGTACTACGAGAAGTAGACGAACGGTAGGATCGATGGGTACCGGCAAAGGCCGTAAGAACTCTTTGAAGACCCTCGTTTATCTGGCCCCGCCTTCAAACACCATGAAGTGCGAAGACTTTAAAGGAGGGAATGATTCTTATGGGAAAGTGCGCAACCTCTCCGCAGAGTTTAAAGATCTAATCGACAGCCGTGTCCCTCGTTACGACATTTGAGCCTCGAACTTGGAAGTATTCGGATATCTCAACACTAAAACTAATGAAATAATTTGAGGGTTTATGACTTAATAATTTGGGAACGAGATATTGGTTGGCGGAACCATCTCAATAACTACCAACAATTGTAGTAATTTGCAAGCAAGTCCATCGTAGTAGGATAAAATCTGCCGCAAAATGATGAAACTTAGAGCTCCACCGCCAAAATGCATATAGAGTTAGTAACTTTATTATTGTTATTCTTCATGACTTGCCAGCTTATTCCAAAAGCTGATTTACATGGCTGCAACGTATTATGTTGCGTAGATATATTCCGATCAGAGTGAGGCCACGCCCGCTGGCGATTGCCCTTTTTGGAGTCGGATGGACTTGCTTACCTTCGACGCTCGCAGCATTTTTAGTTTATTTCTCATGAGTTGGCCTTAAATAATTTATTCCCTTGTAATAAAGACTCTATATGAGAATCGATTAATGATATTCAGGTGTGATTGAACTTTGATTACTTTATCGATGTACCGTGAGTACCAAAGATGATCTTGGGATGGCATGCATACGGAGATTTGACCGATTTTGGGTCAGGTCGCCACAGAGAAGCCATAAGCAGAGACCATTTACTTTGAACCCTTTTCATTCTATAATTCTTCCCTGCTCAATTCTCGACTCTTCTCCCCTTTGCAACATTCTAGATGGCCGCCGAAGTTCACCCCAGCTTTCATAATGAGTTCTCGCCACCGATGAGACGATGCCCTTCGAAGAAAGCTGGTCCAGATGGTGAAGCTGCTGAAGATTGCTCGCCTCGATCACGGGAAGCTAACTAATGCACTTCCGACGGACACCCGCCATGTGATTGAGGTGCATATCCTGTGGAGAACCTTCGAGGACACACGGAGCCTATCAACTTTGAGTTCACCGAAGTTCAACTGGATCATCGAAGGACGTACGATCTATCGAGCACTTGGACATCTCCGAGAGGAGTAGGCCGAGCTCGATCACCGACTCGCCATGGTTTCTCGCAGGCAAGGAATGGAGATATCATCCGTACCTATTGAGGACTCCATTCCACTCTCTCATACATCCAGACTTGGAGTGTCTTCTCGTGAAACGGAGATTCAGACTCGCCAGAACTCAAGACACACTGAAGCTTCTGTTCCGCCGAATCGAATCGAGGAGAAGGCACGCAGATTCTCATTATGAGGAAGAAATCACGACTTCATGGAGATAGTCGACGACCAAGATGAAGCTTGCCGCGATAGAGGAAAAGATGGACTTGGGAGAGGACTCTTACCCGAGTGGAGACGAACACTCGTGAGCAATGATCAGGATTTCAAGGAGTACCATCAAGGAAACCCCAAGAGGAGGCGCCACCGATGAAGACTTTTAGTCGACCGCCATGTTATATTTTACTTTTTCGCCGATCGCTTAGGCTGATGTTTTTCCTTCGATTAGTCATGAGCTTTTGTAATCGAATTTGAACCATGTTTGAGTGGAATGAATAAATGATTGGTGTGTTATGATTGTGCATTCATAGGGGTAGTGTTATTTTCATAGACCATTGTTCTATTCTAAATTTCTCATCCTCCAAAACACCGTGATGCCTCCGAGACGTGACACTCGTTTCGGCCGAGCTCACCCAGCTTCTCCAAAGCAAGTGTAATGCACCGATGCAGCTCCTTATTCGTAATCGTAACAACACCGCCAACAATCCACCACCACCGCCACCACCCACCGTGGACAACTTGACTCGATTTCTAAGGTTGAATCCGCCAAGGTTCTCTAGTAGCACCGAGCCGATTGTGGTTGATGATTGGCTCCGCAAGATCGAAGGGAGCTAGTCACCGTTGGATGCACTGATGTTGAGAAGGTGCGCTGTTTCGCACATCAACCGGATGGACCTGCAGCTTGGTGGGAGAATTACACCGCCACTTTTCCCATGGGTGGCATCACTTGGGACCAATTCCAAGCAGTTTTCTCAGACTGCTCATGTCTCAGCTGGAGCCATGAGTCCGAAGAAGCGTGAGTTCCGCAACTTGCGCCAGGGAACTGCATCGCGGCACAAGACGTGGATGAATTCAGCAAGCTCGCTCGCTATGCCCCTGATGACGGGCATACGTATGCCGCCAAACAGAGAAGTTCCTTGAGGGACTCAACGATGAACTCGAGCATGCAGCTTATTGTGGCTACTTTCAATAACTACCAGAGCTGGTAGACAAGGCCACCATTCCTGAAGGCAATCAGCAGCAGAGAGAAGCCGCAAGCGAAGTACAGCCAGGGAAGCACACCGGGAGCTCAGCAGGCCCCGCTTATGCACCATACTCGGGAGGGCACACCCATCATAACCATGGAGGTCATAACCATGGAGGAAATGGGAACAACCGCAGCTAGGACAACAAGTCGTGCCAAGGCAATGGCAATGGCAATGGTAATGGCAATCAGCACCGCTCTGCCCTGGCCCGGCGATCTGAGCCACATCACCGCTTCAAGTGCCGTAAGACAGGCACTACGCCACCGACGCCGTGAGGCCAAGCAGAGGAATGGCAATGGCAATGGAGGCTCAAAGTGAAGAAGCCAACTGCTCCTCGTGCTCAGTGGAACCACATCGACGTGGAGGACGCCTATGATCAGCCGCACAATCGTGGTTGGTAAGTTTTATTGAATTCACGCTCAGTTTTGGTTCTTTTGATTCTCGTGCAACACATTCATTCATATCAAGGGTAGTTGTGGAAAAGTACGGTTGTGCACTAGAACCCTTAGAAGCCCCCTTCGCCGGCCCGCAGAGGAGAAATGATGGCGTGTGTAGGCTGTCCTGCAACCTCAACATCGGGAACCACAAATTTACCGTGGACCTCATAGTGTTGGAAACCTGCACCTTGGATGTAATCCTAGGCATGGATTGTTGTCAAAGTTTGAAGGAACATTGATCGTGCTCGCAAGTCTATTCAGCTCACCACCCCGAGCGTAAGAGGATCAAGTATGTAGCCAGCACAGCCAGATGAAGAATCAGGTGCATTCTCTCACGGAGTTGTTCAGAGGAAGTGCCGAGTGCAAGAATTTCCATGTGTTTCGGAGGAATTACCAGAATGCCACCGGACAGGACATTGAATTTCTGATCGAGTTATTGCCCGGCACAGCCCCAATATCCAAGAGACCTTATCGGATGCCACCAATGAGTTGAAAGAAATCAAGGATCAAATAAATGAGTTATTGGAGAAAGGATATATTCTACCAAGCTCATCACCTTGGGGAGCCCCAGCTTTTTTGGTAGAGAAGAAGGATGGGAGCTTGAGGATGGTTGTGGATTATCGCATTGAACGAAGTAACCATCAAGAACAAGTACCCCGCCGATGATCAATGACTTGTTTGATCAGCTAGTTGGAGCCAAGGTATTCTCTAAGATCGATCTTCGATCAGGTATCACCAGCTTGAAGATTCGTGAAAAGGATATACCCAAAACAGCATTCACTACTGTGTATGGTTTGTATGAGTATACCGTCATGTCATTTGATTGACTAATGCTCCCTGATACTTATGAATTTGATGAACAAGGTGTTCATGGAATATCTGGACAAGTTTGTCGTGGTGTTCATCGATGATATATTGATATTCTCCAAGAGCGAGGAAGAGCATAAGGAGCATTTATGCCTAGTTCTCGAGAAACTTCGAGAACATCAGCCATGCCAAGTTCAGCAAATGTGAATTTTGGTTGAAGGAAGTTGATTCCTCTGACATGTTATTTCAGGGAAGGAATAGCAGCTGATCCCGCCAAGGTTGAAGCACCACCGATTGGCAGCCACCCACCTCACCAAGGAGATCCGTAGTTTTCTTGACTCGCAGGATATTATCGGAGGTTCATTGAGAACTTCAAGATTGCTGCCCATGACTGAGCTGTTGAAGAAGGAAGCCAAGTATGTTTGGACCGAGGAATGTGAAGCCAGTTTTCAGAATTTAAGAAACGGTTGGTCACAGCCCCAAAGGTTGATTTTGCGGACATACACAAGGAATACCAGGTTTATTAGACGCTTCGCCAAGGACTCGGAGGAGTATTGATGCAGGAAGGTAAGGTTGTAGATTATGCCTCCGCATAGCTACGGCCTCATGAGATGAATTATGCCACGCATGATTTGGAGTTAGCAAATGTAGTGCATGCACTCAAGACTGGAGACATTTCCTCATCGGAAACCGCTGTGATGTCTACACAGATCACAAGAGTTTGAAGTATATCTTCACGCAGAAGGAATTAAACCTCGTGCAGAGGAGATGGCTAGAGTTGATAAAGGACTATGACATGAGATTGCATTACCACCCCTGTAAAGCTAATGTTGTAGAAGATGCTTTGAGCCGTAAGAGTTATGTGAATACTCTTACAGCAGGAGGATTACCCTGTGAGTTAGTCGATGACCTCGTAGATCTCCGATCGAGATAGTTCCAAAGGATTTGTTGCAACTCGAAGTTCAGTCCACCTTGACCGAAAGGATTCGTGAATCCCGTAAGTCGGACAAGGAAATCGATGAGATAAAGCAAAAGATGGAGGAAGGAAAGCTAAAGGATTCCGTAAGGATGAACACGGAACTATATGGTTTGAGGATAGTATTTATGTGCCCAACGATCCCGAGCTCGTGAAGCTAATTCTTCAGAGGCTCATGATTCACTGATTTATTCACCCCGCAACACCAAGATGTACCGGATTTGAAGCAAAGTTTCGTGGATGTATGAAGAAGGACATTGCCGAGCACGAGCAAGATGCGATGTTTGCCAACGTAAAGGCGTAACATCGGCCAGCAGGGTTACTTCAACCTTGCCAATTCCCCGATTGGAAATGGGAGAAACTTGGTATGGATTTCATCAGGATTACCCAGACCCGCTCAGGTTATGATTCTATCCGGTAGTAGTTGATCGCTTGACTAAGGTAGCCTACTTCATTCCCGTGAAGACTACCTATACCAGGCTAAGTTGGCCAAGATATACATGACCAGGATCGATGTCTCGCATGGAGTTCCGAGGAAAATCGTGTCGATAGAGGAACGAGTTTACCTCAAAGTTTTGGAAGCAATTGCATGAAACTTTGGGTACGAGGCTGGAATTCAAGACAACTTTTCATCCGCAGATGTATGGATGCACCGAGAGAGTCAATCAGATTCGAGGACATGTTGAGAGCTTGTGTGCTAGACTATGGGTCTAGCTGGATGATAATTTGCCATACGCAGAAGTTCTCATACAACAACAGCTTATCAATCCAGCTTTGAAGATGGCCCTTCAAGCCCTATACGGAAGGAGGTGCGAACACCATTGTCAGGATAGTGTTGAGATCGATCACTTTTCGTTCCGATCTTATCAAGGATTCAAGAGAAAGTCAAGTTGATTCGAGACAGCTCAAGATAGCACAAACAAGATGTAAGAGTTATGCCGACAAAGAAGCGTAAGGAAGTGACTTACGGCGGGAGACCGAGCATATCTTCGTGTGTCACTACTTCGTGGAATCAAGAGGTTTGGTGTCAAGGGAAGTTAGCACCCCGATTCATTGGCCCCTACAAAATCCTCGAACGTCGGGAGAAGTTGCATACAAGTTGGAATTGCCGAAGGATTGTCCGAGTTCATGATGTCTTCCATGTTTCTCGCTTGAAGAAGTGTCATGCCGACATGGCCGATGTTCCGCTGAGAGACACAGGCTCCCTAGAGGCCATACAGCTTGACAAAGGATTTGACTTACAAGGAGAAACCCGTCCAATTCTCGAGACTGCAAGGTAGTCACCCGCAGCAAGGTCATCAAGTTTTGCAAGGTGCCGTGAGTCACCACACCGAGGAAGAAGCCACTGGGAGCGCCAAGAAGATCTTCTTCGAGACCATCCGCACCTATTTGTTAGTTAACCCAATCTCGAGGGCTAGATTCATCTTAAGGTGGGTAGGTTTGTAACATCCCAAATTTCCTATTTGGAATGTTTTACAATTATAGCTAAGCATCCTATGCATCCTGCTTTGAATTTGAATGCCATTTGAAGTTTCAGAAATTTTAAGTTTTGAATTTGAATTTCAAACCTTGGCATGTGGGAAACATTTCAAAACCAAGCCCGATAAATACTTGATCAAAAGTATGAGAGGAGCAAACATGACACTCCAAAATATCGAAGAAAACATTGCCAAAAGATTTGGATTCAAATCTGAAATTTATTTGAATTTGAAAAATAGATTTTATGAAGTTTGATTTTGCCTTTGGAAAATGTTCAAATGAAAGGAATATTCCCCATCATTTTGGTATATATATACCCTATATAAAATATTTATAGATAGTGTTTTATTTTTGTTTTGTTTTATTTAAAAATAAAGAAAAACCAAGCCCGATAAATACTTGATCAAAAGTATGAGAGGAGCAAACATGACACTCCAAAATATCGTAAGAAAACATTGCTAAAAGATTTGGATTCAAATCTGAAATTTATTTGAATTTGAAAAATAGATTTTATGAAGTTTGATTTTGCCTTTGAAAATGTTCAAATGAAAGGGAATATTCCCCGATCATTTTGGTATATATATACCCTATATAAAATATTTATAGATAGTGTTTTATTTTGTTTTGTTTTATTTAAAAATAAAGAAAACCCCTAAGCCAGCCTAGGCCACCCTGTGCCCAGCCGCCTCCGCACCCTCTACCGCCTGTTACCGATCGAGCCGCCCAACAGCCAGCCTCACCACTCGCCTCCGCCAAGACGCTAGGCTTCGCCACCCACCCTCGCCTCTCTCTCTCAACTCCCTGTGGACCCGCCCATTCTTCCTCGCCCACGCCATTTACTCGCTGAGATCGACTGATCCCGGCGATCCGGATCCCCGACGCTTCGATCCTTTCCGGGCGAGCCCGACCTCAGTGCTATAAGAGCCGAGCTCACAGACCCCATTCCCCGAGACCTCCCGCCAGACCCTCTCCTCTGCTTGCGCCACGGAGACCAAGCCTCCTGGCCGCCATTGTTGCCGCCGCCGACCCCTAGTCCACGCCGACTTCAACACCACCGAACCCTCCCGACCTCGGCCCGCAGCCTCGACGAGTCGCTGGCTCACGACGCCGGACGCCTGACGCACTTCTCGCCGGGCCGGGCTGTCAGCCGAGTCCGTAAGTCACCGCATCCTCTCCCCGTCCGATCCTAGATCAAGGGCTAGGATTAGAAACCTCAAGGGTTAGGTTTTATTTATAAAACCGGCCTGTTCCGATCGGTTTATTTATTAGTTAGGTTTTATTTTTAGGCCCGGTTCGCTTTAGTTAACCCTAGAGCCCGTTAGGGCTATCTAACGCATTGGTATAAAGATAGGCCCATTAGGCCTTTTTTCTTTTTATTTTGATTTTCTGTTTTAGCCTAATAGTTTCGCTTTCAAAATGTATATCTTTTATTCTGTTTAATATTTTAGATGATTCTTTTTTGTTGGATTGCAAATTTTATGTAGTTTTTGTAGAATATATATTTAGCTATGTTAAAATAATTAAAATTGCTTTATTTTAGTTTTGGTCAGAATAGTAAATCTGCTATAACTTTAGTTAGAAAAATTATTTTTGCATGATTCTTTTGTCACCACTTTATTTTGACATTGCCAAACCCTAGAAATTAACTTGGGTATTTTAGGATTAATAAATAATTAGTTTTAGACAGAATCCTATTAATCCTAATTAATTAACTAGTTCCTGTTTTCCTATTAAATTAATTAGTAAATTAATTTATTTCTAACTTGTGATTAGTTATTCTAGGTTAGTTTCGTCATTCTAGTAGATGAACTTTTATTTATAATTAATAAGAGTTTTAAATTATTTTTCTTAATAGAAATTGGATTAGGCCTAAAATGAGTTTTATAATAGCTTTTAATCAATTCTTTTTGCTCCTAGTTGCTTAGTAAATCCTTTTTCTGTTAAGTTAACCTAAAACCATGATTAGGTTATTTTAAGAAATTTTGTTATATAAAAACTATTTTTGTTATTGTTTGGAGTAGGGAAAACTTTGAATTGGTTTCTTTGAGTTTTTCTTTGGATTTGGTTTTGATTTTTTTTGTTGTGTTAAGATTTCTTTTGTTATGTTATGTGATCCTATTGCTTTGTGCTTATTTGTGCTATTGTTTGTCTCGTAGAGTTTCCTGAGTGCTAAGCTTGCTACTACTTACTTTTTAGCTTACGAGGATCATCAAGAAGGCAAGTTTTGATCATGTTATTTCTATACCTATGTTTTTTGTGCATTAGTAGTTGTCACCACCCCGCCATGCATGCAGAGTGAAATCTTGAAGTCATTAAACTTGAGTAGTATCATGGTAGGATGAACCAACCCCTTGTTACCTTGACCCCGGACGTAGTAGTTATTTTGCTATGCTCAGAGACGGATTTGGGATGAGGAAATTATAAGCAAGATGTGAGAGTCAATGATGATGACCCCCATGAACTACAATGATCAAGATGGACTTCGAAAATCACTACTGGGTGGAGGATTTGTTAACGGGCACCCCGAGCACCTAAAGGTGGCCGGATGCATGGAGAAGCCCATGACATCCTCAAGGAAAGCTTCACCCAGCCACGAAGAGAAGGATGGATGCCCCATGACCGAAGTTATCTGCAGCCGCAAGCCATTATGGGCTCGCTGCTGGGTGACCTTAGTAGTGACGCTGGGCGGACGGTACTACGAGAAGTAGACGAACGGTAGGATCGATGGGTACCGCAAGGGCCTTAAGAACTCTTTTGAAGACCTCGTTTATCTGTCCTGCCTTCAAACACCATGAAGTGCTAAGACTTTAAAGGAGGGAATGATTCTTATGGGAAAGTGCTAACCTCCGCAGAGTTTAAAGATCTAATCGATTAGCCGTGTCCCCGTTACTTTTACATTTGAGCCTCGAACTTGGAAGTATTCGGATATCTCAACACTAAAACTAATGAAATAATTTGAGGGTTTATGACTTAATAATTTGGGAACTAGATATTGGTTGGCGGAACCATCTCAATAACTACCAACAATTGTAGTAATTTGCAAGCAAGTCCACCGTAGTAGGATAAAATCTGCTTTTCGCAAAATGATGAAACTTAGAGCTCCACCGCCAAAATGCATATAGAGTTAGTAACTTTATTATTGTTATTCTTCATGACTTGCCGCTTATTCCAAAAGCTGATTTACATGGCTGCAACGTATTATGTTGCGTAGATATATTCCATCAGAGTGAGGCTACGCCCGCCGCTGGCGATGCCTCTTTGGAGTCGGATGGACTTGTTTACCTTCGACGCCTGCAGCATTTTTAGTTTATTTCTCATGAGTTGGCTTTAATGAATTTATTCCCTTGTAATAAAGACTCTATATGAGAATCGATTAATGATATTCAGTGTGATTGAACTTTGATTACTTTATCGATGTACCGTGAGTACCAAAGATGATCTTGGGATGGTATGCATACGGAGATTTGACCGATTTTGGGTCAGGTCGCTACATGAGCGGATGCTGCCACCGCCGGACTCAAGAAATAAAGGCCAATATTGGCAACAACCGTCCCGCTATGCCTAACCCGGGCGAACCAATGTTGTTATACATCGCAGCTACGCATCAAGTTGTAAGCGCAGACTGGCGTAACAACGAGAAATGTATGGCATAAATTCTCTTCAAAACCAGTATACTACGATCCATCGTGTTAACCCCTCGCAAGTCCCATTACCCGCACTATCGTAAGATAGCATACGCGTGTTCATGGCATCCCTAAGTCCGACACTACTTTCAAGAGTGTTCGATAACAAAGGCCTCAAGTACCTCTTAACGACATTATAAACAATCGCGACGCGACGGGCAGGATTGCAAATGGGCCATTGAGCTCTTACCATTTGATATATCTTATAAACCTCATGAGCCATAAAGTCACAAGTTTTGGCTGACTTTGTCGCTGAATGGACCGTCAACTCCCTAAAGAATACAACGATACTCCAATTGATTATGCACTTCGACGGCTCTAAATGTTAGCCGGATCTGGTCTGGCGTCAGATTGACGCCCCCGACCGGAGACACAGTCCAATACGCATTTCAGATAATGTACACGGACTCCAACAACGCAGCCGTAATACGAGGCCCTTTACACGGTCTCCGGATGGCAACCTCCATGGGCATTCAACGCCTAGAGGTGCGGGACTCAAACCTCGCAATATCCCAAATAAACGGAGACTTTGACGCCAAAGATCCAAAATGGCAGCATATCGCAACGCTGTCCTAAAATGTCAGCCCGGTTCAAGGACTTGAATTCCATCACGAGTCCGACAATAACCAAGCAGCCGACGATCGGCACGCATTGGCGCAAAACGTGACGCGTCCCTCCTAATATCTTCCCCGAACGGCTCTTCAAGCCATCCGCATTATGGGAAGAGGAGTCCGAACTAACAATCTGGAACAAGCCGCACCAACCGCGATCCAGCCGATGACATAACACCTTCCGCCTACGACATAATGGCAGTAATTGCCCTGCGGATGTAACCATTCCTCGCCTACTTGCTTAGGCAGGAGCTTCCCAAGACCAAAATGAGGCCCGCCAATTGTCCGCGATCTAAAGCCTACAAGGTCTATGAGGGAGAACTTTATAAGAAAAGCACAACCGAGTCCTTCAAAGGTGTATTCCGAAGAGGAAGGGCTAAACCTCCGGCTGAAATTCATGCCGGACTAGGGCGGACACCACGCCGCAGCTCGGCCCTTGTAGGAAAGGCATTCCGCATAAGATTTTATCGTCGACGGCTCGAAAGCAGATGCTCAGACTTAGTCCAAAGATGCGCCGTTGTCGCCTCTTTGCTAATCGAGCTATATGCCACCCACCGCCTCAAAACTATACCATTACCCGGCCGTCATGGGTCTGGGGCTTGACATGGTTGGACCACTTAAAGGGGAACCCACAAGCAAAGGTACCTATTGGTCATGGTGGATAAATTCACCAAATGGATAGAGGCCAAGCCGCTTAAACGGCAGAGTCCGACCAGTGATAGACTTTATATCCGGTAGTACAATCGCTATGGTGTCCCCACAAAGATCATCACCGATAACGGCACGAACTTCACCGCCGATGAGGTTAAATCATGGTGCAAAAATATGGGCATCAAGCTCGATTACGCTCAATCTATCATCCTCAAACCAACGGTCAAGTGGAACGAGCAAATGGTCTAATAATGAGCGACATCAAACCCGCATTAGTGCGGTCCTCACGAAATCCGACACGACCGGGTAGAGGAGCTCGACCAGACTGGGGCTGCGGACAACGCCTAACCGTACTCACCGGATTCACACCATTTTTATGGTATACGGCGCAGCAGCAGTTTTGCCTCGCGACATCATTCATGACTCACCTCGAAAAGCGCATGTACGAAGAAAGAGAAGCCGAGTTGGATCGGCAGGACAGCTTGGACACATTGAGGAAGAGCGCGACGCCGCCAAGGCCCGCTCCGATTCTATCAACAGCAGGCTCAAGATACCAAAGGTAGAAGTACGGGCCAAGACTTACAACATTGGCGAACTGGTTCTACGCTCACCGGACAAGAAAAAGGACAAGCTCAAGCCCAAATGGAAGGCCCTTCATCATCGATCAAGTCCTGACCGCGGAGCGCATCTGCTCACGAAATGCATCGGATAACCGACTCGAGACGAACCCATGGAACGCAGCCCGCCTCCGACGATTCTATGCCTAGCGCCGACTAAGAGTTCGCCCCTTCCCCGGCCCAAATTTTTTTAGCTGCCTTTTGTTTATCTTTTTCTTCTCAACCCTATTCATCCAAGCCTTAAAGGGCTTTACTCACGCAACGCTCACGAGACAATTGATGTGCTACCCGCACTCATTATACCGGGGCTTCTTTACCGTAAGCTTAATTATATGGGCTTTATGCCCAGACATGTGTCAAGCTCCACATGTACCTTTTATTCACCATTATATGCATCGATATGACTTAAGTTTTGGCCAAGCTGGGTTGCTCGCTCCTCGTGCTTACCCTTACGCTCCCGATTGTTCGCTAGGAGGTAAAGGAGCACCTCCACATTGTTATCGCTGGTCACCGGATGTACCTCGACTGGGTGAAGCCGAAGCTAGCGTTTTAAGGGAATATTCGGTCGGTGACTTAAAAGATGATTTTTTATCCACTTATTTATCTGCCCCCAGATGTTTTCTTTTTTCGCAGTCCGACATGCACTTTAGGGCATGCCACCCCAAATGGAAAGGAACCCTTAACGGAACTATTCTCCCGAAGATGTTTCTTACTAACCATGTAATATAACATAACTAGTTGGGCACTTGTCCGATAAAGCACCGATGACCCCTACGCCGGTCTCCATGCATACCCCGTTGTTTCATAACCGAGAAGGTATTCGACACACCGGACTCTAGGGTCCCGAGGTCGGGCTTAAAAGGTCGGCAAAGACAAACGATCTACAATCCGCTAGAAGGCATTTTGTATGTCATTTTATAATACATTGTCAAATCGACCGATTGTATTCTTCCTCAATCCCGCCTAACAAAGTTGTCTAATTTACAAATCCCTTGGGAAAATTTTGCGCCAACTCCACTTGGCCGATACTAAACTCACAGGATCTCCTTCCCATCGGGCACCATAGGTCCGACTTCGCCATGTGGTTGGGATCCGCCTTCTGTACCGCTGCCTTTACCATGTCCCAGCCTCCTCGGCACCTTGCCGGGCAGGCCGAATCTTCCATACATGGAAGCGCCGCCGACTCCTCGCAGCTTCTCTCGCAAGCTCCCAAGACCTCGGTATGGAGAAGGCTGGCCATAACGCCTGGACAACGCCACTCATAGCCCGCCAACTCGCTCGATCAGTTGTAACACCGAAGTTGGTCACCCCGCTGTTACGGGCATCTCTCGCAGGCGCACCTGTGTGCATACCTACATATATATTCTCAAATTGACTTCTCGCCAACTCTTCTTTTCACAGGAGTTCGCCAAGCACTCACTATATATGCCGCGACGGTTGCTGATTCTCCTTAACGGAGCCCGACAGCTCGCCCGAACGCTTTCAGCTCTTTCTCCAAGCTGGGCATGGGCATCCTGAGCTTGTTCCTTTCATGCTGCACCTTATGCAAAGACCTCTCGCCGCCTTTAGTTGGCGAGAAGTTCTTGCCTGTCTGGATCTTGTCCGCAGCACCTGCAATGTCATTTTTTAGACTTGCGCAACGCACCAAGCGCTACTTATCTTCTAAAATAATGCTACTGTGAGAGGTCCTGCGCTTCCTCCTCATGTAAAATGCGGCCTCCACCTGAGCCTTGCACTTTGCAACTCCCGAGACAGTGGGTATTCTTCTCGGTAAGATCCTCAGATTTCATATGATCCTTAAATCAGTTAATATAACTACTTTAAGTCTCGGGGCTACCGCATATACAACTATTAAATTTTCTTACCCGTATGTCTTTACATACCGCCCATGGCTCGTAAAACTATCTTGAGTAGCACGGCGGCGCGCCCCCCTGTTAAAGGCATTCAACGCCTCGGGAGAAGCACACGCCACGAATACTGTTCGCGCGGCGCCTGTGATTCAGTGGCACTTCCACCTCGCACATGGTGGCGATGTCTTTCGCATCCTCCGCCGAGGAACGCTCGCTCGCGCTTTGCGCCGCCTCCTCCCGACCGGGTGCGGAGCCCGCCGGTAGAGGTTGGATTGACAACTTCCACGCCCGCAGAACCGCGGACGCTTTTTTCCCTATAAAAGTCATGAGCACTCAAACGCTTCCTAGGAACGCTGTTTCAAAGATAATGAATTGTGAGCTACACCTTTGTGGCGACGCTTCAGCCCGCCTCCGCCGCCTTCTTCCGCCTACCGTCCGAATCGCCCTTGTTGGTCAGCCACCGCGGGCTCAAGCCGCCTAGGGCGCCTCCCTACACAGCGCCATCATATGTGGTGGTCGAAATAAGCAAGGAAGGAATGACGTATCGGGCTTCGCCGCAATTACTCGGGAAGCCGGATATAGTCCGGATAGTCCGCCGTGATGGCGACTCAAACGTTGTCCATGCTAAGCTGGTGGAACACCCCGCCAATTAGCTCCACCTTTATGTCTCGATCTCTTCGAGGTCGGATCCCGGATCTCTCGATCCTCGCCGCGGAGCCGACTCAGCATTCCTCCACAGTCCGGCGCAGTTCCTCGCCGAAAGAAGAACACAATATAAGAAACTTAAGTTTTGAAAGGCACGGGTCGGACACGCCGAGTGTTCACTTACCCAAGGCCGGGATTGTTCATGGAAACCCATTTAACGGGTTCGTCCAAGGAAATCCTCCTTCTCCCCTTATACAGGCCGACAAGATCGCCGCCAGATCTTCGGCCGATTCCGCCCTTTGCGCCATGACGGGTGGCATCGCCCTCCCTGCTGAAATCCCACATGGGTGGCCTCAGACAGTGGCTGCACACCTCACAGAATGCATGTTGCCATGACCGATCATGGTCAACCGGCATGGGCCAAGAACCTTATTCGCCCATCGATAATGGACGCCTTGTCTTCCTCCGCCGGGCTCATGGACGCCAACTAAGGCGCTTCTTCAGAGGAGCATTGCTGAACTCCGGAGGCCGATCCAACAGGGTCCGCAAGGAGCCGCCTTCTATATAAAACCATTCAAGGCCAGTCTTCTGGCGCTTAGGGGTTCCGATGGATATCCGGTCCCAAAGAATGCGCCATATTTCGCGCCGCCCACTTGATATATGGACCCTCGTGAGAGCGGGTACAAGGTAAAACAACCTATTCCACAATACAAGTGGGGCTCGATGCCCAGTGAAAATCTCAAGAAGAGCTACGAACCCGCAATATGCAGGATTGAGGCGGCGTGAGGTGATGGAGCCGAGTCCGAGAACTCTGTGAGCTCATGGAGGAATGGATGTACAGGAATCCGAGCCCCTTATCGATAGGGGACGAAGCATACCCGCCCCTTTGTTGGGATTAGGGGTAACTTCCGCTTGCTTCCCACCTTTGTAGGTGGCAAGCCCGCCTCGAATCGGAACCATGAAGGCCGGAGGGAGATATCCCCATTTGAGCTTCACCAGCTTGCAGCGAGACAGAGCATCTCCTCCAATCTCCCGCAAAGGGCTGAGCGCGAGAAGAGGAGCCGCTGTTGACGGTCCATGATGGAATGGATTCTTGGTCGAAAGCGCCCGATGAGTATTTATAGAGGAAGATGGTGATTTGGATCTGGATTCTGCCTCCTTTATAGGCAGATTGTTCGCACAACTAGGGGGTAAAACATAAAAGACACCTCGCTTTTCACATTCGAGCGACGCTGCGGAAGAAGGCCATTATTGGGCTTGGAAGCCGAGACGCACAACATTGATGAGGAAGCCGACAATCGCTCGCAGGTACATGGAACTTAAAGGAGAACCCGCTTTGCAACGCCAAGACTACATGCATGCTGGACTTATCGCCATTGAAGCCTGGTTCGGGGCTACCGAGGGAGTCCCGGATTAGGGGGTGTCCGGATTGCCGGACTACCATCATCGGCCGGACTATCATCAGCCGGACTATCATCATCAACCGGACTCCAAGACTATGAAGATACAAGATTGAAGACTTCACCCTGTGTCCGGATGGGACTTTCCTTGGCGTGGAAGGCAAGTTTGGTGATACGGATATGTAGATCTCCTACCATTGTAACCGACTCTATGTAACCCTAGCCCTCTCCTGTCTATATAAACTGGATGGCTTTAGTCCGTAGGACTACAATCACAACAACCCTTACAATCATACCAAAGGCTAGCTTCTAGGGTTTAGCCTCCTTGATCTCATGGTAGATCCACTCTTGTAAACATCCACAATATCAATATCAATCAAGCAGACGTAGGGTTTTACCTCCATCAAGAGGGCCCAACCTGGGTAAACATTGTGTCCCTTGTCTCCTGTTACCATCCGCCTAGACGCACAGCTCGGGACCCCTACCCGAGATCCGCCGGTTTTGACAATCGATAATGCCCCGAAGGCATCCCTCTTTCTTCAACAAATATCGGTATGTTTTCGGATTCGCTTTATCTATGTGATATGTGCAAATCTTGGAGCCGCCTTTTGCATTTAGTTTTCACTTTCCTTTATGCACCATGCTGGTATGAGATGGTCCTTGGTTGATTTGTAGAATGCTCTATGCACTTCACTTATATCTTTTGAGTATGGCTTTATAGAACGCTCATGTGCTTCACTTATATCATTTGAAGTTTGATTGCCTGCTTTCTTTACATAGACAACCGCCATTTGTAGAATGCTCTTTTGCTTCACTTATATTTGTTGGAGTGTGGTGCATCCAAACCCCGTGATACGACACGCCTATCACACATAAGCCTCATTATATCTTCCTCAAAACAGCCACCATACCTACCTATCATGGCATTTCCATAGCCATTCCGAGATATATTGCCATACAACTTCCACCATCATCATATACATGACTTGAGCATTCATTGTCATATTGCTTTGCATGATCGTAAGATAGCTAGCATGATGTTTTCACGGCTTGTCCGCTTTTTCTTGATGTCATTGCTACGCTAGATCATTGCACATCTCGCACATCACGGAGGCATTCATATAGAGTCATATCTTTGTTCTAGATATCGAGTTGTAATATTGAGTTGTAAGTAAATAAAAGTGTGATGATCATCATTATTAGAGCATTGCCCCAGGAGGAAAGGATGATGGAGACTATGATTCCCCACAAGTCGGGATGAGACTCCTGACTAAAAAAAAGAGAAAGGCCAAAAAAAAAAAAAAGAAAAATGAGAGAAAAGAGAGAAGGGTCAATGTTACTATCCTTTTACCACACTTGTGCTTCAAAGTAGCACCATGTTCTTCATATAGAGAATCTCTTAAGTTATCACTTTCATATACTAGTGGGAATTTTCATTATAGAACTTGGCTTGTATATTCCAACGATGGGCTTCCTCAAATGCCCTAGGTCTTCATGAGCAAGCAAGTTGGATGCACACCCACTTAGTTTCAGTTTGAGCTTATACACTTATAGCTCTAGTGCATCCGCTGCATGGCAATCCCTACTCCTCACATTGATATCTATTAATGGGCATCTCCATAGCCCGCTGATACGCCTAGTTGATGTGAGACTTTCTCCTTTTTGTCTTCTTCACATAACCCCATCATCATATTCTATTCCACCTATAGTGCTATGTCCATGGCTCATGCTCATGTATTGCGTGAAAGTTGAAAAGGTTTGAGAAATGTCAAAAGTATGAAACAATTGCTTGGCTTGTCATCGGGTTGTGCATGATGTGAATATTTTGTGTGGTGAAGATGGAGCATAGCCGACTATATGATTTTGTAGGGATGAGCTTTCTTGGCTATGTTATTTCAATAAGACATAATTGCTTGGTTGGTATGCTTGAAGTATTATTGTTTTTATGTCAAAGATAGAGTATTGCCTTGAATCACTCGTGTCTTAATATTCATGCCATGATTAGACATATGATCAAGATTATGCTATGTAGCATTCCACATCAAAATTATCTTTTTATCATTTACCTACTCGAGGACGAGTAGGAATTAAGCTTAGATGCTGATACGCTCCGTCAGATCTATAATTTTTATTGTTCCATGCCAATATTACTCAACTTTCATATACTTTTGGCAAATTTGTATATTATTTTGGGACTAACATATTGATCCAAAGCCCAAAGCACAATTCCTGTCTGTTGCATGTTTTTGGTTTCGCAGAATATCCATATCAGACGGAGTCCAAACGGGATAAAATGGACAAAGCTTATTTTTGGAATATTTGGAAAATTCGGAAGAAAATCCACGCGAGATAAGGTTCGAGGTGGTTACGAGGTAGGGGCACGCCTCCCCGGGCGCCCCTACCTCGTGGGCCACCTGTAAGGCGTGTTGATGCTCTTCTTTGCCGCAAGAAAGCAAATTTTCAGAAAAAAATCACGGCGAAGGTTTCAGTCCAATTGGAGTTACGGATCTCCATATATACACGAAACGGTGAAATAGAGCCAGAACAGAACGCGGAAACAGAGAGAGACAGAGAGATAGATCCAATCTCGGAGGGGCTCTCACCCCTCCCACGCCATGGGAGCCAAGGACCAGAGGGGAAACCCTTGTTCCATCTAGGGAGGAGGTCAAGGAAGAAGAAGAAGAAGACGAAGAAGGGGGGCCCTCTCCCCCTTCCTTCCGGTGGCGCCGGAGCGCTGCCGGGGCCATCATCATCACCGCCATATTCATCAACAACTTCACTGTCGTCATCACCAACTCTTTCCCTCTATGCAGCGGTATAACCTCTCTCTTACCCGCTGTAATCTCTACTTAAACATGGTGCTCAACGCTATATATTATTTCCCAATGATGTATGGCTATCCCGTGATGTTTGAGTAGATCCTTTTGTCCTAATGGCTATTTGATGATCAAGATTGGTTTGAGTTGCATGTTTTATTATTGGTGGTGTCCTATTGTGCTCTCCGTGTCGCGTAAGCGTGAGGGATTCCTCACTGTAGGGTTTGCAATATGTTCATGATTTGCTTATGGTGGGTGGCGGACTCCATGTACACGCACTCTTGGTAAGTAGGTTGTTTATGTATGGGATAAAGGGACTTGATACTTCAATGCTATGGTTGGGTTTTATCTTAATGATCTTTAGTAGTTATGGATGCTTGCTAGAGTTCCAATCATAAGTGCATATGGTCCAAGTAGAGAAAGTATGTTAGCTTATGCCTCTCCTCAAATAAAATTGCAATAATGATTACCGGTCTAGTTATCGCTGCCTAGGGACAAATAACTTCTCGTGACAACAAGCTCTTTACTAAAACTAATTTAGTTGTGTCTTTATCTAAGCAGCCCTAGCTTTTATTTACTCCCACTTTACTTTCTTGCAAACCTATCCAAAACAACTACAAAGTACTTCTAGTTTCATACTTGTTTCCGGTAGTTTAACGTTGCGCATGGAGAGTTGTATCGGTGGTCGATAAAACTTGAGGGAATATTTGTTCTACCTTTAGCTCCACGCTGGGTTCGACACTTTACTTATCGAAAGAGGCTACAGTTGATCCCCTATACTTGTGGATTATCGCGTTTTAGCGGCAAAAGTGCTACAACTGCCTCCCGGTAGAGCTGGTCGGTGCAGATAAGTGCATCCTTCTTGTCGGGACCGATAGTGATGACGCTTATTGTGTTATAGGCATAATGTGACGGTGCCATGAACTTGGCCAGCGTTGGGCGGCCGAGGATCCCGTTATACAGCAATGGGATCTTGGCGACATCAAAAACGATCTTTTCCATTATGTGGTTCAACCCACCACCAAATGTAACCGGTAGTGTGATTTTACCTTCGATCGGCTTCTTCCTAGATTGATCCCTAGCTTGAAATGTGCCCGCCTCCTCTGGATCTTCATCAGAATTTGCAACCTCTGATCACATTGGGCGAGATCAAGTTCAAACCGCCCCACCATCAACTAACATTTTTGTTAATTTGAGGTTGCGATCGCTGGAGAAACCAATACGAGTAAACACCGACCGCTTGCAGCGATCGTGGTGATTCTCAAGATAAAAATGATAGGCGTGTTGGACCATTTTAATGGCTTCCGCATCAACCGATGCCTCTGTCAGATTAATCTTGCACGCCCACCGCTTAAGTTGGCGGTGAGAAGAATGCAGCAAGGCGCCACCATAAATGCACATGGCTTCAGAGATTTTCGACACTCATGTTCGCTGGACTCGTCGTCTCTTCGTGGTCATCATCCCCTTTCTTGTCGCGCCTCGAGCAAGCCTCTCATGTTGCTTGTCCTTGCCATGCGACCCTCGCCACCGTGATTTCTTGCCGCACTTCTCAGCACCATCCTGTCCCTTCTCCTTATCTCTCCTGTCATATTCAGCTTTCTGCCTCTCGACAAGCTGCTCAACTTGCCGGCAGTTCTAGAGATCATCGTTGTTGGTGTGATGGATCTTGCAAGATTATCGAGCCCTCCGCTTGTCAAAGAGCCGCCATAAGGCGTGATAAAGGGCGCACCCGGCTGTTGGAAATATGCCCTAGAGGCAATAATAAAATGGTTATTATTATATTTCCTCATTCATGATAATTATCTATTATTCATGCTATAATTGTGTTATCCGGAAATCGTAATACATGTGTCAATACATAGACCACAACATGTCCCTAGTGAGCCTCTAGTTGACTAGCTTGTTTATCAATAGATAGTCACGGTTTCTGACCATGGACATTGGATGTCATTGATAACGGATCACATCATTGGGAGAATGATGTGATGGACAAGACCCAATCCTAAGCATAGCACAAGATCGTAGTTTGTTTGCTAGAGCTTTTCCAATGTCAAGTATCATTTCCTTAGACCATGAGATCGTAACTCCCTGATGCCGAGGAGTGCTTTGGTGTACCAAATGTCACAACATAACCGGGTGACTATAAAGGTATACTACAGTATCTCCGAAAGTGTCTCATGGGTTGACACGGATCGAGATCGATTTGTCACCCGTATGACGGAGTGGTATCTCTCGGCCCACTCGTAATGCATCATCATAATGAGCTCAAAGTGACTAAGTGGTTGGTCACGGATCATGCATTGCGGTACGAGTAAAGTGACTTGCCGTAACGAGATTGAACGAGGTATTGGGATATCGACGATCAATCTCGGCAAGTAACGCATCGATTGACAAAGGGAATTGTATACGGGTTTACTTGAATCCTCGACATCGTGGTTCATTCGATGAGATCATAGTGGAACATGTGGGAGCCAACATGGGTATCCAGATCCCGCTGTTGGTTATTGGACGGAGAGTCGCTCTGCTCATGTCCCAGATGTCTCCAACCCGTAGGGTCTACACACTTAAGGTTCGGTGACGCTTAGGGTTGTAGAGATACTAGTATGCGGTAACCCAAAGTTGTTCGAGTCCTGGATGAGATCCCGGACGTCACGAGGAGTTCCGGAATGGTCCGGAGGTGAAGAATTATATATAGGAAGTCCAGTTTCGGCCATCGCGAAAGTTTCGGGGGTCACCGGTATTGTACCGGGACCACCGGAAGGGTCCCGGGGGTCCACCGGGTGGGGCCACCCATCCCGGACGGCCCCATGGGCTGAAGTGGGAAGGGAACCAGCCCTCGGTGGGATGGTGCGCCTTGGCCTCCCCGAGCCTAGGGTTGAAACCCTAGCGGGGGCGCCCACTTGACTTGGGGGCAAGTCCCCCCTGCCCCCCTTGAGATGGGATCTCTAGGGGCCGGCGCCTCAGGCCCCTATATAAAGAGGGAGAGGAGGCTGCGCACGCCTGCCCCGGCGCCCTCTCCCTCCGCAACACCTCCCCTCTCAGAGCTTGGCGAAGCCCCGCCGAGATCGCTGCCACTTCCACCACCACGCCTGTCAGGTCTGCTGATCTCCATCAACCTCTCCCCTTGCTGGATCAAGAAGGAGGAGATGTCTTCCCAACCGCACGTGTGTTGAACGCGGAGGTTCCGTCTGCTCGCACTAGGATCTTCGGTGATTTGGATCACGACGAGCACGACTCCTCAACCCCGTTATCTTGAACGCTCTGCTGTGATCTAGAAGGGTATGTAGATGCACTCTCTCTTGTTGCTAGATGACTCCATAGATTGATCTTGGTGAAGCATAGAAATTTTTATTTTCTACAACGCTCCCCAACAAAGGGCATCATGAGCTAGGTCTATGCGTAGTTTCTCCGCACGAGTAGAACACAAACTTGTTGTGGGCGAGATGTTGTCAATTTTCTTGCCACTACTAGCCTTATCTTGTTTCGCGACATCGTGGATGAAGCGCCCGGACCGACCTTACACGCACGCTTACGTGAGACAGGTTCCACCGATCGTCATGCACTAGTTGCATAAGGTGGCTAGCGGGTGTCTGCTCTCCCACTTTAGTCGGATCGGATTCGGCGAAAAGGGTCCTTATGAAGGGTAAATAGAAATTGGCATATCACGCTGTGGTTTTACGAGGTAAGAAACGCTCTTGCTAGAAACCTATAGAAGCCATCGAAAACATGCAACAACAATTAGAGGACGCCTAACTTGTTTTTGCAGATATGCCTTGTGATGTGATATGGCCAAAAGGATGTGATGAATGAAATATATGTGATGTATGAGATTGATGATGTTCTTGTAATAGGAATCACGACTTGCATGTCGATGAGTATGACAACGGCAGAGCCATAGGAGTTGTCTTTATTTTTTGTATGACCTGCGTGTCATTGAATAACGCCATGTAAATTACTTTACTTTTTTGCTAAACACGTTAGCCATAGAAGTAGAAGTAATCGTTGGCGTGACAACTTCATGAAGACACGAGGATGGAGATCATGATGATGGAGATCATGGTGTCATGCCGGTGACGAAGATGATCATGGCGCTCAAGATGGAGATCAAAGGAGCAATATGATATTGTCCATATCATGTCACTATTTGATTGCATGTGATGTTTATCATGTTTTGCTTCTTATTTGCTTAGGACGA
Source organism: Aegilops longissima (assembly GCA_021605205.1). Classification (NCBI taxonomy): domain Eukaryota; kingdom Viridiplantae; phylum Streptophyta; class Magnoliopsida; order Poales; family Poaceae; genus Aegilops; species Aegilops longissima. Next base: position 18,254 of record JAHIAM010006483.1, on the reverse strand, counting down.
CGGTAGTAAATAAGATGATCCCTTATAATAATTTCAAGGAAGTGGTCCCCTAATCGCACGGGCGCTATGTAAAGTTCGTTGTTTCAAGCACCACGTGATGATCGGGTGTGATAGATTCTAACATTCACATACAACGGGTGTAAGACAGATTTACACATGCAAAACACTTAGGTTGACTTGACGAGCCTAGCATGTACTGCACATGGCCTCGAACACAAGAGACCGAAGCTCGAGCATGAGTCGATGGAACATACGATCAACATGGAGATGTTCACCGATGATGACTAGTCCGTCTCACGTGATGATCGGACACGGTCTAGTTGAGTCGGATCATGTATCACTTAGATGACTAGAGGGATGTCTAATCTGAGTGGGAGTTCATTAAATAATTTGATTAGATGAACTTAATTATCATGAACTTAGTCTAAAAACCTTGCAAAATGTCTTGTAGATCAAATGGCCAACGCCATGTCAACCTCAACTTCAACGTGTTCCTAGAGAAAACCAAGTTGAAAGATGATGGCAGCAACTATTCGGATCGGGTCCTAACCCGAGGATCATCCTCATAGCTTCCAAGAAAGCATATGTCCTAGAAGGACCGCTAGGTGAAGCACCCATCCTCGAGAACCAAGACGTTATGAACGCTTGGCAGTCACGCGGTCGATGATTACTCCTCGCTCAAGGCGGCATGCTTTACAGCTTAGAACCGGGCTCCAAAAGCGCTTTTGAGCAACACGGAGCATATGAGATGTTTGAAGAGCTGAAAATGGTTTTCCAAGCTCATGCCCGGTCGAGAGATATGAAGTCTCCGACAAGCTTCTACAGCTTGAAAGATGGAGGAAAATAGTTCACAAGGAGCACATACTCAAAATGTCTGGTTGCACAACCGCTTGTCCCAACTGGACATTAACCTCCCGGACGAGGCGGTCATTGACAAATCCTTCAACCGCCCCACCTAGCTACAAGAGCTTTGTGATGAACTACAATATCCGTGGGATGGTGAAAACTATTCCTAAAGTATTTTCAATGCTGAAATCAGCGGAGGTGGAAATCAAAAGGAACATCAAGTGTTGATGGTCAATAAAACCACTAGTTTCAAGAAAGGCAAGGGTAAGAAGAACTTCAAGAAGGACGGCAAGGAGTTGCCGCTACCAAGAAGCCAGCTTGCCGGAAGAAGCCAAAGAATGGACCCAAACCTGAGACTGAGTGCTTTTATTGCAAGGGAAAGGGACACTGGAAGCGGAACTGCCCCAAATACTTAGCGGACAAGAAGGCCGGCAACACCAAAGGTATATGTGATATACATGTAATTGATGTGTACCTTACCAGTACTCGTAGTAGCTCCTGGGTATTTGATACCAATGCAGTTGCTCATATTTGTAACTCAAAACAGGAGCTGCGGAATAAGCGGAGACTGGTGAAGGACGAGGTGACGATGCGCGTCGGGAATGGTTCCAAGGTAGATGTGATCACCATCGGCACGCTACCTCTACATTTACCTACGGGATTAGTTTTAAACCTCAATAATTGTTATTTAGTGCCAGCTTTGAGCATGAACATTGTATCTGGATCTCGTTTAATGCGAGATGGCTACTCATTTAAATCCGAGAATAATGGTTGTTCTATTTATATGAGAGATATGTTTTAAGGTCATGCCCCGTTGATCAATGGTTTACTCTTAATGAATCTCGAACGTGATGTTACACATATTCATAGTGTGAATACCAAAAGATGTAAAGTTGATAACGATAGTCCCACATACTTGTGGCATCGCCGCCTTGGTCACATTGGTGTCAAACGCATGAAGAAGCTCCATGTCGATGGACTTTGGAGTCTCTTGATTACGAATCATTTGACACGCAAACCATGCCTTATGGGCAAATGACCAAGACTCCGCTCTCCGAACAATGGAGCGAGCAACCAACTTATTGGAAATCATACATACCGATGTGTGCGGTCCAATGAGCGTTGAGGCTCGTGGAGGATATCGTTATGTTCTCACTCTCACCGACGACTTGAGTAGATATGGGTATGTCTACTTGATGAAACACAAGTATGAGACCTTGAAAAGTTCAAGGAATTTCAGAATGAGGTAGAGAATCAACGGACCGAAAGATAAAGTTCTACGATCCGATCGTGGGGAGAATATTTAAGTCACGAATTTGGTACGACTTAAGGAAATGTGGAATCGTTCACAACTCACGCCGCCTGAACACCTCAACAGAACGGTGTGTCCGAACGTCGTAATCGCACTCTATTGGATATGGTGCGATCTATGATGTCACTCACCGATTTACCACTATCATTTTGGGGATACGCCTAGAGACAGCTACATTCACTTTAAATAGGGCACCATCTAAACCGCTGAGATGACACCGTATGAATTATGGTTTGGGAAGAAACCTAAGTCGTCGCTTTAAAAGTTTGGGGATGCGATGCTTATGTCAAGAAACTTCAACTTGAAAAGCTCGAACCCAAGTCGAAAAATGCGCCTTCATAGGATACCCTAAGGAAACCATTGGGTATACCTTCTACCTCAGATCCAAGGCAAGATCTTTGTTGCTAAGAACGGGTCCTTTCGAGAAAGAGTTTCTCTCGAAAGAAGTAAGTGGAGGAAAGTAGAACTTGATGAAGTACTACCTCTTGAACCGGAAAGTAGCGCAGCTCGTGAAGATGTTCCTGGTGCCCGTGACCGACTAGAGAGGAAACTAATGATGATGATCAAGGTACTTCGGATCAAGTTACTACTGAACTTCGTAGGTCCACAAGGACACGTTCCACACCAGAGTGGTATGGCAACCCTGTCCTAGAAATCATGTTGTTAGACAACGGTGAACCTTCAAACTATGAAGAAGCAATGGCGGGCCCAGATTCCAACAAATGGCTTGAAGCCATGCAATCTGAGATAGGATCCATGTATGAAAACAAAGTACGGACTTTGACAGACTTGTTCGATGATCGGCGAGCGATAGAAAACAAATGGATCTTTAAGAAGAAGATGGACGCGATGGTAATGTTACCATCTATAAGCTCGACTTGTCGCTAAGGGTTATCGACAAGTTCAAGGGTTGACTACGATGAGACTTTGTCTCCGTAGCAAAGCTGAAGTCCTTCCGAATCATGTTAGCAATTGCCGCATACTATGATTATGAGATAGGCAAATGGACGCCAAAACGGCATTCCTTAACGGCCATCTTAAGGAAGAACTGTATATGATGCAGCCGGAGGGTTTTGTCGATCCTAAGAATGCTAACAAGGTATGCAAGCCCGAGCTCCATCTATGGGCTGGTGCAAGCATCTCGAGTTGGAACATTCGCTTAATGAAATGATCAAAGCGCTTAGTTTATGCGACTTATGGAGAAGCTCATGCTACAAGAAAGTGAGGGGAGCTTTGTAGCATTTCTCATATTATATGTGGATGACATACTTTGATGGGAAATGATATAGAACTTTTGGACAGCATTAAGGCCTACTTGAACAAGTGTTTTTCAATGAAGGACCTTGGAGAAGTTGCTTACATATTAGGCATCAAAATCTATAGAGATAGATCGAGACGCCTCATAGGTATTTCACAAAGCACATACCTTGATAAAATATTGAAGAAGTTCAATATGGATCAGTCCAAGAAGGGTTCTTGCCTGTGTTGCAAGGTGTGAAATTGAGCTCGCTCAATGTCCCACCACGGCAGAATATAGAGAAAAGATGAGTGTCGCCTTATGCCTCGCCATAGGGTCTATCATGTATGCCATGCCGTGTACCGCACCTGATGCAAACCTTGTCGTAAGTTTGGTAGGAACGCACCAAAGTAATCCCGCATGGAACACCGGATACGGTCAAGAATATCCCGGCACCGAAAAGGACTAAGGATATGTTTCGCGCTTATGGAGGTGACGAAGAGCTCGTCAGGAAGGGTTACGCCGACGCTTAGCTTCGACACGGATCTGATGACTCTAAGTCACAAACCGGATACGTGTATATTTTGAATGGAGGGGTTGTAAGTGGTGCAGCTTGCAAGCAAAGCGCCGTGGCGGATCTACATGTGAAGCGGAGTACATGGCAGCCTCGAGGCAGCGATGAAGCAACTGGATGAAGGATTTCATCACCGACCTAGGAGTCATACCCAATGCATCGGGCCGGTCACTCTCTTATGTGACAACACAGAGCTATTGCTTTGCCAAGGAGCCTGTGTTTCACAAGAAGACCAGCACATCTTATGCCGCTCAACTCCATTCGTGAAAATGTTCAAGATGGAGACATAGATATTTGTAAAGTGCACACAGATCTGAATGTCGCAGATCCGCTGACTAAACCTCTTCCATGAAAGCAAAACATGATCAACACCGTAACTCTATGGGTGTTCGATTCATCACAATGTAACTAGATTATTGACTCTAGTGCAAGTGGGAGACTATTGAAATATGCCCTAGAGGCAATAATAAAATGGTTATTATTATATTTCCTCATTCATGATAATTATCTATTATTCATGCTATAATTGTGTTATCCGAAATCATAATACATGTGTGAATACATAGACCACAACATGTCCCTAGTGAGCCTCTAGTTGACTAGCTCGCTTATCAATAGATGGTCACGGTTTCCTGACCATGGACATTGGATGTCATTGATAACGGATCACATCATTGGGAGAATGATGTGATGGACAAGACCCAATCCTAAGCATAGCACAAGATCGTAGTTTGTTTGCTAGAGCTTTTCCAATGTCAAGTATCATTTCCTCGCACCATGAGATCGTGTAACTCCTTGATGTCAGAGGAGTGCTTTGGGTGTACCGGTATTGTACCGGGACCACCGGAAGGGTCCTGGGGGTCCACCGGGTGGGCCACCCATCCCGGAGGGCCCCATGGGCTGAAGTGGGGAAGGGAACCAGCCCCTGGTGGGCCGGTGTGCCCCGCTTGGGCCTCCCCTGCTCCTAGGGTTGGAAACCCTGGTGGTGGGGGCGCCCCACTTGACTTGGGGGGCAAGTCCCTGAAGGAAATATGCCCTAGAGGCAATAATAAAGTTATTATTTATTTCCTTATTTCATGATAAAAGTTTATTATTCATGCTAGAATTGTATTAACCGGAAACATAATACATGTGTGAATACATAGACAAACATAGTGTCACTAGTGTGCCTCTACTTGACTAGCTTGTTGAATCAAAGATGGTTAAGTTTCCTAGCCATAGACATGAGTTGTCATTTGATTAACGGGATCACATCATTAGGAGAATGATGTGATTGACATGACCCATTCTGTTAGCCTAGCACTTGATCGCTTAGTATGTCTGCTATTGCTTTCTTCATGACTTATACATGTTCCCGTAACTATGAGATTATGCAACTCCTGCTTATCGGAGGAACACTTTGGTGCTACCAAACGCCACAACGAATCGGGTGATTATAAAGGAGTACTACAGGTGTCTCCAAAGGTACATGTTGGGTTGGCGATTTCGAGATTAGGTTTTGTCACCCGATTGTCGGAGAGGTATCTCTGGCCCTCTCAAGAATGCACATCACTATAAGCCTTGCAAGCAATGTAGCTAATGAGTTAGTTATGGAATGATGCATTACGTAACGAGTAAAGAGACTTGCCGTAACGAGATTGAACTAGGTATTGATACCGACGATCAATCTCGGCAAGTAACATACCGATGACAAAAGGAACAACGATGTTGTTATGCGGTTTGACCGATAAAGATCTTCAGAGAATATGTAGGAGCCAATATGGGCATCCAGGTTCCGCTATTGGTTATTGACCAAGAATAGTTCTAGGTCATGTCTACATAGTTCTCGAACCCGTAGGGTCCGCATACTTAAGGTTTCGGCGATGCTTATATTATGAGTTTATGAGTTTTGATGTACCAAGGAGTTCGAGTCCCTGATGAGATCGGGACATGACGAGGAGTCTCAAATGGTCGAGACGAAAGATCAATATATTGGACGACTATATTCGAGTTCGAAAGGTTCCAATGATTCGGTATTTTCGAGTACCGAGAGTTACGGAATTCGCCGGGAGAAGTATTGGGCCTTATTGGGCCCTCAAGGAAAGAGAGAGGGCTGCCTAGGGCAGGCCGCTGCTTCTCAAGGCCTAGTCCGAATTGGACTAGGGGAGGGCCGCACCTTCTTCCCTTCCCTTCCTTCTCTCCTACTCCTACTAGGAAAGGAGGAGTCCTACTCCCTGGGAGTAGGACTCCCGGTGCGCCTCCCAGGCCGCCACCTCCTCCCTTGCTCCTTTATATACGGGGTGGGGGGCACCCCATGACACAAGTTGATCTACGGATCGCTCTTAGCCATGTGCGGTGCCCCTCCACCATATTCCACTTCGTCATATCGTCATGAGCTTAGGCGAAGCCCCGCGCCGGTGAAGTCATATCGTCATGAGCTTAGGCGAAGCCCCGCGCCGGTGGAGCATCATCATCGCCACCACGCCGTCAGGTCGACGGAACTCATCCCCGACGCTTTGCTGGATCGGAGCCCGGGATCGCCATCGAGCTGAACGTGCAGTAACTCGGAGGTGCCGTGACGCTCGTACTTGATCGGTCGGATCGTGAAGACGCATTTACCACATCAACCGCGTTGTTATAACGCTCCGCTTTCGGTTCACGAGGGTACGTGGACGACACTCTCCTCTCTCTGCTATGCCATCACCATGGTCTTGCGTAGCGAGGAAATTTTTGAAATTACTACGCTCCCCAACAAAGGGTATCGAGCCTGGTTTTATGCGTTGATGTCATATGCACGAGTAGAACACAAGTGAGTTGTGGGCGATATAAGTCATACCGCTTACCAAAGATGTCATACTTTGGTTCGGCGGTATTGTGAGATGAAGCGCCCGGACCGACATTACGCCAGACGCTTACGCGAGACTGGTTTCACCGCCGAGCACTCGCTGCTTAAAGGTGACCGCGGTGTCTGCTCTCTCACTTTAGTTGAACTGAGGCATACGCCCGTCCTTGCAAAGGTTAAAACAGCACCAACTTGACAAACTATCGCTGTAGTTTTGATGCGAGGTAAGAACGGTTCTTGCTCAGCCCGTAGCAGCCACGTAAAACTTGCAACAACAAAGTAGAGGACGCCTAACTTGTTTTTGCAGGCATGTTGTGATGTGATGTGGTCAAGACGTGATGCTATATTTTATTGTATGAGATGATCATGTTTTGTAACCGAAGTTATCGGCAATCGCAGGAGCCATATGGTTGTCGCTTATTGTATGAAATGCAAAGCTATGTAATTGCTTTACTTTATCACTAAGCAGAGCGATAGTCGAGAAGCAATAGTTGGCTAGACGACAACGATGCTACGATGGAGATCAAGGTGTCGCTACCGGTGACGATGGTGATCATGACGGTAAGCTTCGAGATGGAGATCACAAGCACAAGATGATGATGACCATATCATATCACTTATATTGATTGCATGTGATGTTTATCCTTTATGCATCTTATCTTGCTTTGATTGACGGTAGCATTATAAGATGATCTCTCACTAAAATTATCAAGAAGTGTTCTCCCGAGTATGCACCGCTATGAAAGTTCTTCGTACCGAGACACCACGTGATGATCGGGTGATAGGCTCTACGCTCAAATACAACGGTGCAAAACAGTTGCACACGCCGAATACTCAAAGTTAAACTTGACGAGCCTAGCATATAACAGATATGGCCTCGAACACGGAGACCGAAAGGTCGAACGTGAATCATATAGTAGATATGATCAACATAGTGATGTTCACCATTGAAACTACTCCATCTCACGTGATGATCGGACATGGTTTAGTTGATTTGGATCACGTAATCACTTAGATGACTAGAGAGATGTCTATCTAAGTGGGAGTTCTTAAGTAATATGATTAATTGAACTTTAATTTATCATGAACTTAGTCCTGGTAGTATTTTGCAAATTATGTTGTAGATCAATAGCTCGCGATGTTGCTTCCCTATGTTTGTTGCTTTCATATGTTTATTTTGATATGTTCCTAGAGAAAATTGTGTTGAAAGATGTTAGTAGCAAGGATTGGATCCGTGATCTGAGGTTTATCCTTATTGCTGCGCAGAAGAATTATGTCCTTAATGCACCGCTAGGTGATGACCTATTGCAGGAGCAGATGCGCACGTTATGAACGCTTATTAGCTCAATATGAGCAGACATGACGCTATGAACGCTATTAGCTCAATATGATGACTACTTGATAGTTTAGTGCACCATGCTTAACGGCTTAGAATCGGGACTTCAAAGACGTTTTGAACGCCATGGACCATATGAGATGTTCCAGAATTGAAGTTAATATTTCAAGCAAATACCCGAGTTGAGAGATATGAAGTCTCCAACAAGTTCTATAGCTAAAAGATGGAGGAGAATCGCCAACTAGTGAGCATGTGCTCAGATTGTCCGAGTACTTCAATCGCCTGAATCAAGTGGGAGTTAATCTTCCAGATAAGATAGTGATTGACAGAATTTTCTAGTCACCATCACTAAGTTAGTAGAACTTCGTGATGAACTATAGTATGCAAGGGATGACGAAAAAGATTTCGAGCTCTTCGCGATGCTAAAATCGCGAAGGTAGAAATCAAGAAAACATCAAGTGTTGATGGTTGACAAGACCACTAGTCTCAAGGAAAATGGCAAAGGGAAGAAGGGGAACTTCAAAAGGAACGGCAAGCAAGTTGTTGCTTGAGTGAAGAAGCCCAAGTCTAGACCTAAGCCCGAGACCGAGTACTTTTGCTGCAATGGAACTGGTCACCGGAAGCGAACTACCCCTAATATTTGGTGGATAAGAAGGATGGCAAAGTGAACAAGGTTATATTTGATATACAGGTTATTGATGTGTGCCTTACTAGTGTTTATAGTAGCCCTTGAGTATTTGATACTGCTCGTTGCTAAGATTAGTAACTCAAACAGGAGTTACGTAATAAACAGAGACTAGTTGAAGGGAAGTGACGATGAGTGTTGGAAGTAGTTCCAAGATTGATATGATCATCATCGCACACTCCCTATACTTTCGGATTAGTGTGGAACCTAAATAAGTGTTATTTGGTGTTGAGCATAAATATGATTTGATCATGTTTATTGCAATACGGTTATTCATTTAAGTAAGAGAATAAATTGTTGTTCTGCTTACATGAATAAAACCTTATATGGTTACACACCCAATGAAAATGGTTCATTGGATCTCGATCATAGTGATACACATATTCATAATATTGAAACCAAAAGATGCAAAGTTAATAATGATAGTGCAACTTATTTGTGGCAATCGCCGCTTAGGTCATATTGGTGTAAAGCGATGAAGAAAACTCCATGTCGATGGACTTTTGGAATCACTTGATTATGAATCATTTGATGCTTGCGAACCGTGCCTTTTGGGCAAGATGACTAAAACTCCGCTTCTCCGAACAATGGAACAAGCTACCGACTTATTGGAAATAATACATACCGATGTATGCGATCTAATGAATGTTGATGCTCGTGGCAAGTATTGTTATTTTCGACCTTCACAGATGATTTGAGCAGATATGGGTATATCTACTTGATGAAACATAAGTGTGAAATAATTGAAAAGTTCAAAGAATTTCAGAGTGAAGTGGAAAACATCGTAACAAGAAAATAAAGTTTCGCGATCTGATCGTGGAGATAAATATTTGAGTTACGAAGTTTGGTCTTCATTTGAAACAATGTGAAATAGTTTCAACAACTCACGCCATATGGAACACCACAAAGATAATGATGTGTCCGAAAGTCGAATCGACTTTATTGGATATGGTGCGATCTATGATGTCTCTTATCGCTTTACCACTATCGCTTTGGGGTTATGCATTAGAGACAGCTGCATTCACGCTAATAGGCAACATCTAAACCGCTGAGGCGACACCGAATGAATTATGGTTTAACAAGAAACCTAAGTCGTCGCTTTCTTAAAGTTTGAGTTGTGATGCTTATGTGAAAAGTTTTCACCGATAAGCTCGAACCCAAATCGAGAAGTGCGCTTCATAGAATACCCAAAGGAAACTGTTGGGTACACCTTCTATCACAGGTCTAAAGGCAAAACATTCGTTGTTAAGATGGATCCTTTCTAGAGAAGGAGTTTTCTAAAGAAGTGAGGGAGGAAAGTAGAACTTGATAAGGTAATTGTACCTTCTCCCTAATTGGAAAGTAGTTCATCACGTAAATCAGTTCCAAAGGATTCCTACACCAATTAGTGAGGAAGCTAATGATGATGATCATGAAACTTCAGATCAAGTTATTACAAAACCTCGTAGGTCTTCCAGTAAGTCCGCACTGTAGTGGTGCGGTAATCCTATTCGAAGTCATGTTACTAGACCATGATGAACCTACGAACTATGAGGAAGCGATGATGAGCCCAGATTCCGCGAAATGGTTTGAGACCATGAAATCTGAGATGGGATCCATGTATGAGAACAAAGTGTGGACTTTGATGGAGTTGCTCATGATCGGCAAGCCATATTATATAAATGGATCTTCAAGAGGAAGACAAATGCTGATAGTAGTATTACTATCATAAAGCTCGACTTGTCGCAAAAGGTTTTCGACAAGTTCAAGGTGTTGACTACAATGAGATTTTCTCAACCAGTAGCGATGCTTAAGTCTGTCCGAATCATGTTAGCAATTGCCACATTTTATGAAATCTGCAAATGGATGTCAAAACTACATTCTTTAATGGATTTATTAAAGAAGAGTTGTATATGATGCAACCAGAAGGTTTTATCAATCCTAAAGGAGCTAACAAAATGTGCAAGCTCCAATGATCCATCTATGGACCGTGCAAGCATCTCGAGTTGAATAAACGCTTTGATAGTGTGATCAAAGATATGGTTTTATACAGACTTTGGAGAAGCCTCAGTATTTACAAGAAAGTGAGGGAGCACTACAAGATTTCGATAAGTATATGTGAATGACATATTGTTGATCGGAAATAATGTAGAATTATTCTGCAAAGCATAAAGGAGTATTTGAAAGGAGTTTTTCAAAGAAGGACCTCGGAGAAGCTGCATAAATTGAGCATCAAGATCTATTGAGATAGATCAAAACGCTTGATAAGTTTTTCAATAAGTACATACCTTGTCAAGATTTTGAAGAAGTTCAAAATGGAACACCAAAGAAAAGTTCTTGCCTGTGTTGCAAAAGGTGTGAAATTGAGTAAGACCCAAACCCACCACAAGCAGAAAATAGAGAAGAGAATGAAAGTCATTCCCTATACCTCACCATAGGTTCTATAAAGTATGCTATGTTATGTACCGACCTATTGTATACCTTGCTCTGAATTTGGCAAGGAGTACAATAGTGATCTAGGAGTAGATCATCGGACATTGGTCAAGAACATCCTTAGTGAAGACTAAGGAAATATTTCTCGATTATGGAGGTGATAAAAGAGCCCGTCAGAAAGAGTTACATCGATGCAAGTTTTTACACTGATCCGATGACTCTAAGTCTCAATCTGATACATATTGTAAGTGGGAGCAATTAGCTAGAGTAGCCCCGCAGAGCATTGTAGACATAGAATATTTGTAAAATACATACGGCTCGAATGTGATGTAATTGCTGACTAAACTTCTCTCACGAGCAAAACATGATCATCCCTTAGTACTCTTTGGGTGTTAATCACATAGCGATGTGAACTAGATTATTGACTCTAGTAAACCCTTTGGGTGTTGGTCACATGACGATGTGAACTATGGGTGTTAATCACATACAGATGTGAATATTAGTGTTGAATCACATGATGATGTGAACTAGATTATTGAATCTAGTGCAAGTGGAAGATCAAGGAAATATGCCCTAGAGGCAATAATAAAGTTATTATTTATTTCCTTATTTCATGATAAAAGTTTATTATTCATGCTAGAATTGTATTAACCGAAACATAATACATGTGTGAATACATAGACAAACATAGTGTCACTAGTGTGCCTCTACTTGACTAGCTCGTTGAATCAAAGATGGTTAAGTTTCCTAGCCATAGACATGAGTTGTCATTTGATTAACGGATCACATCATTAGGAGAATGATGTGATTGACATGACCCATTCTCGTTAGCCTAGCACTTGATCGCTTAGTATGTTGCTATTGCTTTCTTCATGACTTATACATGTTCCTCGTAACTATGAGATTATGCAACTCCTGCCATCGGAGGAACACTTTGGTGCTACCAAACGCCACAACATAACGGGTGATTATAAAGGAGTACTACAGGTGTCTCCAAAGGTACATGTTGGGTTGGCGATTTCGAGATTAGGTTTTGTCACTCCGATTGTCGGAGAGGTATCTCTCGCCCTCTCGGTAATGCACATCACTATAAGCCTTGCAAGCAATGTAGCTAATGAGTTAGTTATGGAATGATGCATTACGAACGAGTAAAGAGACTTGCCGGTAACGATATTGAACTAGGTATTGATACCGACGATCGAATCTCGGCAAGTAACATACCGATGACAAAAGGAACAACGATGTTGTTATGCGGTTTGACCGATAAAGATCTTCAGAGAATATGTAGGAGCCAATATGGGCATCCAGGTTCCGCTATTGGTTATTGACCAAGAATAGTTCTAGGTCATGTCTACATAGTTCTCGAACCCGTAGGGTCCGCACGCTTAAGGTTTCATGATGCTTATATTATGAGTTTATGAGTTTTGATGTACCAAGGAGTTCGAGTCCCGGATGAGATCGGGACATGACGAGGAGTCTCAAATGGTCGAGACATAAAGATCTATATATTGACGACTATATTCGAGTTCGGAAAGGTTCCAATGATTCGGTATTTTTCGAGTACCGGAGAGTTACGGAATTCGCCGGGAGAAGTATTGGGCCTTATTGGGCCCTCGGGAAAGAGAGAGGGGCTGCCTAGGGCAGGCCGCGCACTTCCCCAAGGCCTAGTCCGAATTGACTAGGGAGGGGCCGCACCCTTCTTCCCTTCCCCTTCCTTCTCTCCTACTCCTATTAGAAAGGAGGAGTCCTACTCCCTGGGAGTAGGACCCCCCTGGTGCGCCTCCTAGGCCAGCCACCTCCTCCCTTGCTCCTTTATATACGGGGCAGGGGGCACCCCATGACACACAAGTTGATCTACGGATCGCCTTAGCTGCAGCGGTGCCCTCCACCATATTCCACTTCGTCATATCGTCATGAGCTTAGGCGAAGCCCCACGCCGGTGAAGTCATATCGTCATGAGCTTAGGCGGCCCCGCGCGGTGGAGCATCATCATCGCCACCACGCCGTCAGGTCGACGAACTCATCCCCGACGCTTTGCTGGATCGGAGCCCGGGATCGCCATCGAGCTGAACGTGCAGAACTCGGAGGTGCCGACGCTCGTACTTGGATCGGTCGGATCGTGAAGACGCACGACTACATCAACCGCGTTGTTATAACGCTCGCTTTCGTTCTACGAGGGTACGTGACGTACACTCTCCTCTCGCTATGCCATCACCATGGTCTTGCGCGTGCGAGGAAATTTTTGAAATTACTACGCTCCCCAACAGTCCCCCCTTGGCCGCCGCCTTTGAGATGGGATTCTAGGGGCCGCGCGCCCTGTGGCTCCTATATAAAGAGGGAGAGGAGGGCTGCGCACCCCCGCCTCCCCGGCGCCTCTCTCCCTCCGCAACACCTCTCCTCTCGAGAGCTTGGCGGCCCTGCCGAGATCGCCGCTACTTCCACCACCACGCCGCCGCGCTGCTGGATCTCCATCAACCTCTCCTCCCCTTGCTGGATCAAGAAGGAGGAGACGCTTTCCCAACCGCACGTGTGTTGAACGCGGAGGTGCCGTCTGCTCGCACTAGGATCTTCGGTGATTTGATCACGACGAGTACGACTTTCAACCCCGCTTTCTTGAACGCCCGCTGCGGATCTACAAGGGTATGTAGATGCACCTCTCTCGCTGCTAGATGACTCCATAGATTGATCTTGGTGAAGGGTAGAATTTTTTATTTTCTGCAACGCTCCCCAACACCGCAACCTTCTTTCCGAGGTCGCCAACCTTGGCCTTCTTCAGAGTGTCGGGGTTGCCGGATTCCTCGATGGCAAGCATGGTTTTGTCCTTGCGCTCCGATACTGCCGGCCCCTCTTGCCGGGCGGTGGCATCTTCGCTCCGAGTCGCTTCCTGCGCGCATCTTCGCCGGGTACCTCCTTCCGCCTTCGATCGAGCACATCTATCGGCTAGAACATAAAGCTCGCAACATCCCTAACCTTGTTCATCGCCACTTTTCACAAGATCTTGCATTGCACACATTCTCGATGAAATGCTACCGACAACAAATGCAGGATGGACGCCTCGATGTTGTACTATACACAGCTTGAATCTCTATATGTACTTGCGCAAGGTTTCACCTCTTTTGGGGGATGAGATGTAAATCACTTGCCGGCCAGAGCTTGCTGGCTCGTAAAGGTGCCAACAAACTCGTGACACGATCCGCCCAAGAAGAGATGGAATTTTCGCAAGTGCATCAACCACGACCGACGCTGGCTTGAGTACCAATGGGAAGTAGTTGGCAGTACCTTGTCATCTCGAGCCCCGCAGCCTGCACTCATGCGATGGTGTAGATGATCACGAACTCCGACGGTGAGTCTTGCCGTCAGATTCGGACCTCTCGGTTTAAACGCAGGGACGTGGGCCATCGGACTCGCCAGAGCTCACGGGTGAAAGCTAGACAAACCACCTTGTAAGGTAAGTCACCGATCCCCACACAAAGCTTGTCTATAGGGGGACCCGCGCTACCGCCGATTAATGGCGCGCTTCCTGATACGTCTCCAACGTATCTATAATTTTTGATTGCTCCATGCTATATTATCTACTGTTTTAGGCAATATTGGGCTTTATTTTCCACTTTTATATTACTTTTGGGACTAACCTATTGACCGGAGGCCCAGCCCAGATTTGCTGTTTTTTGCCTATTTCAGTATTTCGAGGAAAAGGAATATCAAACGGAGTCAAAACGGAACGAAATCAACTGGAGAAGTTACTTTTGGAAGGAAAGCCACCAGATGGACTTGGAGTGCACGTCAGGAAAGAAGGGAGGTGCTCACGAGGGTAGGGGGCACGTCCACCCCCGGGCGCGGCTCCTACCCCGTGACCCCCTTCGTCCACCGACGACACCCCGCACTCCATATATACCCACGTATCCTAAAACTTCTAGAACAGAAGATAGATCAGAGTTCCGCCACGCAAAACCTCTAGAACCACCAAAACCAATCGGGACCCTGTTCCAAGACTCACGGAGGGGGGGAACCTCACCGTGGCCATCTTCATCATCCCGACGCCTCCATGACGAGGAGGAGTAGTTCACCCTGGGGCTGAGGGTATGTACCAAGAGCTATGTGTTTGATCTCTCTCTCTCTCTCTCGTGTTCTCTATGGCACGATCTTGATGTATCCCGAGCTTTGCTATTGTAGTTGGATCTTTTGATGTTTCTCCCCTCTACTCTCTTGTGATGAATTGAGTTTCCCTTTGAAGTTATCTTATCGATTGAGTCATTTATGAGAACACTTGATGTACGCCTTGCCGTGTTTATCTGTGGTGACAATGGGATATCATGTGCCGATGTATGTTTTGGTGATCAACTTATGGTTCCGCCCATGAACCTATGCATAGGGGTTGGCACACGTTATTGACTCTCCCAAAAACTTTGGGGCACTCTTTGAAGTACCTTGTGTTGGTTGGATGAATCTGAGATTGTGTGATGCATATCGATAATCATGCCCACGGATACTTGAGGTGACAATGGAGTATCTAGGTGACATTAGGTTTTGGTTGATTTGTATCTTAAGGTGTTATTCTAGTACTAACTCTTCTATAGATTGATCCGAAGAATAGCTTTGAGATGATTTCGCACTCTACCATAATCTCTATGTTTGTTCTCCGCTATTAGTGGCTTTGGAGTGACTCTTGTTGCATGTTGAGGCATTGTTATATGATCTATCTATGTTATTATTGTTGAGAGAACTTGCACTAGTGAAAGTATGAACCCTAGGCCTTGTTTCCTAGCATTGCAATACCGCTTACGCCACTTTTACCACTTGTTACATTGCTGTTTTTATATTTTCAGATTACAAAAACCTATATCTACCATCCATATTGCACTTGTATCGCCATCTCTTCGCCGAACTAGTGCACCTATACAATTTACCATTGTATTGGGTGTGTGTAGGACCTTGAGAAGAGGTGTCTAGAGGGGGGTGATTAGACACTAAGTACCAAAGTTGCAGTTTTTAAGTTTCTTTAAAGTTTGAGGAGTTTAGGCACAAGTTTAACATTCACAACATATAGCAAGCAAGCATGCAAAGAGTATATGAGCAGCGAAAATAAAGCATGCAACTTGCAAGAATGTAAAGGGAAGGGATTGGAGGATTCAAACGCAATTTGGAGACAGGATGTTTTTGGCGTGGTTCCGATAGGTGGTGCTATCGCACATCCACGTTGATGGAGACTTCAACCCACGAAGGGTAACGGTTATGCTGAGTCCACGGAGGGCTCCACCCACTAAGGGTCCACGAAGAAGCAACCTTGTCTATCCCACCATGGCCGCCGCCCACTAAGGACTTGCCTCACTAGCGCTAGATCTTCATGAAGTAGGCGATCTCCTTGCCCTTACAAACTCCTTGGTTCAACTCCACAATCTTGTCTGAGGCTCCCAAGTGACACCTAGATAATCTAGGAGACACCACTCTCCAAGAAGTAACAAATGGTGTTTGATGATGAACTCCTTGCTCTTGTGCTTCAAATGATAGTCTCCCCAACACTCAACTCTCTCTCATAGGATTTGGATCTGTGGAAAGAGGGTTTGAGTGGAAAGCAACTTGGGGAAGGCTAGAGATCAAGATTCATATGGTAGGAATGGAATATCTTGGCCTCAACACATGAGTAGGTAGTTCTCTCGTAAATAGGATGCTGGAAGTGTAGGTTCACCGATGGCTCTCTCCACGAATGAAGAGGAGGTGGAGGGTATATATAGCCTCCACACAAAATCTAACTCACACATAATCTACCGAACTCGTGGGACCGAATCGTTAAACTCGGTCGACTGATTTAGCAAATAATGTGACCGTTAGGGTTTTCGTGGACTGAATGCAACTCGGTGGGACCGATTCGTTAGGGTTAGGGCATAACGTAATCTCGGTAAGATCGACACACAAACTCGGTGGGACCGATTTTGGTAATAAGCTTAGAGAGTTGGTCGCAAACTCGGTTTGACCGATTATCAAACTCGTGGGATCGATTTTGATAATAAGTTAACCAGAGAGTTTGCATTGTAATCTCGGTAGTACCGATTGCTCAAACTCAAGTGAAACCAATTTTGATAATGGACATGCACAGAGAGATTACAATCCCATCTCGGTGAGACCGAGATCCCTATCGGTGAGACCGATTTGCCTAGGGTATGTGGCAGTGGTTAAGACATCCAAACTCGGTGGCGCCAGATAGAAAGAATCAGGCAATGAAGTTTGACTTTAGGTTTAGGACAAATGTGTGAAGTAGGAAAGTAGTTGAGGGTATTTGGAGCATATCACTAAGCACTTTGAAGCAAGAGGCTCATTACAACACCTCATTCCTCCTTGATAGTATTGGCTTTTCCTATAGACTCAATGTGATCTTGGATCACTAAAATGTAAAATGAAGAGTCTTGATCTTGAAGCTTGAGCCAATCCTTTGTCCTTAGCATCTTGAAGGAGTTCCCACATCCTTTAGTCCATGCCACTCCATTGTTGAACTTATCTGAAACATACTAGATAAAAGTGTTAGTCCAACAAGAGATATGTTGTCATTAATTACCAAAACCACCTAGGAGCACTTGTGCTTTCAATCTCCCCTTTTGGTAATTGATGGCAACATACATCAAAGCTTTAGATAAAGATATAAATAATAGCAAGTAAAGCTTTGGAAAGACATGTAACAAGCATAGGCTCCCCCTACATGTATGCAATCATGTGAATATGAAATATAGAAGCATGTGATAGCATAACCATGATAGAGCAGGCAATGTGTTACATGTATCTTGGCTATATGCATCGAGCAAAAAGTATTAAAGAGAATACCTTCATGCCCATGAGTCCTTCTTGCAAACAAGATGTACATCAGCAAGAATTCCTCATACACATGATTGTGATGCATATACTTACCTTGTGGTCTTGAGTTGGCTTAGGATGGAATGAACCTGTGAAAACAAGGTTAGATAACATGATGCATCTACTAGCCGAGCAAATGTAAGAAACCACAAGAATACCAAGACTGAGATGACATGTAGAGAGTGAGT
>JAHIAM010006482.1:0-37861 GCA_021605205.1 Aegilops longissima | reverse complement strand
CCGACTAGAAGGATTAAGAAAGAAACGGATAAGCCTTTTCTTGGGGCCACCAACCGACCAAAGGCCTTTGGTCCTTGCCAACCACTGGGGGGCATTAGTCCCGGTCGGGCACCAACCGAGACGAAGTTTTCTATATAAGCAAGACTTGGGAAATTTCACATCTCCTCGCCCATTTGCTCCTCAACTCCCCGACGCCGCCAGTTGCCCGACGCCGCTCGACGTTGCCGCTTGCTTCGTGCTTGCCGCCCTGCTCGGTTGCCGTGCCCTTCGCTTCGTTGCCGCTGCCCTGTTTCGACGCGCCGACGCGCTTGGCTTGCCGCCGTTCGCTGGCCGCCGCCTCCGCCTCTGTCAAGTGCTTCGCTGCGCTTCGCCTCCGCGACTCGCTGCCGCCGCCTTGCCTCCCGACCCTGCCGCCTCCGCCTCCCGCCTGCGCCTCGCCTCGCCTCGCCTCCGCCCACAGTGAGCCTCACAAGACTCGCCCGCTCAAGCACTGCCTGCCGCCATGATTTTTTATTATGTATAGAATATGATGTTTTTTATTATGTATAGAATATGATGTTTTATTATTATAGAATATGATGTTTTTATTGATGTATAGAATATGATGTTTTTATTGATGTATAGAATATGATGTTTTTTAGATAAATGTTCATGTATATATATTGATATATTCATTGATGTATAGAATATTTATAAAGAAGAAGAAGAAGAAAACTTCCATTTCTTCTTCTTCTTCTTCTTCTTCTTCTTCTTCTTCTTCTTCTTCTTCTTTTCTTTTATCGGAACGAGGGTGTCGAGGATCGCGAGGGGTCGATGGTCGGGAACTAGGCTAGAGGGTCGAGAGGGCCAGAGGGGTCAGGGTCGCCGAGGCCGGCCGAGGGTCGCCGAGGCCGGGTTGAGGTTCGAGGCACAAGGGTTTGAGGGTTCGAGGGTTCTAGGGTCGAGGGTTCGAGGGTTCTAGGGTTCGAGGGTTCTAGTGTCGAGGGTTCGAGGGTTCTAGGATCCGGAAGAAGGAAGAAGAATGGAAAAGAAGAAGAAGAAAGAAGGTAGAAAAAATCTATTTTTTCTTCTTTCTCTCTATTCTTTTCTTTCTTCCTCTTTTTTTTTCTTTTTTTTCTTCTTCTTCTTCCATCTTCCTTTTCTTCCTTTTTCCGAGAAATGAATGTCAAAGTATTGAAGAAATCGCTTATCATTAGCCGGGGTTAAATGGCATGATGGATTTAAGTTTCAAAGTTGCCTGAATGGAGTCCTGATAGGATAATTTGCCTTTTGCTGAACTTTGTACCAAAAAGCTTAATTATCCTATCTGGGACTCCGCTCCAAAACAACTTTGGAGAGCTTGCACCATCATGCACCTCACTTTCCTAATGATGAAGACATGGTTTTGTTGAATCCTTTGACACTAGGCAACCTCCCACCTCGGCATCTTCGACCTCGACCTGACCCCGGCGATCCACGCACCTCTACCCTACTTGTGGGACATAGATGTACTGTTCAACGCCGACCCTCCCGATAGCTTCAACACGGGTAACGCACTTCTCCTAGCTTGAAGCTGCCTCGAGGCCACCCCTAACCCTTGAAGCGCTGTCGAGGCCACCCCAAACCCTAGAGAAGCAGCGCCGAGGCCACTAATATGATTCCTTATTGTGATTAGCTAGTAGTTCTACGCTGGCACTAATATATCCATATCTCGTCATGTTTGAATAATAATTGCCATGTTGTAAATATTTGTAGAAACTATGGACACCCCCGAGACGAAGCACAAGAAGCTTGTTGAGGGACATAATCGCATACGGAAGTGATGTCGCCTCCTCGATGATGTTTTCAACGCCGATAACGATGGTCCGAAGGAGAGGGTGAAGAAGCAGCTGGCTATGATTTACATGGTCTGGCGACCCAATGCCGGCAAGAAGTAGACCGTGAGGACGGCTCCGTGATCACCAAACCGAGTCCGCCAGTATATATATTAGTTAGCCCGGACTAGCTCTCGCCTTTGTTTTGGTATATATGTACACATATTAATTAACTCGCTTTTGTTCTTTCTTCTAGTTCCGGATCGAGCACAACTTCGGTAAAGAGACGAGGCCCAAGAAAAGTTGAGCTGGATGAAAAGTTTGAGATCATACAAATCGCACGCGACGGCCAACCGATTGAACCCTACCGACAAAGAAGGCATTTGTTGCTCAAGGGTTCTGTTAGGGACAAGATCCCATCAGCATCCACCAATGGTATAAGCTTCAAGAACGAAGACCCGAGGTGTCTTATGTCAATGATATGCGTAAAATGATCTTTGACCGAGCTGAAGTCAAATTTTACCCTACCAGAGGATGATCCGAGAAGCCGAATAGAGCTATTAATCAAGTCTTTTGCTCTTAAGAAGATGGCAGAACAATTCAGGAATTGGAAGAAAGACCTCAATACGTATGTCGAAAAAAAATGAGACACCAGAATTCACGGGCAAATATGAGAAGATCAAGATGATCGCCCGCATTTGTGGCCTACAAGACATCGGAAAAGAGTAAAAAGATGTCAGCGAAAACAAGAGAAATGCTGGAAGAAGAAGCTTCATCATCGCACGGGGTCGTTACCTCATAGCCCGCCTAAGTGGTCCAAGGCTGAGAATGATCTTTTGATAAAGGGATCGAACCCGAGACAATGAATCGCCGCATCGCTGCCGACTTGGTTCTTCGGGCAGGATCCTTGGACCCTATAACGGGAAGTGCATTTGGACGGACGAACAATTGGACATACCACCAAGAGGCTTAAGCCATGTGGAAAATAGCTTCGTCGTTCGAAGCTATTAGTCGCGCCGAATCGACCAAAAAGCGGATTAGCCGCCACCTTTTAGTCGGGCTGCACAACCGACTAAAGGCTGCCCACGGGCGCCAGGGGTTTGGGGGGGACCTTTAGTCCGGCCGCCAACCATGATTAAGGGGCCACGAGGTTTAGGGTTTTAGCCCCCTAAAACCTGTTTTCTGCTTAATTTGTTTTGTTTTATTTTTTTGTGCTTTATTTTAATTTTGAAGGAGTTTCATATATTCTACTACTACATACATGCATATGAATGTACAATTTCAAATAAATTTGAAATTAGAACCAAAAGAATTCAAGAGGAATATACAATATATATTCAATATCATCGGATGACCATATACAATTTTGAACAAGTTTCCATACATGATTTAATCCATATAAAGTTCTTCCTCGTGATAGTGTTCTCCTTTAGGATGGAGGACTTCCAGTAACCATCCAGCCTAGTTCCTCTTGAAGTGGTCGAAGCGAGCTCTGACTAGGCCCACCGAGGTTATTCCTCCGAGCATTGGTATCACTGGATCAACCCGCCAGAGGTGTATCTCCTGATCATCTCACGTAAAGTATGCACATAGATTGGTCAACGGTGGCTGAATATCCCGCTTAGTCTTTACCCTTTTGAATTCTAGCTCTTTTTGAATTCACCGACCTTTGTATCTACGAACCGCTCCAAACCCTACGAGGCAAAGAAAATTAAATGGACAAGAGAGTTATTAGTTACTTGATATTAGGAAATGAACAAATAGGCCGATCGATATAGAGCGCAAATGAATGAAAATAATTACTTGCAGCATTTTTCTGATGTCGGCCCAAAGCTTTGGATCCTTATCGAGAGTCGTGGACTAGACATTCGAGGTGTTCACTTTAATTACTAGCAGAATCCAGTGGAACTCGACACGATACATGCCAGACGTCATGCATAACTCATCGATTAGCCGCCACATACCATGCATGGAGTAAACAAAAGAGAATGTGCTCAAGAAGAAACACTCACCCAAAATGGTAAGGAAATAGAATATCACTTTTGAGTTCCTGCTTTGTAAGAAACTCACAGGTCTGCCTCCACGCCCGGGTAATGCTCCAACACAACATCATTAACGATTGTGGGTCAATGAACCCAACATCATGGATGTTCCTTACTCGCATTCCTTTTCTTCATTCGCATGTATAATAGAGGAACAACAATATAGTTAGGACATATATTAAGGCAATATGAACAGGGGTAGAAACATAATATGTGTGAATACATAGACAAACATACAGTCACTAGTGTCTCATTAGACTAGCTTATTAATCAAAGATGGTTATGTTTCTAACCATAGACATGTGTTGTCATTTGATTAATGGGATCACATCATTAGAAGAATGATGTGATTGACATGACCCATTCCGTTAGCTTAGCACTTGATCGCTTAGTATATTGCTATTGCTTTTCATGACCTATACATGTTCTCGTAATTATGAGATTATGCAACCCTGCCATCGGAGGAACACTTTGGTACTACCAAACGCCACAACGAATCGGGTGATTATAAAGGAGTACTACAGGTGTCTCCAAAGGTACATGTTGGGTTGGCGATTTAGATTAGGTTTTGTCACCCGATTGTCGGAGAGGTATTCTAGGCCTTCTCGGTAATACACATCACATAAGCCTTGTAAGCATTGCAACTAATAAGTTAGTTGGGAGATGATGTATTACGGAACGAGTAAAGAGACTTGCCAAGAATAAGATTGAACTAGGTATTAGATACCACGATCGAATCTCGTAAGTAACATACCGATGACAAAGGAACAACGATGTCACAGCGGTTTGACCGATAAAGATCTTCGAAGAATATGTAGGGCCATCCAGGTTCCGCTATTGGTTATTGACCGAGAATAGTTCTAGGTCATGTCACATAGTTCTCGAACTTAGGGTCCGCACGCTAACGCTTGGCGACAATTTATTATGAGTTTATAAGTTATGATGCAATCAAGTTTGTTCGAGTCCCGGATGTGATCACGACATGACGAGGAGTCTCAAATGGTCGAGACATAAAGATTGATATATTGAAGCCTATGTTTGACTTCGGAAAGGTTCCGATGAAACGGATTTTACGAACACCGGGGTTACCGAACTTCTGGGGATCAATGGGCCTTGATGGGCCAAGGGAGAAGAGGAGGGCTGCCTGCAGGCCGCTACGCCTCCCCCTCTAGTCCCAATAGGACAGGAGAGCGGCGCCTCCCTCTCCCCCTCCCCAAGTCCTAGTCCAACTAGGGGGGAGTCTCACTCGCGGGAGTAGGACTCCAGCGCCTCCCTAGGGCCGGCCGCACTTCTTGCTCCTTTATATACACGGCAAGGGGCACCCAACACACAAGTTGATCTACGGATCGCCCAGCCGTGCGCGTCCCCTCCACCATATTCCACTTCGGTCATATCGTCATGAGCTTAGGCGGCCCGCGCCGTGAAGTCATATCGTCATGAGCTTAGGCGAAGCCCGCGCCGGTGGAGATCATCATCGCTACCACGCCGCAGTGCCGACGGAACTCATCCCCGACGCTTATCGGATCGGAGCCCGGGATCGCCATCGAATGAACGGTGCTGAACTCGGAGGTGCCGACGCTCGTACTTGATCGGTCGGATCGTGAAGACGACGACTACATCAACCACGTTGTTATAACGCCCGCCGGTTCACGAGGGTACGTGGACATACACTTCCTCTCGCTATGCCATCACCATGGTCTTGCGCAGCGAGGAATTTTTTGAAATTACCGTGTTCCCAACATCTGGAACCAGGTAGCTTTGATATCTTGAAGACGAGTGCCTTTGGAGGGTGAACCCCATCCCCACACCTTTGTACAGATGGCCTAGGAAACCTTATACAGCAAGACACCAATCCGTAATCGTCAGACGACTCGATGACACGCTCCACCACATTCTTCTTCTTTACCACCAACAGACAACGCTTTCGTGAGGTTTAGTCACATCAATCACACAAACCTTGCAAAGTTTCCTCAAAATCCTATGACTTTGGTTCGGCGAATATGAATTCACCATCCGTGGACGATGTGCCTTGATCTTGGAGAAGAGCCGCTTGGGAGGTCAAGAATTTGTAGCCGATATCAATCTTGTTGAGTTCTATGGTCGATGGCTTAGTGAAGCCCCTCATAGGAGCGTAACCACCGCCATTCCCTTGAAGTTCCAAGGTCCATCTTCCATCACCCTCTCCCAATCGCCGAGGCATGAAAATTGGAGGTGTAGAGGTTTTCTCAATGCCCTGATTTGACCTCCTGTGCTAGATCCCAAGCCACCCTCTCATGCCTCTATAGAACCATATTGACTATATGATTTCTCGTGAACCTCAGCGATCGCCATCCAACGGATTGCCTCCGACAATTTGCCATCCTCCACCACAACATCTCGCAGTCGCCCTCCTTGAGTCCAAGTTCCTCCATCACGATTCGAGATCGATGGCCGATCCCAAAGCCGATGTAGATGAGTCCATGATCCTCTCGCTTGGTTTTGGTTCCATGAAGGTATTTCGCCCTAGTCTATTTTCATCAAGGTGGGTCCTGCCATTAACGCGACACGCAAGCCTCGCCGGAGGAAAAACGGCAGGAGACGGTCTCTACGGTGATGGCGGCGCTGGCCGAGAGTAGAGAAACCCAACGAGGGGAACGCCAGCCGCTACCATGGCCCATCACGCCAAATCTTTCATGTTGTGGGCAGAGCAAGACAATGATACACATACAAAATAGTTACCGGTATTACAAATCAAGTTAATTTGATAGGTCGGCCCACCACCCGGAAATCACTTATTTTAAGGAGGAGGAGTACTATTTAATTTAACATAGACTGAATACAAGAGCCATGTTGTACACTTCAACGCCTTCCTACCATCTTTACTTAGTCTTCAAATGATTTTCGGAAGCAAGAGATCACTTTTTTCAGCTTGCTTGCAAAATCCTATTTATCCGGAGCATGATTTTTGATAATGTTTCAAACTCTTAATCAAGGGGTCAATAATCTTTTTTATGGAGATCATGGCACAAGTGAGTTGCTGGAGTTTCAAAAAATGAAAGGCCGGAACTCTCTGTTGTTTTTTTTTTTGAGGGATTGAACTCTTCTGTATGTAGGGCCGGCCCTGGTGTATGGCCAGAGGGCGGCTGTTTAGGGCCCAAGTCTGAAGGGGCCCAATGAGCTGGTATGCATGTGTATGTATAGCCCAATAAAACTGAGAAAAAGGAAGGAAGGAGCAGCCAGCAGCGTCATGGGCTTGGCACTTTGGCCCAATAGTCTAATCGCTAGCCTGATGGGCTTGGCACTTTGGCCCAATATTCTGATCGCTAGCGTGATGGGCTTGTAACAGTTTCTCTGTTGTTTAGCAAAGTTTCCAAGCCGGCGGAGTTACTTCGGTTTCCAAGCCATTCCAGTTAGTCTTATTCTTTTTTTGCCCCAAAAAGGTTATTCTTATTTATATTTGAGGATGTCTGGTTTCTTCAAGGATGTCAAAAATAAAAATAAGCTCATTGTTTATTGAGTTTGTTATTTATGTTTTTAAATGTTCAAGCATTCCTTGATGTTGATGGGCATGGGCAATCTCTTTTGCTCTTATTTCACAAGAATAACAAGTACATGCTGGCTAGCATTCACAAGCAAACGGATCTGGTAACATATAAATCCATGGGCTTGGGTCCTCAAAGAAGTACAAATTAATTATGTGATCAACAAGTCCTCTAGGTCATCCTCTAGCCCATATTTATTAGATTCTCTTGTTTAAATATTTATCTTTCTAGATATTTCAACAAGTGACTACATACGAGCAAAATGAGTGAATGTATACTCTAAAATATGTCTATATACATCCGTATGTGATAGTCCATTTGAAATCTCTAAAAGATAAATATTTAGGAACTAAGGAGTAGCAATTAAATTTTATAGGAAAATGGATTTGGTAGGAATAAAGAGTATTGTTGCTTTTAGTGGTATGTTTGTTTGAAATTGGTTAGCTTGGGTTCCGCTTAGATATTTTTTTGAGAACACAGTACAAACGCAAACACTCATATATTCATCCCTATGAGAACACACGCACACACATAGACCCTAGCCGTATGAGCACCTTCGAAGATTGAAATGCAGATATCATTCGAGCTTGATTGTCACCATACGCTTCAGAGTTGACGAGAACGCCTCTATCACTAAATACGCATTGCCAAAATCCTAAAATAAATGCAGCAATAATGCAAGACCGGATTTAAACCTCATGGTTGGGGATACAATTGTCCTCCTAACAAACCAACCAAGCTTAGATTTCTTCAATCCAAAGTTTTTATCCATATTGTTGACCATCTCAATACTTGTTGAAAGTTGCTATCAGACAGCTGCAAGTTGATTTTCATCGGAAATGCTAGTTAATAAAATTCACCGGTACAGCTGTGTATGCATGTGGAGCAGCATTTTGTAGTAAGACTGTTCCAACTCAAAACAGAATGGAATAGACGACTAAACATATCCATGCATGCATGCATGGCCACCAATATGTTTTGATCATGCGAACCAACCCCGTGGTTGAGGCGATAGACAGCCAGATCCCAACCACCAATAAAATTGACGCCATTATTCCCTGACGATTTCGTGATTTCGATACGCGCCAGCGGGAGACGCTTCGCCGACGATGAGGCGCCGGTGACTTCAGAAACGCCAAGCATTTATACGCCATCTCCTGGAGCCATTTACAGAAATGCAGGCGCAAGGCTTACAGGATTATGGATGCCACGACGATACAGCCATTGCCCTCTGATCTTAAAAAGTTTTGACCGCACTGTTTTTATTGAAGACTGAAGCACGCGTCGTCGTTCATATATTGCACCAGTGCACGATTGCGACGCGGCTCACCGTCGATATTTGTAGGAGTGCACGGAAGGTGCGTCGATGGCCACTGGCCACACACGTACGTACGTATGGACCGTGGAACGCGAGCAACTAGTTGGCGTGCTGGTCGTCGAACGTGGACGTCTTTTCCTTGCCAAAGAATCTTAGTTTTGCAGGAAATAGCGTGCCCTAGTTTGCAGCAAATGATCCCCACACGTGCATTGCAACCATTCGCCGACCTTCAAAAGGCACGAGAGATCTGTCCGACGTCGACGTTACGGGCGTAGGTCTTGTCTCATGCCGTTGTTGGTTGCACACGTGACATTTCGATCTCCTTTTATGACAAGTTGCTCCACACCACCGTGGCACCGTCTTGCCCTTCGTGTCCGCGCGTGGTATGGCGAGCTCTAGCCTCATTGTCTTGCCCTTCACGGCCGCCGCCTCTGCATGCCTTCCTAAGCCCGTGGCCGGGGCCAGACAGGGCCGCCGCAGTCGCTTGTCGTGCACTGCAAAGCCACCGCGGGTAGTGCCGGCGATGACGACCTGGCGGTGCGTCGCCGCCTCGACCGCCGGGACGTGCTCGGCCTCACCGGGTCGGAGCTGCCGGTGCCATCAACCTCGGAGGACCTGCGCTGGCCGGACGACGCCGTGCCGGCCACGTGCGTCACCGTGCCCGTCACGGACAAGGTCATCAGGTGCGTCTCGGCCGACGGCTTCCAGTGCCCCGGCGTGTACCGCCCCGAGGACGTCGTCGACTTCAGCGCGCTGCCGCCACCGAACGGCCCTTGCGAGTGCGCCGGCCGGCCCACTCGTCGCCGCGGACGCAGAGTACGGAGGAAGTACGAGGCCGGCGTCCGCATGATGAGAGATCTGACGCCCGGTGACCCGCGCAGCTTCAAGAGCCAGGCCGCCATCCACGAGGCCTACTGCAACTTCCACTACAAGGTCACCGCGGCGGCCGCGGCCACGAGAACGCCGGTGATCGACTTCGACGTGCACTTCGTCCATCTTCGCGCCCTGGCACCGGATGTACATCTACTTCTTCGAGCGGATCATCGGCGAGCTCATCGGCGACAGCACCTTTGCGCTGCCGTACTGGAACTGGGACGCGCCGGACGGGATGATGCTGCCGCCCATATTCAACAACGCGTCCTCACCGCTCTACGATGCCAACCGCGACCAGGCGCACGTCACCGCCGTCATGGACCTCAACAAGGGCCCAGGTGCGGAGAACGATCTTCCTCTGCACCGACGACGCCTGCATGAAGGAGAACAACCTTCCGTCATCTACCGCCAGATGGCCGTCGACACGGCCCTGCAGTTCCACGGGAAAAGTTCTGCGCCGGGGCACGCCCGGCCCCGGCTCGCTCGAGAACGCCGCGCACACCGCCGTGCACATCTGGGTGGGCGGGGACATGGGGTGTCGGCACGGCGGGCGCGACCCCGTCTTCTACTCCCACCACGCCAACGTCGACCGCATGTGGCACCTCTGACCACCACGCTCGGCAACCAGGACTTCTCAGCGCCGGCGCCGGCGACGACTGGCGCGACACCAGCTTCGTCTTCTATGACGAGAAGCGGCGGCCCGTGCGCATCAGCGTCCGCGACGTCCTCGACGCCCGCAGGCTCGGATACACGTACGAGGAGAAGGAGACGCTCGAGTGGCTGGACAGCGGCCTGCCGGCGACCGGCATAGACAGACCGGCTGCCCCAAGCGTCCCTGCCGCCCCTCTCTTCCCCGTGGCCCTCAAGAAGGGCCGGAAGGAGTACGTGACGGTGGAGCGGCCGGAGGAGGCCCGGGCCAGTGGCAGCAGCAAGAAGGCGCCGGAGGTGCTGGTGGTGGACGTCACCATCGACCCCTGCGAGTACGCCAAGTTCGACGCTCGTCAACGTGCCCAAAGACCAGGAGGCGCGAGGGGCCGCAGGACACCGAGTTCGCGGGAGCTTGAGAACCTGCCACACGGCGGCGGCGACGGCGGGGCCGGGGAGGCTAACCTCACGTACCGGTTCGCGCCCGGGAGCTGGTTGAGGACCCGGGTGCGGGCAGGACCGGCGGCTGACGTCACCTCATCCCGCGAGCCGGTGAGATGGTCATGGTAGACGACGTGCGCGTTGAGCTTTGTAACTAACTGAGATGTGCACTTTTGTTTTGCAAGAAAGGCGATATACATGAAAATGCTAACGAAGGCCGAGCTCCAGTGAGCTCTGTTTTCAAAATTTATTTTTCAGAGCGTGAAAAATTCTAAATTTATTTTGTGAACACACATGCACATGTATACTATGTATATGCAACATTTCACAGCATTATACGTTTACATGTGGCATACAGAAAAAGATAAATACGCATTTTTAAATGGGCCTTTTATTTTTGTTATTGGGCCAGAAATTTGTTATTTTGTACAGCCTACAAATAACAACATTTTTCGACAAAATTTAACACGTTCTTGCGGAATACATGTATGTTCCCATGGAATTTTTTCAGATTTTTTTGAACTTTTAATACGCTTTTGATTTTTGAAAATACCGAGCTCATCGGAGCTCGGCCTCCAAAAATCCGCCTATACGTAAGAATGAAAACAGACAAATTATTAAGGAAAAAATCCAAAACAGATTTTCAACTTATTCCCTCGCTCTTGAAAGAGTGTACTTTCAACTTTGTTGAGGATCAAACTATCTTAAAGTTTGATCGAGTTTATGCAAAAATATGTCAATGCTTGTGAAACATAAAATATATTTTATTATTAATCTAATGCTATTAATTTGATGACATAAATGTTGATCTATTATTATATAAATATGGTCAAACATAAAAAGGTTTGACTTTCTAATAAAATTGAAAGTACACTCTTCAACGACGGAGGGAGTATAGAGGATAGTTTAAAGAGAGTGGTTCTTCTACACCCACTCACACCCACGCAAGAAAATATATCAAAAAATTCAAAAAATCTGAAACTTTGAATCCCTGAAATCAGCACATCAAATTCTCTGATCTCGCTATATGTTCAACCTTGAGAGCTTTTAGCTGGTATTAGCTCGCTGGCTATTGTTTTCTTTTGTTTTTCGTTTTTCCTTTGGTGTTTCTTGGCAGCATAATAGGTGGAAAGAGATGTTGGGAATGAATTCACAAATTCATCGGATAAAGATTCCAAATGAAGAAACAACAAAAATCAAACAGTTAAAGATAGTGGTTGTTCCTGTTCACCACAATTCCCAAAAACAAGGACGTCCCATCTCCATCTCCATCTTCATCTCCTTTCTTTTGGGCAAGGAAGCAACGTCTTCTTTGAGTCTGGCTGAATTCATCAACAAACACTAGTGCTGAATACAAAACAGCAGCAACCCAATTCCGACCAAATCAAGCGCCACAAGCTCCATCCATCTGCCTTCTCGCCTTCCGCAAGGTCAAACTTACCTGTCCTCATCATCCAGCAGCCCCATCCTGGTTATGAAACGGAGATTGGAAATGAGCTACCCAGATTTCCAGAAGATGCAATAGTGTAAAGAATCAACACGAGTAGAGGACCAAAGCAACGGGTTGATTGGTTTTCTATTTGGATCTGTCGGCTAACAAAACATTTTCTCAATCGATTTACATGCTTCCTATTACATTGGTCCTACATACACTAGTAGACAGGACATTTGTCCCGGTTCATAGGTTTTAGTCCCGGTTCTGAACCGACCATAGGTCGTTATTAATGCCTCTTTAGCCCTGCCCACGAACCGGGACAGATGGGCATCCACGTGACTGCCAAGGGCAGCCCAGGCAGGGGGCTTTGGTCCATGGTGACATAAACCAGACAAAAGATCACGCCAGCGTGGCTGAGCTGAGTTTTTTTAAAGTGGCTGGTTTAGGATTTTGGGGTTAATTTTAGGTTGTTATTAGCTAATAGAGAGAAGTGTCCTCTTATATCTTCATCCTTGGTTTACCAACGCTACTGCTATGTTCATTTCACCGCTGATATATAATAACTCATGCATGCTCAGATCATACATCATCATATATAATAACAAGTTCTACTAATCATGCATCATCATACAACTTCTACTAGTTATTAATAATAAGTCATACGATCATCATCCTCATAGTCATCGAATCCAACCTTACATAATTGTTCTTAGCACATGATCATCAGATCGTAGGACCAAACACCTTTAAGGTAAAATAGCATAAAACAATATAGACCCTGACTTCCATTATGAAGAATGGAGATCATCCTCCTCTTCAATTCTTGCTTTCGCCTTTTGCTTCCAAGAAGCTCCTTATGACTGTCCACATTTTTTCCATTCTTTGATTGTCATGTCTCCACTTCTTTTAGGAATACGGTATGGACAGTTCAGATTCAGAGGACGACCTGGTTGTATGTTCAAACATCAAGGCATTGCATGATACATCAGATGAGGCACACAATCATTCGGGATTATCTGTTGAAAACATAGTAATAACTTCAGAGTTAGCAATGATGTACTAGTTTTAGAAGTATGCAAAAGATGCACGGATGTCGAATAGTAAAAAATCTTACCAGGTATTCCATGGTAGTTAACGAGCAACACGGCACTAGTGGCACGATGACCATAATGTTGAGGAGTTCGATTGTAGACATTGTAATTTTCAAGATCAGTACAAATGCATCATATGATTTTTCTCCTTATAAGTTAATTCGAGCCATCGGTGTAGTGGGTTTTGTCTACCATCTTCCGTGATATTCTTTAAAGAATGAAAATAAGCTGTCAATGGAAATAAGTTGTCAACTATTTTGAAATAAACAATATAAATTACTTAATAACTATGTCAAGCTCACATGGGGAATAATTGAGGTATCCACAAGGACCCAAATGTCCATATTGTCTTGTTCGATTGTAGGATCACCAAGATCCATGGTGACAAGCATACCTCATCAAAACCACATCTTGCAAAGTGCTTCCCAATTTTGCAACCAAAATGGGTTACACTCTCAGCATTGTACAGCTTTACTTTAAAATCCACACCATGATGGGCCCTTAGGAGATTTTTTGGTTTCCATGCTTTATGAGTTTTCAAACCATCCTCTCCAAGACATAGCGCCTTGCATAGCATGGGATAAGATAGTAATTGAAAAGATGAAAATACACGCTAAAATAGTTGAAGTCGCTTAATTATTAAAACAACTATTGTCGCTGCTATGCATCGATGAACATCAAGGTCTCCTCGAGCTTAATGCTGAAGCTACCATCTTCGCCCAGCTCAATGAACCTGTCGTGACATACCTCGATCGTCGTGGCACCAGTCGCGACTTCGGCGGTTTTCGCCGTCCGAGTACGACATTTCGCCTATGTTCATAATTCAAAATTAAACTTGTACAATTAAATATATATGTACTAAGAAACCTAAATTAGATCATTATTATTAATCACGGGTTGACTATCGGTGATGGTACGTAGTCCTCCTTTCATTTCTGAGTGCATTATTACACCAAATTGTCTAGCACAAGGGAATGTATGGCATGGATGATGGAGGGGCTCAGATTTCTGCATAGTGTCCAATTTAGCATTCAAAGTATGAGTACTTTTCCAATATGAGCATTCACTAAGCAAAACCAAATCATAAAATGAAGTAGTATTCAAATTAGCATGCATTCAATTATAAGCAAATACATCATATCTTGTGTCCGACATCGTCGAATATTATCACTAATACCCTAATACTATCATATAACATCACTAATACAGCTAGGACCGTAGCGCCTGACGGGTATCTTCGCTGGCGTGGACACCCAAAGATAAGGAACCATCATAGGATCATAGCTCCAGGAGATCCTCAAGAACTGCCAGGTATTGTCGAACCTGCCTTCAATGCAACCATGTAGCGACGGACGGTTCGCCCTCCTCGCTGACATGGTGATGTACCACCGCTGTGTCCGGAAGCCTGCACCACATCGCCCACGCGATCGCCACCAAACAAGGATCGGGTCAACAACGGGCTGCCTCCTCACCAACCTACGCCCCCAAGGTAGCACCTCCCAATACTAGCCCGACGGAGCCCAGTCCTAACATGGCCCTGATCAAGCAGGCTCCACCGCCGAGTCGATTTACTTACTTAGGATGTGGGATAGGCATCACGACGCCGATGCGGAACTATTTTATATATAGTTAAATAAAGTAGTTTTATTAATTAAATTAACTAGTTCAACTACTAAGCACTTACTATAAATAAATAAAGTAGTACTTACTAAAACAAACTACTTCTATATATAAAAAAAAGTAGTTTATTAAATCAACTAGCTAGTTTAACTATATATGAGCACTTACTATAAATAAAATAAAGTAGTACTTACTAAAATTAAACTAGTTTAACTATAGTTCTATTATTTCTTTAACTAATTATATTAAACACTTTCTCTTCTTATTTTTCCTTTTTCCTCTATTCTAAATATGAACATATTCATAAATGACTTCTATCATTCACAATTTTCCTATACATATTACATACACAATAAATTGACAAAGAAAATACTATGAACAAAAAATCATTAAAATTATATGAACAAAATTACAACAGAAAAAATCATAAAAATTCAATGAACAGAAAAATCATAAAAATTTGACATATTCGATCTTTGAATATATATGAACAGACAAACATGCATATTCAACAATAATATCACCAAAAATCTATTAACAGAAAATATAAACACAATATGAACAAAATTACACAATATGAAAGAAAATCTAACAGAAAAATCTATGAACTACACATCTAACAAAAAATCTATGAACTACAAAAAATCTAACAACAAAATCTGAAAAAATCTAACAAAATCTAACTCAATTAACTACACATCTAAATTAACTACTACTAACATCAAATTTAATTAGCAAATTTTTGCTCATCATGACGTGTCGGGACGCATGATTTACGACGGCGCAGGTGCGTGCGGGCAAAAAGGCGCGGGCGACCATTACCATGAGGCGGTAAGCGCAAGGGTCAAGCGGGCGTTAACGTTGTGGGTCAAGGGCGGCAACGGGCAGGGGCCGCGCATCATGGGCACGGGCGCTGGGCGAAGGGCGACGGCGTTGGGCGCGGGACGCGGCAACGATTGTGACGGCGAAGGTGAGATTAGACGGTAGCTCCGGCAAGGCTAAAGGGGAAGAACGAATCGAACTAAATTTGTTGAAATATGCCCTATAGGCAATAATAAATTAGTTATTATTATATTTCATTCATGATAATCGCTTATTATCCATGCTATAATTGTATTGATAGGAAACCAGACATATGTGGGTACATAGACAACACCATGTCCCTAGTAAGCCTCTAGTTGACTAGCTCGATAATCAATAGATGGTTACGGTTTCCCACCATGGACATTGGATGTCATTGATAACGGATCACATCATTAGAGAATGATGTGATGGACAAGACCCAATCCTAAGCCAGCACGATCGTAGTTCAGAGCAAAGCTTTTTAAATGTCAAGTATCATTTCCTTAGACCATGAGATTGTGCAACCCGGATACCCGAGAATGCTTTGGTGTACCAAACGTCACAACGAATCGTGGCTATAAAGGTGCATTAAGTGTATCTCCAAAAGTGTCTGTTGGGTTGGCACGAATCGAGACTGATTTGTCACTGCGTGACGGAGAGGTATCTCCGCCCACCTGTAGGACATCATCATATCGTGCACAATGTGACCAAGGGGTTGATCACGGATGATGTGTTACGACGAGTAAAGAGATTTGCCGGTAACGAGATTGAACAAGGTATCGGATACCGACGATCGAATTCTGCAAGTACAATGCCGCTAGACAAAGGGAATTGTATATGGATCGATTGAGTCCTTGACATCGCGGGTTCATCCGATGAGATCATCGGGAACATGTGGAGCCAACATGGGTATCCAGATCCCGCTGTTGGTTATTGACCGGAGAACGTCATGTTCAAGATGGTTCCCAACCCGTAGGGTCTACACACTTAAGGTCTGGCGACGCTTAGGGTTATAAAGGAAGTTTGTATGTGGTTACCGAATGTTGTTCGAGTCCCAATGAGATCCCTGACGTCATGAGGAGTTCCGAATGGTCCGGAGGTAAAGATTTATATATAGGAAGTCTTATTTTGGTCACCGAAAAGTTTCACAGACATTCTGGTATTGTACGGAGTGCCGAAGGGGTCCGGGGTCCACCGGGGTCCACCTGCCTGGGGCCATGTGTTAGATGCGCTTGGCCCATATGGGCCAAGGGCACCAGCCCCAAGAGGCCCATGCCAAGGAGACTTGGGAGGAAGAGTCCAAAGGGAAGGCACCTGAGGTGCCTGGGGAGGATGGACTCTCCCCTCTTGGCCGCACTCCTTCCTTGGAGGAAGGGGCAAGGCTGCACCCTCTCTTGCACCTATATAAAGGAGGAGGGAGGGAAGCCACACCCGAGTCCCTGGCACCTCCCTCCTCCCGTGACACCTCCTCTTCCGGTGCTTGGGCCCTGCAGATTGCCACGCCTCCACCACCACCACGCCTGTGTTGCTGCTGATGGAGTCTTCTCAACCTCTCCTCTCTCCTTGCTGGATCAAGGCATGGAGACGCCACCGGCTGCGTGTGTTGAACGCGAGGTGACGTCTGCTCGCACTAGGATCATCGGTGATTTGAATCACGACGGCACGACTCCATCAACCTCGCTCACTTGAACGCTCGCTTAGCGATCTACATGTAGATGCACCTCCTTCCCTCGCTGCTGGTTTCTCCATAGATAGATCTTGGTGACACGAGGAAAATTTTGAATTTCTCGCCACGCTCCCCAACAGGGCATCATGAGCGGTCTATTGCGTGAGATTCTTTGCACGGTAGAACACAAAGTAGTTGTATGCTGATTTGTTCAATATGCTTACCGTTACTAGTCCAATCTTGTTTCGATGGTATTGTGATGAAGCGCCCGGACCGACCTTACACGCATTTTACGTGAGAAGTTCCACCGATCGACATGCACTTGGTGCATAAGGTGGCTAAGGTGCCGCCTCCCACTTTAGTCGAACGGATTCATGAAAGGGTCCTTATGAAGGGTAAATAGCAATTGGCATATCACGCTGTGGTTTTGCGAGGTAAGAAACGCCTAGAAACCCATAGCAGCTATCAAAACATGCAAACAACAATTAGAGGACGCCTAACTTGTTTTTGCAGTATGCTATGTGATGTGATATGGCCAAGAAGAATGTG
This sequence comes from Aegilops longissima, assembly GCA_021605205.1. NCBI lineage: Eukaryota > Viridiplantae > Streptophyta > Magnoliopsida > Poales > Poaceae > Aegilops > Aegilops longissima. The sequence goes on along the minus strand of JAHIAM010006482.1, from coordinate 20,024 downwards.
ATGAATGATATGTGATGTATGAGATTGATCATGTTCTTGTAATAGGAATCACGACTTGCATGTCGATGAGTATGACAACCGCAGGAGCCATAGGAGTTGTCTTTATTTATTGTATGACCTATTATATAACGCCATGTAATGACTTATACTTTATTGCTAACCGTAGCCATAGTAGTAGAAGTATAGAAGCTAGACAACTTCATGAAGACACGATGATGGAGATCATGATGATGGAGATCATGGTGTCATGCCGTGACAATGATGATCATGGAGCCCCAAGATGGAGATCAAAGGAGCAAAATGACATTGGCCATCATGTCACTATTTGATTGCATGTGATGTTTATCATGTTTATGCATCTTATTTGCTTAGAACGACGGTAGTAAATAAGATGATCCTCATTAAAATTTCAAGAAGGTTTTCCCTAACTGCACCGCTATAAAGTTCGCTGCTTCTAAGCACTGCGGATGATCGGGTGTGATAGATTCACGCTCACATACAACGGTGTAAGCCAGAATTACACACAAACACTTAGGTTAACTTGACGAGCCTAGCATGTACAGACATGGCCTCGAACACAAGAGACCAAAGGTCGAGCATGAGTCGATAGTAGATATGATCAACATGAAGATGTTCACCGATGATGACTAGTCCGCTCACGTGATGATCGGACACGGCCTAGTTGACTCGGATCATGTAATCACTTAGATGACTAGAGGGATGTCTATTCGAGAGGGAGTTCATGAGATGAACTTAATTATCCTGAACATAGTCAAAAGATCTTTGCAAATTATGTCGAAGCTCGCTTTAGTTCCACTCGCTTAGATATGTTCCTAGAAAAATATAGTTGATAGGCTCTATCATGTATGCAATGCTGTGTACCGACTGACGATGCTTAGCAATAAGCTTGGCAGGAAGGTACCAAAGTAATCCAGAGTGGATCATCGACAGCGGTCAAGAACATCCCGAAATACCGAAAAGGACTAAGGATATGTTTCTCGATATGGAGGTGACAAAGAGCTAGTCGTAAATGGTTACGCCGATGTAAGTTTTGACACCGATCCGGACGATTCTAAATCGCAAACCGGATACGGTTTTTATTAAACGGTGGAGCTGTCATTGGTGCAGTTCTAAACAAAGGCCGTATGGGATCTACATGTGAAGCGGAGTACATAGCTGCTACGGAAGCAGCAAATGAAGGAGTCTGGATGAAAGAGTTCATTTCCGATCTAGGTGTCATACCTAGTGCATCGGGACCAATGAAGATCTTCTCGGACAATATCGGTGCAATTGCCTTGGCAAAGGAATCCAGATTTCACAAGAGGACCAAGCATATCAAGAGACGCTTCAATTCCATTCGGGACCAAGTCCAAGTGGGAGACATAGAGATTTGCAAGATACATACGGATCTGAATGTTGCGACCTCGCTGACTAAGCCTCTTCCACGAGCAAAACATGATCAGCACCAAGACTCCATGGGTGTTAGAATCATTACTGTGTAATCTAGATTATTGACTCTAGTGCAAGTGGGAGATCAAGGAAATATGCCCTAGAGGCAATAATAAAGTTATTATTTATTTCCTTATATCATGATAAATGTTTATTATTCATGCTAGAATTGTATTAACCGAAACATAATACATGTGTGAATACATAGACAAACATACAATACTAGTATGCCTCTACTAGACTAGCTCATTAATCAAAGATGGTTATGTTTCCTAACCATAGACATGTGTTGTCATTTGATTAATGGGATCACATCATTAGAAGAATGATGTGATTGACATGACCCATTCCGTTAGCTTAGCACTTGATCGCTTAGTATATTGCTATTGCTTTCTTCATGACCTATACATGTTCCTGTAACTATGAGATTATGCAACTCCTGCTTACCGGAGGAACACTTTGGTACTACCAAACGCCACAACGAATCGGGTGATTATAAAGGAGTACTACAGGTGTCTCCAAAGGTACATGTTGGGTTGGCGATTTCGAGATTAGGTTTTGTCACTCCGATTGTCTGGAGAGGTATCTCTAGGCCTTCTCGGTAATACACATCACATAAGCCTTGCAAGCATTGCAACTAATAAGTTAGTTGGGAGATGATGTATTACGGAACGAGTAAAGAGACTTGCCAAGAATAAGATTGAACTAGGTATTAGATACCGACGATCGAATCTCGTAAGTAACATACCGATGACAAAGGAACAACGATGTCGCAGCGGTTTGACCGATAAAGATCTTCGAAGAATATGTAGGAACCAATATGGGCATCCAGGTTCCGCTATTGGTTATTGACCGAGAATAGTTCTAGGTCATGTCTACATAGTTCTCGAACCCTTAGGGTCCGCACGCTTAACGTTTCGATGACAATTTATTATGAGTTTATAAGTTATGATGCAATCAAGTTTGTTCGAGTCCCGGATGTGATCACGGACATGACGAGGAGTCTCAAATGGTCGAGACATAAAGATTGATATATTGGAAGCCTATGTTTGACTTCTGGAAAGGTTCCGGATGAAACGGATTTTACCGAACACCGGGGTTACCGGAACCCCGGGGATCAATGGGCCTTGATGGGCCATAAGGAGAAGAGGAGGGCCGCCCAGGCAGGCCGCCCCCCCCTCTAGTCCCAATAGGACAAGGAGAGGGGCGGCCCTCCCTCTTCCCCTTCCCCAAGTCCTAGTCCAACTAGGAAGGGGGAGTCCTACTCCCGGGAGTAGGACTCTCCAGCGCGCCTCCCTAGGGCCGCCGCACTTCTTGCTCCTTTATATACGGGGCAGGGGGCACCCCATAACACACAAGTTGATCTACGGATCGCCTTAGCCGTGTGCGTGCCCCTCCACCATATTCCACTTCGTCATATCGTCATGAGCTTAGGCGAAGCCTCGCGCCGGTGAAGTCATATCGTCATGAGCTTAGGCGAAGCCCCGCGCCGGTGGAGCATCATCATCGCCACCACGCCGTCGTCTTGACGGAACTCATCCCCGACGCTTTGCTGGATCGGAGCCCGGGATCGCCATCGAATCAACGTGTCTGAACTCGGAGGTGCCGACGTTCGGTACTTGGATCGGTCGGATCGTGAAGACGCACGACTACATCAACCACGTTGTTATAACGCTCGCTTTCGGTCTCACGAGGGTACGTGGACATACACTCTTCCCTCGTTGCTATGCCATCACCATGGTCTTGCGTGCGTAGGAATTTTTTGAAATTACTGTGTTCCCCAACATCCGAACCGGTAGCTTTGATATCTTTGAAGACGAGTGCCTTTGGAGGGTGAACCCCATCCCCACACTCTTTGTACAGATGGCCTAGGAACCCGTGATACAAAGACACCAATCCGTAATCGTCAGATTTGACTCAAGATGACACGCTCCACCACATTCTTCTTCTTTACCACCAACGAGACAACGCTTTTCAGAGGTTTAGTCACATCAATCCTCACACAAACCCTTGCAAAGTTTCCTCAAAATCCTATGACTTTGGTTCGGCGAATATGAATTCACCATCCGTGGACGATGTGGCCTTGATCTTGGAGAAGTAGCCGCTTGGGAGGTCATGAATTTGTAGCCGATATCAATCTTGTTGAGTTCTATGGTCGATGGCTTAGTGAAGCCCTCATAGGAGCCGTAACCACCGCCATTCCCTTGAAGTTCCAAGGTCCATCTTCCATCACCCTCTCCCAATCGCCGAGGCATGAAAATTGGAGGTGTAGAGGTTTTCCTCGAGCGGCCTGATCTTGACCTCCTGTGCTAGATCCCAAGCCACCCTCTCATGCCTCTATAGAACCAATATTGACTATATGATTTCTCGGTGTGAACCCTAGCGATCGCCATCCAACGATTGCCTCCTCGACAATTTGCCATCCTCCACCACAACATCCCGCAAGTCGCCCTCCTTGAGTCCAAGTTCCTCCATCACGATTCGAGATCGATGTGGCCGATCCCAAAGCCGATGTAGATGAGTCCATGATCCTCTCGCTCGGGTTTTGGGTTCATGAGCGGTATTGCCTAGCTCCGCCCCACTGCGTGCTTCGCTTCAACAACGCGACACAGCAAGCCCTCGCCGGAGGAAAAAACGGCAGGGGAGACGGTCTCTACGGTGATGGCGGCGCCGTCGCCGAGAGTAGAGAAACCCTAACGAGAGGGGAACGCCAGTCGCTACCATGGCCCATCACGTCAAATCTTTCATGTTGTGGGCAGAGCAAGACAATAATGATACACATACAAAATAGTTACCGGGTATTACAAACTGGGTTAATTTGATAGGTCGGCCCACCACCCTGGAAATCACTTATTTTAAGGAGGAGGGAGTACTATTTAATTTAACATAGACTGAATACAAGAGCCATGTTGTACACTTCGAACGTCTTCCTACCATCTTTACTTAGTCTTCAAATGATTTTCTGGAAGCAAGAGATCACCTCTTTTTTTCAGTTGCTTGCAAAATCCTATTTATCCGGAGCATGATTTTTTGGATAATGTTTCAAACTCTTAATCAAGGGGTCAATAATCCTTTTTTATGGAGATCATGGCACAAGTGAAAGCGTCGGAGTTTCAAAAAAAATGAAAGCGTCGGAACTCTCTGTATTTTTTTTTTTTGAGGGATTGGAACTCTCTGTATGTAGGGCCGGCCCTGGTGTATGGCCAGAGGGGCGGCCGTTTAGGGCCCAAGTCTGGAAGGGGGCCCATGAGCTGGTATGCATGTGTATGTATAGCCCAATAAAAACTGAGAAAAAAAAGGAAGGAAGGAGCAGCCAGCAGCGTCATGGGCTTGGCACTTTGGCCCAATAGTCTAATCGCTAGCCTGATGGGCTTGGCACTTTGGCCCAATATTCTGATCGCTAGCGTGATGGGCTTGTAACAGTTTCTCTGTTGTTTAGCAAAGTTTCCAAGCCGGCGGAGTTACTTCGGTTTCCAAGCCATTCCAGTTAGTCTTATTCTTTTTTTGCCCCAAAAAGGTTATTCTTATTTATATTTGAGGATGTCTGGTTTCTTCAAGGATGTCAAAAAATTAAAAAATAAGCTCATTGTTTATTGAGTTTGTTATTTATGTTTTTAAAATGTTCAAGCATTCCTTGATGTTGATGGGCATGGGCAATCTCTTTTGCTCTTATTTCACAAGAATAACAAGTACATGCTGGCTAGCATTCACAAGCAAACGGATCTGGTAACATATAAATCCATGGGCTTGGGTCCTCAAAGAAGTACAAATTAATTATGTGATCAACAAGTCCTCTAGGTCATCCTCTAGCCCATATTTGTCTAGTACTCCCTCCGTTCCAAAATATTTATCTTTCTAGATATTTCAACAAGTGACTACATACGGAGCAAAATGAGTGAATGTATACTCTAAAATATGTCTATATACATCCGTATGTGATAGTCCATTTGAAATCTCTAAAAAGATAAATATTTAGGAACGAAGGGAGTAGCAATTAAATTTTATAGGAAAAATGGATTTGGTAAGGAATAAAGAGTATTGTTGCTTTCTAGTGGTATGTTTGTTTGAAACTTGGTTAGCTTGGGTTCCAAGCTTAGATATTTTTTTTGAGAACACAGTACAAACGCAAACACTCATATATTCATCCCTATGAGAACACACGCACACACATAGACCCTAGCCGTATGAGCACCTTCGAAAGATTGAGCCGGCATATCATCTTGAGTTTGACGAAGTCACCACACGCGCTTCAGAGTTGACGAGAACGCCTCTATCACTAAATACGCATTGCCAAAATCCTAAAATAAATGCAGCAATAATGCAAGCACCAGGATTTAAACCCCGATGGTTGGGGATACAATTGTCCTCCTAACAAACCAACCAAGCTTAGATTTCTTCAATCCAAAGTTTTTATCCATATTGTTGACCATCTCAATACTTGTTGAAAGTTGCTATCAGACAGCTGCAAGTTGATTTTCATCGGAAATGCTAGTTGGTAATAAAATTCACCGGTACAGCTGTGTGCATGCATGTGTGGAGCAGCATTTTGTAGTAAGACTGTTCCAACTCAAAACAGAATGGAATAGACGACCAAACATATCCATGCATGCATGCATGGCCACCAATATGTTTTGACCGCGCGAACCAACCTGCATGGTTGAGGTGGTTAGGTGGACAGCCAGATCCCAACCACCAGTGTTTAAATCTTGATGCTTCGCATTATTCCCTGATTTATTTCGTGATTTCGGCGATCGCTTTCAGGGGAGGAGACGCTTCCGTCGACGATGATGGCGCCTCTGCGACTTCGTAAATGTCAAGATGATATGCCGCCGGTCTCCGGAGGTCTTCATAGGGGTAGGGTGTGCGTGTGTGCATACAGGGGATGAGTGTATCGCACGTATATGATGCCGCGTGTCAGACCGACGCTTAAAAAGTTTTGACCGCACTGCCGTTTTATTGGAAGACTGAAGCACGCGTCGTCGTTCATATATTGCACCAGTGCACGATTGCGACGCGGCTCACCGTCGATATTTGTAGGAGTGCACGTAGGAAGGTGCGTGTCGATGGCCACTGGCCACACACGTACGTACGTATGGACCGTGGAACGCGAGCAACTAGTTGGCGTGCTGGTCGTCGAACGTGGACGTCTTTTCCTTGCCAAAGAATCTTAGTTTTGCAGGAAATAGCGTGCCCTAGTTTGCAGCAAAATGATCCCCCACACGTGCATTGCAACCATTCGCCGACCTTCAAAAGGCACGAGAGATCTGTCCGACGTCGACGTTACGGGCGTAGGTCTTGTCTCATGCCGTTGTTGGTTGCACACGTGACATTTCGATCTCCTTTTTATGACAAGTTGCTCCACACCACCGTGGCACCGTCTTGCCCTTCGTGTCCGCGCGTGGTATGGCGAGCTCTAGCCTCATTGTCTTGCCCTTCACGGCCGCCGCCTCTGCATGCCTTCCTCTAAGCAAGCCCGTGGCCGGGGCCAGACAGGGCCGCCGCAGTCGCTTGTCGTGCAATTGCAAAGCCACCGCGGGTAGTGCCGGCGATGACGACCTGGCGGTGCGTCGCCGCCTCGACCGCCGGGACGTGCTCCTCGGCCTCACCGGGGTCGGAGCTGCCGGTGCCATCAACCTCGGAGGACTCGCGCTGGCCGCGGACGACGCCGTGCCGGCCACGTGCGTCACCGTGCCCGTCACGGACAAGGTCATCAGGTGCGTCTCGGCCGACGGCTTCCAGTGCCCCGGCGTGTACCGCCCGAGGACGTCGTCGACTTCAGCGCGCTGCCGCCACCGAACGGCCCCTTGCGAGTGCGCCGGCCGGCCCACCTCGTCGCCGCGGACGCAGAGTACGTGAGGAAGTACGAGGCCGGCGTCCGCATGATGAGAGATCTGGACGCCTCCGGTGACCCGCGCAGCTTCAAGAGCCAGGCCGCCATCCACGAGGCCTACTGCAACTTCCACTACAAGGTCACCGCGGCGGCCGTGGCGGCCACGAGAACGCCGGTGATCGACTTCGACGTGCACTTCTCGTCCATCTTCGCGCCCTGGCACCGGATGTACATCTACTTCTTCGAGCGGATCATCGGCGAGCTCATCGGCGACAGCACCTTTGCGCTGCCGTACTGGAACTGGGACGCGCCGGACGGGATGATGCTGCCGCCCATATTCAACAACGCGTCCTCACCGCTCTACGATGCCAACCGCGACCAGGCGCACGTCACCGCCGTCATGGACCTCAACAAGGGCCCAGGTGCGGAGAACGATCTTCCTCTCTGCACCGACGACGCCTGCATGAAGGAGAACAACCTCTCCGTCATCTACCGCCAGATGGCCGTCGACACGGCCCTGCAGTTCCACGGGAACAAGTTCTGCGCCGGGGGCACGCCCGGCTCCCCCGGCTCGCTCGAGAACGCCGCGCACACCGCCGTGCACATCTGGGTGGGCGGGGACATGGGGGTGCTCGGCACGGCGGGGCGCGACCCCGTCTTCTACTCCCACCACGCCAACGTCGACCGCATGTGGCACCTCTGGACCACCACGCTCGGCAACCAGGACTTCTCAGCGCCGGCGCCGGCGACGACTGGCGCGACACCAGCTTCGTCTTCTATGACGAGAAGCGGCGGCCCGTGCGCATCAGCGTCCGCGACGTCCTCGACGCCCGCAGGCTCGGATACACGTACGAGGAGAAGGAGACGCTCGAGTGGCTGGACAGCGGCCCAAGCCGGCGACCGGCATAGACAGACCGGCCGCCCCAAGCGTCCCTGCCGCCCTCTCTCTCCCCGTGGCCCTCAAGAAGGGCCGGAAGGAGTACGTGACGGTGGAGCGGCCGGAGGAGGCCCGGGCCAGTGGCGGCAGCAGCAAGAAGGCGCCGGAGGTGCTGGTGGTGGACGTCACCATCGACCCCTGCGAGTACGCCAAGTTCGACGTGCTCGTCAACGTGCCCAAAGACCAGGAGGCGCGAGTGGGGCCGCAGGACACCGAGTTCGCCGGGAGCTTCGAGAACCTGCCACACGGCGGCGGCGACGGCGGGGGCCGGGGCATGGGGAGGCTAACCCTCACGTACCGGTTCGCGCTCCGGGAGCTGGTTGAGGACCTCGGGTGCGGGCAGGACCGGCGGCTGGACGTCACCCTCATCCCGCGAGCCGGTGAGATGGTCATGGTAGACGACGTGCGCGTTGAGCTTTGTAACTAACTGAGATGTGCACTTTTTGTTTTTGCAAGAAAGGCGATATACATGCCGGAAAATGCCAACGAAGGCCGAGCTCCAGTGAGCTCGTTTTCAAAATTTATTTTTTCAGAGCGTGAAAAATTCTAAATTTATTTTGTGAACACACATGCACATGTATACTATGTATATGCAACATTTCACAGCATTATACGTTTACATGTGGCATACAGAAAAAGATAAATACGCATTTTTAAATGGGCCTTTTATTTTGTTATTGGGCCAGAAATTTGTTATTTTGTACAGCCTACAAATAACAACATTTTTCGACAAAATTTAACACGTTCTTGCGGAATACATGTATGTTCCCATGGAATTTTTTTCAGATTTTTTTTGGAACTTTTAAATACGCTTTTTGATTTTTTGAAAATACCGAGCTCACTGGAGCTCGGCCTCCAAAAATCCGGCCTATACGTAAGAATGAAAACAGACAAATTATTAAGGAAAAAAAATCCAAAACAGATTTTCAACTTATTCCCTTCGTTCTTGAAAGAGTGTACTTTCAACTTTGTTGGAGGATCAAACTATCTTAAAGTTTGATCGAGTTTATGCAAAAATATGTCAATGCTTGTGAAACATAAAATATATTTTATTATTAATCTAATGCTATTAATTTGATGACATAAATGTTGATCTATTATTATATAAATATGGTCAAACATAAAAAGGTTTGACTTTCTAATAAAATTGAAAGTACACTCTTTCAACGACGGAGGGAGTATAGAGGATAGTTTAAAGAGAGTGGTTCTTCTACACCCACTCTCGGTACACCCACGCAAGAAAATATATCAAAAAAATTCAAAAAAATCTGAAACTTTGAATCCCTGAAATCAGCACATCAAATTCTCTGATCTCGCTATATGTTCAACCTTGAGAGCTTTTAGCTGGTATTAGCTCGCTCGGCTATTGTTTTCTTTGTTTTCTTTTCGTTTTTCCTTTGGTGTTTCTTGGCAGCATAATAGGTGGAAAGAGATGTTGGGAATGAATTCACAAATTCATCGGATAAAGATTCCAAATGAAGAAACAACAAAAATCAAACAGTTAAAGATAGCAAGCTGGTTGTTCCTGTTCACCACAATTCCCAAAAACAAGGACGTCCCATCTCCATCTCCATCTTCATCTCCTTTCTTTTTGGGCAAGGAAGCAACGTCTTCTTGAGTCTGGCTGAATTCATCAACAAACACTAGTGCTGAATACAAAACAGCAGCAACCCAATTCCGACCAAATCAAGCGCCACAAGCTCCATCCATCTGCCTTCTCGCCTTCCGCAAGGTCAAACTTACCCGTCCTCATCATCCAGCAGCCCCATCCTGGTTATGAAACGGGAGATTGGAAATGAGCTACTCCAGATTTCCAGAAGATGCAATAGTGTAAAGAATCAACACGAGTAGAGGACCAAAGCAACGGGTTGATTGGTTTTTCTATTTGGATCTGTCGGCTAACAAAACATTTTCTCAATCGATTTACATGCTTCCTATTACATTGGTCCTACATACACTAGTAGAAAACAGGACATTTGTCCCGGTTCATAAGGGCCTTTAGTCCCGGTTCTTGAACCGGGACTAATAGGTCGTTACTAATGCCTCCCCCTTTTAGCCCCGGTTCTTACACGAACCGGGACAGATGGGCATCCACGTGACCGCTGCGGGCAGCCCAGGCAGGGGGGCCTTTGGTCCCGGTTGGTGACATAAACCAGGACCAAAAGACTTCCACGCGTCAGCAGCTGGCTGGAGCTGAGTTTTTTTTTAAAGTGGCTGGTTTAGGGATTTTGGGGGTTAATTTTAGGTTGTTATTAGCTAGCTAATAGAGAGAAGTGTCCTCTCTTATATCTTCATCCTTGGTTTACCAACGCTACTGCTATGTTCATTTCACCCGCTGATATATAATAACTCATGCATGCTCGCATCATACATCATCATATATAATAACAAGTTCTACTAATCATGCATCATCATACAACTTCTACTAGTTATTAATAATAAGTCATACGATCATCATCCTCATAGTCATCGAATCCAACCTTACATAATTGTTCTTAGCACATGATCATCAGTATCAGGTAGGACCTAAACACCCTTAAGGTAAAATAGCATAAAACAATATAGACCCTGACTCTCCATTATGAAGAATGGAGATCATCCTGTCTTCAATTCTTGCGCTTCGCTTCCTTTTGCTTCCAAGAAGCTCCTTATGACTGTCCATACATTTTTTCCATTCTTTGATTGTCATGTCTCCACTTCTTTTAGGAATACGGTATGGACAGTTCAGATTCGTAGGACGACCTGGTTGTATGTTCAAAACATCAAGGCGACTGTGCGTATACATCAGATGAGGCACACAATCATTCGGGATTATCTGTTGAAAAACATAGTAATAACTTCGTAGTTAGCAATGATGTACTAGTTTTAGAAGTATGCAAAAAGATGCACGGATGTCGTAATAGTAAAAAATCTTACCAGGGTATCTCCATGGTAGTTAACGTAGTGCAACACGTGCACTAGTGGCACGTATTGACCATAATGTTGAGGAGTTCGATTGTAGACATTGTAATTTTCAAGATCAGTACAAAATGCGATCATATGATTTTTCTCCTTATAAGTTAATTCGGAGCCATCGGTGTAGTGGGTTTTGTCTACCATCTTCCGCATATTCTTTAAAGAATGAAAATAAGCTGTCAATGGAAATAAGTTGTCAACTATTTTGAAATAAACAATATAAATTACTTAATAACTATGTCAAGCTCACATGGGGAATAATTGAGGTGTATCCACAAGGACCCAAATGTCCATATTGTCTTGCTCGATTGTAGGATCACCAAGATCCATGGTGACAAGCATACCCTCATCAAAACCATACATCTTGCAAAGTGCTTCCCAATTTTTGCAACCAAAATGGGTTACACTCTCAGCATTGTACAGCTTTACTTTAAAATCCACACCATGATGGGCCCTTAGGAGATTTTTTTTGGTTTCCATGCTTTCATGGTCTTCAAAACCCATCCTCTCCAAGACATAGCGTCTTGCATAGCATGGGATAAGATAGTCGAATTGGAAAAGATGAAAAATACACGTTAAAATAGTTGAAGTCGTGCTTAATTACGAAAACAACTATTGTCGTCGTTGCGTATCGTATGAACATCGAAGGTCTCCTCGAGCTTAATGCTGAAGCGCCGATCTTCGTCCAGCTCAATGAACCTGTCGCACATACCTCGATCGTCGTGGCACCAGTCGCACTCCCCCCGGCGGTTTTCGTCGTCCGAGTACGACATTTCCGGCCTATGTTCATAATTCAAAAATTAAACTTGTACAATTAAATATATATGTACTAAGAAACCTAAATTAGATCATTATTATTAATCACGGGTTGACTATCGGTGATGGTACGTAGCTCCTCCTTTCATTTGGCGAGTGCATTATTACACCAAATTGTCTAGCACAAGGGAATGTATGGCATGGATGATGGAGGGGGCTCCTAGATTTCTGCATAGTGCTCTCCAATTTTAGCATTCAAAGTATGAGTACTTTTCCAATATGAGCATTCACTAAGCAAAACCAAATCATAAAATGAAGTAGTATTCAAATTAGCATGCATTCAATTATAAGCAAATACATCATATCTTGTGTCCGTACATCGTCGAATATTATCACTAATACTCCTCGAATACTATCATACATATAACATCACTAATACAGCTAGGACCGTAGCGCCCGACGCGGGCGGTGGACACCCAAAGATAAGGAACCATCATAGGATCATAGCTCCAGTGAGATCCCTGAAGAACCTGCCAGGTATTGTCGAACCTGCCCTTCAATGCAACCATGTAGCGACGGACGTGCTCGTCCTCCTCGCTGACATGGTGATGTACCACCTCCATGGTGTCCGGAAGCCTCGGCACCGCCATCGCCCACGCGACCGCCACCAAACAAGGATCGGGTCAACAACGGGCTGCCTCCTCACCAACCTACGTCCCCCTCAAGGTAGCACCTCCCAATACTAGCCCGACGGAGCCCAGTCCCGAACATGGCCCTGATCAAGCAGGCCTCCACCGCCGAGTCGGCGGCAGCGAGGATGCGGGATAGGCATCGCCGACGTCGATCCGGGAACTATTTCTATATATAGTTAAATAAAGTAGTTTTATTAATTAAATTAACTAGTTCAACTACTAAGCACTTACTATAAATAAATAAAGTAGTACTTACTAAAAACAAACTACTTCTATATATAGTAAAATAAAGTAGTTTATTAAATCAACTAGCTAGTTTAACTATATATGGAGCACTTACTATAAATAAAATAAAGTAGTACTTACTAAAATTAAACTAGTTTAACTATAGTTCTATTATTTCTTTAACTAATTATATTAAACACTTTCTCTTCTTATTTTTCCTTTTCCTCTATTCTAAATATGAACATATTCATAAATGACTTCTATCATTCACAATTTTCCTATACATATTACATACACAATAAATTGACAAAGAAAATACTATGAACAAAAAATCATTAAAATTATATGAACAAAATTACAACAGAAAAAATCATAAAAATTCAATGAACAGAAAAAATCATAAAAATTTGACATATTCGATCTTTGAATATATATGAACAGACAAACATGCATATTCAACAATAATATCACCAAAAAATCTATTAACAGAAAAAATATAACACAATATGAACAAATTAATTACACAATATGAAAGAAAATCTAACAGAAAAATCTATGAACTACACATCTAACAAAAATCTATGAACTACAAAAAAATCTAACAACAAAATCTGAAAAAAATCTAACAAAATCTAACTCAATTAACTACACATCTAAATTAACTACTACTAACATCAAATTTAATTAGCAAAATTTTTGCTCACTGCGACGGTGTCGGGGACGGCGACGACGACGGCGAGGTGCGGTGCGGGGCAGGGCGGCGCGGGCGACGGTCGACGGTGAGGCGGTCTTGGCGCGGCCGGGCGGGCGACAGGCAGGGGCAGGGGCGCGGCGGCAACGGCAGGGGCAGGGCGACATCATGGGCACGGGCGCTGGGCGGAAGGCGACGGCGTCGGGCGGCGCGAGACGGCAGGGCAACAGACGGTGACGGCGAGGCGGAGACGGACGGTAGCTGGCGGCGTGGCGGCGGGAAGAACGAACTGAACCAAATTTGTTGGAAATATGCCCTATAGGCAATAATAAATTAGTTATTATTATATTTCCTTATTCATGATAATCGTTTATTATCCATGCTATAATTGTATTGATAGGAAACTCAGATACATGTGTGGGTACATAGACAACACCATGTCCCTAGTAAGCCTCTAGTTGACTAGCTCGATAATCAATAGATGGTTACGGTTTCCGACCATGGACATTGGATGTCATTGATAACGGATCACATCATTAGGAGAATGATGTGATGGACAAGACCCAATCCTAAGCCTAGCACAGATCGTGTAGTTCAGTATGCTAAAGCTTTTCTAAATGTCAAGTATCATTTCCTTAGACCATGAGATTGTGCAACTCCGGATACCGTAGGAATGCTTTGGGTGTACCAAACGTCACAACGAATCGGGTGGCTATAAAGGTGCATTACAGGTATCTCCAAAAGTGTCTGCTGGGTTGGCACGAATCGAGACTGGATTTGTCACTCCGTGTGGCGGAGAGGTATCTCTGGGCCCACTCGGTAGGACATCATCATAATGTGCACAATGTGACCAAGGGGTTGATCACGGATGATGTGTTACGGACGAGTAAAGAGACTTGCCGGTAACGAGATTGAACAAGGTATCGGGATACCGACGATCGAATCTCGGGCAAGTACAATGCCGCTAGACAAAGGGAATTGTATACGGGATCGATTGAGTCCTTGACATCGTGGTTCATCCGATGAGATCATCGTGGAACATGTGGGAGTCAACATGGGTATCCAGATCCCGCTGTTGGTTATTGACCGGAGAACGTCTCGGTCATGTCTGCATGGTTCCCGAACCCGTAGGGTCTACACACTTAAGGTTCGATGACGCTAGGGTTATAAAGGAAGTTTGTATGTGGTTACCGAATGTTGTTCGGAGTCCCGAATGAGATCCCGGACGTCATGAGGAGTTCCGGAATGGTCCGGAGGTAAAGATTTATATATAGGAAGTCTTATTTTGGTCGCCGGAAAAGTTTCGCGCATTATCGGTATTGTACAGGAGTGCCGAAGGGGTCCGGGGTCCACCGGGGTCCACCTGCCCGGGGGCCACATGTGTTGTGGGGATGCGCCTTGGCCCATATGGGCCAAGGGCACCAGCCCCAAGAGGCCCATGCGCCAAGGAGACTTGGGGAGGAAGAGTCCAAGGGGGAAGGCACCTCAGGGTGCCTTGGGAGGATGGACTCCTCCCCCTCTTAGCCGCACCCCTTCCTTGGAGGAAGGGGCAAGGCTGCACCTCTCCCTCTCTTGCACCTATATAAAGGGAGGGAGGGAGGGAAGCCACACCTGAGTCCCCGGCACCTCCCTCCCTCCCGTGACACCTCCTCCTCTCCCGCAGTGCTTGGCGAAGCCCTGCGCAGATTGCCACGCCTCCACCACCACCACGCCGTTGTGCTGCTGCTGGATGGAGTCTTCCTCAACCTCTCCTCTCTCCTTGCTGGATCAAGGCATGGGAGACGCCACCGGCTGTACGTGTGTTGAACGCGAGGTGACGTCCGTTCGCACTAGGATCATCGGTGATTTGAATCACGGCGAGTGCGACTCCATCAACCCTGTTCACTTGAACGCTTCGCTTAGCGATCTACAAGGGTATGTAGATGCACTCTCCTTCCCTCGTTGCTGGTTTCTCCATAGATAGATCTTGGTGACACGTGGGAAAATTTTGAATTTCTGCTCGCTCCCCAACAAAGGCATCATGAGCTGGGTCTATTGCGTAGATTCTTTGCACGAGTAGAACACAAAGTAGTTGTGGCGTTGATTTTGTTCAATATGCTTACCGTTACTAGTCCAATCTTGTTTCGATGGTATTGTGGGATGAAGCGGCCGGACCGACCTTACACGCATCTTCGTGAGACAGGTTCCACCGATGACATGCACTTGGTGCATAAGGTGGCTAGCGGTGCCGCCTCCCACTTTAGTCGGAACGGATTCGATGAAAAGGGTCCTTATGAAGGGTAAATAGCAATTGGCATATCACGTTGTGGTTTTGCGAGGTAAGAAACGTTTTGCTAGAAACCCATAGCAGCCACGTAAAACATGCAAACAACAATTAGAGGACGCCTAACTTGTTTTTGCAGGGTATGCTATGTGATGTGATATGGCCAAGAAGAATGTGATGAATGATATGTGATGTATGAGATTGATCATGTTCTTGTAATAGGAATCACGACTTGCATGTCGATGAGTATGACAACCGGCAGGAGCCATAGGAGTTGTCTTTATTTATTGTATGACCTGCGTGTCATTATACAACGCCATGTAATGACTTATACTTTATTGCTAACCGGTAGCCATAGTAGTAGAAGTAATAGTTGGCGAGACAACTTCATGAAGACACGATGATGGAGATCATGATGATGGAGATCATGGTGTCATGCCGGTGACAATGATGATCATGGAGCCCCGAAGATGGAGATCAAAAGGAGCAAAATGACATTGGCCATATCATGTCACTATTTGATTGCATGTGATGTTTATCATGTTTATGCATCTTATTTGCTTAGAACGACGGTAGTAAATAAGATGATCCCTCATTAAAATTTCAAGAAGGTTTTCCCCCTAACTGTGCACCGTTGCGAAAGTTCGTCGTTTCTAAGCACCGCGTGATGATCGGGTGTGATAGATTCTTACGTTCACATACAACGGGTGTAAGCCAGAATTACACACACAGAACACTTAGGTTAACTTGACGAGCCTAGCATGTACAGACATGGCCTCGGAACACAAGAGACCGAAAGGTCGAGCATGAGTCGTATAGTAGATACGATCAACATGAAGATGTTCACCGATGATGACTAGTCCGTCTCACGTGATGATCGGACACGGCCTAGTTGACTCGGATCATGTAATCACTTAGATGACTAGAGGGATGTCTATCTGAGTGGGAGTTCATGAGATGAACTTAATTATCCTGAACATAGTCAAAAGATCTTTGCAAATTATGTCGTAAGCTCGCGCTTTAGTTCCACTGTTTAGATATGTTCCTAGAAAAATATAGTTGAAAGTTGACAGTAGCGATTATGCGGACAGTAGAAAGCTTATGTCCTTAATGCACCGCTCAGTGTGCTGAACCCCAAACGTCGTTTGTGGATGTTACGTACATCAGACATACACGTTTTGATAACTACGTGATAGTTCAGTTAAACGGTTTAGAGTTGAGGCACCAAAGACGTTTTTCAAACGTCATGAACATATGAGATGTTTCGAGGGCTGAAATTGGGATTTCAGGCTCGTGCTCACGCCAAGAGGTATAAGACCTCCGACGATTTTCTTAGCCTGCAAACTAAGGGAGAAAAGCTCAATCGTTGAGCTTGTGCTCAGATTGTCCGAGTGCAACAATCACTTGAATCGAGTGGGAGTTGATCTTCCGATGAGATAGTGATGTTTCTCCAAAGTCATTGCCACCAAGCTGCTAGAGCTTCGTGATGAACTATAACATGTCGTGGATAGATATGATGATCCTTGAGGTATTCACGATGTTTGACACATGAAAGTAGAAATCAAGAAGGAGCATCAATTGTTGATGGTTGGTGAAACCACTAGTTTCAAGAAGGGCAAGGGCAAGAAGGGACACTTCATGAAACGGCAAATCAGTTGCTGCTCCAAAGAAGAAACCCAAGGTTGAACCCAAACCGAGACTAAGTGCTTCGTAATAAGGGGAACAGCCACTGGAGTAGAATTACCCTAGATACTTGGTAGATGAGAAGGCTGGCAAGGTCGATAGAAGTATATTGGATATACATTATGTTAATGTGTACTTTACTAGTACTCCTAGTAGCACCAGGGTATTAGATACCGGTTCGGTTGCTAAGTGTTAGTAACTCGAAACAAAAGCTACGGAATAAACGGAGACTAACTAAAGGTGAGCTGACGATACGTGTTGGAAGTGTTTCCAAGGTTGATATGATCAAGCATCGCACGCTCCCTCTACCATCGAAATTGGTGTTAAACCTAAATAATTGTTATTTGGTGTTTGCGTTGAGCATAGACATGATTGGATTATGTCTGTCGCAATACGGTTATTCATTTAAGGAGAATAATGGTTACTCTGTTAATTTGAATAATACCTTCAATGGTCTAGCACCTAAAAGGAATGGTTTATTGAATCTCGATAGTAGTGATACACATTTTCATGCCAAAAGATATAAGATAGTAACGATAGTACCACGTACTTGTGGCACTGCCATGTAAGTCATATTGGTATAAAACGCATGAAGAAGCTCCATGTTGATGGATCTTTGGACTCACTCGTTTTGAAAAGTTTGAGACATGCAAACCATGTCTATTGGTGTATACGCATGAAGAAACTCCATGCAGATGGATCGTTTGGACTCACTTGATTTTGAATCACTTGAGATATGCAAATCATACCACATGGGCAAGATGACTGAAAAGCCTCGGTTTCAGTAAGATGGAACAAGGTAGCAACCTGTTGGAAGTAACACATTTTGATGTGTGCAGTACAATGAGTGCTGAGGCATGCAGTGAATATCGTTATGTTCTGACTTCACAGATGATTCGAGTAGATGTTGAGTATATTTACTTGATGAAACACAAAGTCTGAATTATTGAATGGTTCAAGTAATTTCAGAGTGAAGTTAAAGATCATTGTGACAAGAGGATAAAATGTCTATGATATGATCATAGAGATGAGTATCTGAGTTACGAGCTTTGGCACGCAATTAAGACACCGTGGAAATTGTTTCACAATTAATACCGCCTGGAACACCATAGTGTGATGGTGTGTCCGAACATCATAGTTGCACCCTATTGGATATGGTGTGTACCATGATGTCTCTTATCGAATAAACACTATCGTTCATGGGTTAGGCATTAGAGACAACCGCACTCACTTTAATAGGGCACCACGTAATTCCGTTGAGACGACACCATTTGAACTATGGTTTGGAGAAACCTAAGTTGTCGTTTCTTAAAGGTTTGGGGCTGCGACGCTTATGTGAAAAAGTTTCAGGTTGATAAGCTCGAACCCAAAGCGGATAAAATGCATCTTCATAGGACACCCAAAACGGTTGGGTATACCTCCTAATTCAGATCCGAAAGCAATAGGGATTGTTTCTAGAAACGGGTCCTTTCTCGAGGAAAAGTTTCTCTTGAAAGAATTGAGTGGGAGGATGGTGGAGACTTGATGGGGTTATTGAACCATCACTTCAACCAGTGTGTAGCAGGGCACAGGAAGTTCCTGTGGCACCTACATCAATTGAAGTAGAAGCTTATGATAGTGATCATGAAGCTTCAGATCAAGTCACTACCGAACCTCGTAGGACGACAAGGACGCGTACTGCTTCGGAGTGGTACGGTGATCCTGTCTTGAATGTCATGTTGCTAGAAAACAATGAACCCGCGAGCTATGGAGAAGCAATGGTGGGCCCATATTCCAACAAATGGTTAGAAGCCATGAAATCCGAGATAGGATCCATGTATTAGAACAAAGCATGGACTTTGGTGGACTTGCCTGTTGATCGGCAAGCCATTAAGATAAATGGATCTTCAAGAAGAAGACGGACGTGGACGGTAATGTCACCGTCTATGAAGCTCGACTTGTGGCGAAGAGTTTTTCACAAGTTCAAGGAGTTGACTACGATGAGATTTTCTCATCCGTAGCGATGCTTAAGTCCGTCGGAATCATGTTAGCATTAGCTGCATTTATGAAATCTGGCAGATGGATGTGAAAACGAGTTTCCTTACCAGTTTTGTAAGGAAAGGTTGTATGTGATACAATCAGAAAGTTTTTGTCGATCCTAAGGATGCTAAAAGGTATGCTGGCTCCAGCAATCCTTCTAAGGACTGGAGTAAGCATCTCGGAGTTGGAATATACGCTTTGATAAAATGATCAAAGATTTTGGGTTTATACAAAGTTTGTGAGAAACTTGTATTTCCAAAGAAGTGAGTGGGAGCACTATAGAATTTCTGATGAGTATATGTCGTTGACATATTGATGATCAGAAATGATGAAGAATTTTCTGTAAAGCATATAGGGTTATTTGAAAAGTGTTTTTCAAGTGAAAACCTGGATTAAGCTGCTTAAACATTGAGCATCAAGATCTATGAGAACAGATCGAAAATGCTAAATGATACTTTCAAATGAGCACATACCTTGACATGATCTTGAAGGTGTTCAAGATGGATCAGTCAAAGAAGGAGTTC
>JAHIAM010006481.1:0-20653 GCA_021605205.1 Aegilops longissima | reverse complement strand
TCCAAACCGCATGCATCCGTGCCTACTCGAATCTAATTGGGCGCCCGATCATGGAGTTTTCCTCCGTAGATATCTTTTAAGTACTTTCCCACAGGTGGCGTGCTGAAGTCATTGAGTCTCTCTCCTTGTCGAGGCCCTTGGCCAAACTATGTTTTGCTTTCGAGTGGGAAGCGGACGGCGAAGAAATTAATTCCCCACGCACCGCCCACTTAATATGCTATGTCGGCGACTTAACCGGCATGCTCGATTCCGGCTCCGAAGACGCCGGCGGTATGGGCGGCGATGTAGGAGAAGAACAGAACCACCGCCCACGAGATTTAGGACTACCACCTCAATCATATGATATATACATGGTGGACACCCCAAAAGCAATAGGCAATAAGGCAGCGGAGGATAATCCCTCGAGAAGCAATCTAAGCACCGGCGTCATCGCGGTAGCCGCTCTAAACTCCCGCCATATCAAAAGCAGCGATACCGACACAAGAGACAATAACGCTTTGAGATAGTGCCAAAGACAAAGACAATCCCCTCCGGCCAGGCTTGAGCGGGAGGATGGGCAGCCTAGCCCTAAGTAACGCAGCGGGAGAATCAAAAATGACACTTACATGTCCCTCTCCGAGAGGCAGGCGAGCCTCGGCGACGAAAAGATTGTTGCTGAGGATCCCGTCGAGTAGGAGGCGCTTCAAGCGCTGGCTTATAGCCACGCAACAAGCACGAAGAAAAGGGCAGCAACTTGAGGCTGATCAAGATGCGCTAGCGAGATAGATGGACCAAAGTCACGGCAGCGAGGAATCTGACTCGAGCGCCCAACCAAAGTTTCCCAAAGTGCAAGTTGCTACCCCAACTCGAAGAGGCATTAAAGCCTACACTACCAGCGTGTGTAGTCGGCTGACCGGCCGCCTGGCGAGCCGAGACAAGCGGCATATCAGCCCAAATTCAGCCCTCGCCCATCGCGGCCCAACAAAACCACGAAGGCTGGGGAAACCGCGAGGACCTGCGGGGCGTATTGAAAACAAATCAGGACATAAAAAGATGGTCCTACGGATCTGAGGCGGCGCCTCAGCGTGGCGGCGAATCACGCCGGATATACTAAAAGCAAATCCAGCGGGACGAGTACTGACGAGACAAGGCTCGTATGAACTACGTCATTGATATAGCCCGGCGCAGGCGCACACCTATTGCTTCGGTGATGAAGTAATGGATCATGAATTCCCAGAAGGGTTTAAACCCATGAACATTGAATCATGTGATAGCACTCTGAGACCCATGAGGTATGGATAGAGGACTTCTTCCTCCACATTCACATGGCCCATGGGGATGATCTGCGCCATCAAGTATCTCCGCTAAAACTCAAAGGGCGGCTCGGCATTGGCTGAATAAGCTTGCGGCAAACTCCATCGGAAGTTGGGAGAACCTGGCGGGCGCATTCTGGACAACTTCCGGGGCACTTATGTCACGACCACGGATCTTTGACGATTTAAGTCACATAACACAGCAATGACGGAGAGTCAGCGGAAGTTCTGGACTCGGTTTCTAACTAAAGAACCAAATTGTCATTGTCCGGATGCGAAGCCCTAAGCGACGCTTAAGCGTAACATCCGTGAAGGTGCTTTCGCCCGACATCTCGGCCAAGAAAGCCAAAATCCATGGCAGCCCTCTCGACACTCATGACCGGCTTTTGCGCGGGCGAAGATAACTAGTTGGCCCTTAGCAACAACACATCAAGCAACCACAGCACGCCGGAGGCGAGAGATAGCAATATAAACACCGGCCTTAACAAACATAATGCGCTGCCAAAAATGGTAAAAAGCGAAGATTTGACAATCAATGCGGATTTAGTGGCTCTAAGTCGGTCGCGCGAATGATTACCTCAAAATGACAATTTGGGTCCGTCGGTCTGGACCCGCATACTTCGACCGCCCATGCCAAATTCATAGCACACCGGGAACACCAGCCAATCATACCTGTGAGAGAATGTTGGGTCTTCAAACAACCCGGCATGTCGGTAGCCAAAAACAAAGATAAGGGTCTCAAAGCGATGATGGCGGCGAGTAGCCCGGATCACCATCTGAGGAGGGTAAAAGAAATTTCCACCGCAAATCCAAGCGGTGAGCGTGGTAAGCGACACCACACTCCCAACCGGACGAATTCGCACCTAGGGATGTCGACTTACTTGAACCAATCGTCCCACAATATAAACTAGAGGCGATCACCTTCAACGCCGCGGATAATCTGTGTACACTGTCGAGGGCAATCCAGCGCTTTTAGTCCTCGACCCAATAATTGTGGGTTTCACCTCACACGAGTCCTTATGGGCAGGCGGCGATCTAAACTTGCTTTACCGGAGACCGGTCGCCAAGATGAGGCATCGATCATTGGTGATCAAGCCCACTAAAGCCACCTTGAGTATTATACCAGTGTGGAGGCCAGCTGTACGAGGCTCCACCACCCTTGAGTGATCTTCGGATCACTAGAAAATTACCGTGCGAAGAGTTAATCTTCGACGCCGTCCCCTTGCATGATGATTATGAGGCACTGCTCGGACGAACCGCGTTCGCTTTCGATTGTAGCGGTGCCACATTCCGCCTCTGTAAGCTCAAGATGCCGGTCCGTGGCGTCATCGCAGTTAATAGCAAGCCGAACTTTCCCTCGGCACCAAGGAGTATACGCTGCTTTAACAATAGAAGCAATGAGTGTCACCTTCAATCCAGACCTCGAGTCGACGACCGGGCTCCGGACACCGCCAAAGGACTTGAACTACTTGGCGGCGGATAGCCCGGCTCGTCCAGAGCTCAATTAAACACTTGGCGAAGGCGAGGACAGGCCGCATGCAGGCGGCTCAACCGCTCTCCGCACACAAACATTTCTTACATTCCTTTGCAAGGTTCACCCTTGCGCCCGACCAGGGCCGGCGATTTGGAAGCAGCTCAAGCAGCGAGGAATCATGAATATTCCCATAATGACCATCCGACTATACTCGGATCGGCACACTGCTTCTTCCCTCTGGTCTCGGCGGGTTCCCACGGTCATATCTCTTTTTATCACATTAAGCTGTACTCATACGCGTCGGCGTACCATTCAAATACAACATGTAGATTTGTATGGCGCTTATCTGTTTGTTTCTTATTGACATTCTTTTTCAAGTGGCATCAAATGCGCGATGATATGCCTTAAATGCCGGGGCTTCGTTTTACCCATGTCTGGCAATAAAGTCGAACACCTTCATGGAAGTTCGACATTTGAACTTATAGCATTATATGCATCCAGCTCGAATCATGTCTTGGGTCAAATGTTGGGTTTGCCCGACTCCCATGTTTTGCTACCTTACGTTCGCTATCTCATTTCAAAGCTGCACGGGGAGAACTACTGCGATTGTCTCGATTCTTAGGGACGAGCACCTCGATGAGAAAGCCCGAAGCTGATTGTCATGATCACGGCGAGAGCTGATCAATATTCAAGAGGGTTATAAAATCTTTAAAGTTCTCCGCATAATCCATAAAAATACAGCGTGCGATGGATGCGGTTTTCTTCCGATCGAGGTGCTTATAAAGACCCTCGTGCGGTCTCCCGAACACCGGGGCTGCGCCTATTCCTTTTCTAAAGCTCCTATGGCTAAGTAAGGAGTGATAAAGCCCTATAGTCTGATTGCACTGTTTAGTTGTGCTTTGAACACCTCCTTGAAAGGACCCAAAGCTGGGATAAAGGTGATCAAGTTTATCTCGAACACCCCGTACTTCCTACATGGGGGTGAAATGACGGTGGCCAACTCTCGGGATTAATATATATAAGCGCGCGTAGCAGAGGATAAACATTCATATAACAAGCAATAAATAATAGAAATGACCTTGTTCAACGTTACAAAGGACAACATGATTGTATTCATGGAAATATAATGTCCTTGGTGCATTGCTCCGCCGCAGGCAGGATCCTTCGAGGACACTTTTCATAATATAATTGAGACTTGCGGTGCTCCTTCCCCTCATGCGGTCCCTCGGTCATCGACTTTTAGCATCCATCTTCCCCAGTGCACCTGTACGAAAAGGCCATTCAGCGCTTCCTCTGAACCGACAGGCCTTGATGATGTCAAGTCGGCGAGCACCTAAACCGCTTCACAGGCAGAAGTAGCTGCTTGGCATGCGGCTCGGCGGGCCATAGCCGGATAATCAAATCCTTCATGGCTAGTTTGGCCGCCCTATGCAGATTCGATCAGCTGTTTCCGTTGATCGGCAAAAGAGCACCAGATAATTCGATTGCCAAATCTGCGACTAGAAGAGCTTATCTGAGCTTCCCTTTCTTATTTCGGTAGAATTAGGCGGCATCCGATATGCTGAGAGTAGCTCCATAAATACCCCTGCAGAAATCCGAATTCAAAATTAAAACATGATTTTCTCCTCAATACTTGCTTTACATGGAAAAAAGCCTTACACATGTGATCTTCCTGCGCCTCTTGGATCTCTGCGAGGGTGCTTTGGGTTCCCCGGGCATCATGGCGGCAGTGAGCCCTGGTGAGTTCAGATTCTTTCTGTTAAACTACTGCTCCAAGGTCTCGCATTTCTTCACGGCCTCTTAGGCTCCTGCTCAGCTTCAATAACCTGGCCTCGTGCTTCTCACGAAGAACACTGCTCTGCGGCTGCCTTTTCTCGGCCTCTGCCACTGCCTTCTTAAGAGCCTGGAAACAGTCTTACGTCCCTAAGCGCAAATCATGAAACATATTTTATCATACTTTGAAATTCATTACGCAACAAGCGTGAAGCAGGGCTTGTGCATACCTTGTTTATCTTCTTGCGCCTTTTCAACTGGCCAAGTTCTTCTTTGGCCCGCTCCGGTTTTTGATTCGGTCAGGAGACCTCCGCGGTATGAGAAGTAGCGATCGCTTCTGAGATGCCTGCTTATAAAAGAAGAGAGATATAGATGTCATCAGCAGAGCCTTCCTGCGAACATAAATTTGATCCTCTGTCGGTTCTTTCTTTCACGAGCAGTGTATCGGGGGCTACTTTCCATACTAGGACACTCTTGAAACCTCATAGAACATACCTCAAAGCCTCTTACAAGGATCATCTGAGGCTTCATTCAGCCCACTCGTCGACCAAGATCTTCTCAATCACCGCTTTTAGTAAAGAACCACGATGTTCATCGACGATGGAAGCGCTCTTGGCGCCCGCCAACAAGCGTCCGGCATCTACTGGTTGGATAAGCGGTTGCCGTGATGGAACGAGCTCCTCCCTCGGTAGGGAGGCCGCTGCTTGATGCTGGAGCCGTATTAGTCTCTCGAATTGCGTTCGGCGGGCCGAAATTCAAAATATTGCTGTCTACTCCTATAGGAATCTTCTCCCCATGTCTCCGGCCCTAAAGTTTGACCTCCAGGGCGCTTCGCCTTCACGATCTCCCCCTTGGCTTGGGTCATACGGGATGAAACCTGGTGTTATTCACATATTTTGGGAAGGAAGGGCCTTGAGGCGTCCCGCTCTCCATAGCATCCGAGCTCGGACAAATCATCGGCGAGGATTGTTGATCTTGAGGACCTCGGCGGATTCTAAAAGTGTGGTTTAGGTTCAAATATTATGCCATGATGAGTCACGGGCCATAATGCGTGTTTGGGCCAGAGTTCACGAAGTGCTGGGCCACTGGATCCTACTACAGGCCGCTGTCGGCTGGCGGCGATGAACTCCTCGGAAGAGGAGTTTTTCCCTTTAGGCGACTTCGGCCTCCAAGTGTATGGAGGCCGTCCTCTTCTTTCTTCCCCCTGCGAGGATTCATATTCCTCCTCTTCCTCGTCCTGTTTGGAGGCGGAAGCGGGCATTGGAGCCTTGGATGTTGTCCGAACTGCCCGCAGTGTGAAGGCCGCCCAGGTCTTTTGGCCTCCTTCTAAGCCTTCTTCTTGGCGCCTTGTAAAGTTGCAGGGACCACTATCTTAAATCGAGAAGTGGGCTGGTTCTTTGGACAGCGGGGCGGCGGTGGATCCGCTCCGCCTTCTTCGTCCAGCCCTAGGAGAGTTATGTAAAACACATTAAGCATTTCCCTTGGGTTATCGCGGATAAAGCGATATGATGACATACCAGCTTGCGAGGCGGGACGGTTGGTACCCGCGGTCCTCGGCTGAGTCCGGCCATGATTTCCGGACTTGAATAGCACCTTCGGATGTCTTTGTGAGGAGCCAAGAGCTCTAAGTGGTCAGGTGCTTGGCGGATCGAATTCCCATAGATTGCAAGTCCGGTGTTGACAAAGGCGGGATCCGGCGAACTAACATCACTGGACTACATTGACAAGTTCGATGTTCTTGTCTTCCATATCTTTAACGATGATCTGCAGAGCACCGATAGTTCGTTGGGCGAACCAGTTCATGCCCTTCTGGGCCAGGGGCGTAAGCCGCGAGGAGGGGCTCCGGATCGGAACTTCAGGAGCAGCGGCCCATTCCATGCAGCAGCTCAGTGATGTAAAACCCTTCTTTATTGCCACTCTTTGTGAGAATCATTAAAAGTACTTGTTGGCCATGTGACATTGGACATCTTGCTCACCATAGCGCCCACTTTTCAGCGTGCTCGCATCTCACTACCTTAGGCTTCACACTAAGATCTTCAGCCATAAGCCAAAGTGTGGCGAGATCTGGAGAAAAGCCTCGCACCACGGCGATGAATATCGAGATGTTGAGGAAGGAATTGGGGATAGATCATGAAAATTGATCCCGTAATAATACATGATGCTGCGAGCGAGCGGGTGGAGGAAACCCTAGCCCGCGGACAAAATGAGGGAGGAATAGAACCCTCGTGGGGTTCGGAGTAAGGACGATCTGTCCCGCCGTCGGGAAGGCAGTGGCTGATTTTCTTGGCGGTACTCGGCCTCCGAAGCTTTTGATATCCTTCTCCCGGACGGTAGAGGCCATCCACTTGCCTCCTGCTCCGGATCGAACATTTGGAAGGCCTTTGTGGGCGGAGAAGGCAGAATGCTCGGTAGGCGCTAGAGCTCGGCGAAGGGAAATGGATAGGGAAGAAGAAGGCGTGGGTGAAAAATAGGAGTCCTTGTCCCTTTATAAAGAGGCTGGCTAGTCGCCTCCCACTTGCACAGTAAAATAAACTTATTCCCCAAAGCGCCGTGATTGATGGCACAGTTGGGTTACCCACACTGTATTGATGAGAATCCCGTGATAAGGGGACACGATCTCTGCCTTCGACAAGGCGTGCCAGGAAAACCGCATCATAATATATGCGATGGTTGGTTGAGAAAAGGGTTGAATAATGGCCGGGCCATGGTGTGATGTCACGCTATGAAAGTTGTCGACAGATTATATTTGTGGAATATTATACTCTCTCACGGTGGTATGTGGAATTTGTTTTGCAGAGGCGAACACTATCCTTGTGTTCAAAATCTTCTATGGAGTATTGGAGGAAGAACCCGCCTTGCAATGCGAAGACAATCTGCTTGCGCGGACTTATAAATCATTGAAGCTTGGTTAGAGACTCTTGATGGGAGGTCTGGATTAGGTCTCCTCGGATAGCGGACTATATACTCGGGTCGGGACTGTTGGACTATGAAGATACAAGATTGAAGACTTAGTCCGTGTCCGGGTGGGACTCTCCTTTAACGTGGAAGGCAAGCAGGCAATTCGAATATGTAGATCTCCTCCTTATAGCAAGACTACGTGTAACCCTAGCCCCTATGGTGTCTATATAAATCGGAGGTTTAGTCCGAGGGACAACAACAATCATAATCATAGGCTAGCTTCTAGGGTTTAGCCTCTACGATCTCGTGGTAGATCAACTCTTGTAATACTCATATCATCAAAATCAATCAGCGGGAAGTAGTGTATTACCTCCATTGAGAGGGCCGAACACAGAGTAAACATTAAATCCTGCCTCCTATTACCATCCGCCTTAGGCGCGATTGGGACCCCCTACCGAGATCCGCCGGTTTTGACACGACACCTTCCCCCACCTTTCGATCCCTAGCCGCATCAAGCGTCCCTAGTTAGCGGAAAGCCATGAGTGCGCGCGCAAGATCACGTACTACAAGATCTTTGGCGGCGGGCACAGGCACGAAATGCGTGGCGGCCAGTCGGCGCCCGAGACCTCCGTTCCCAAGCTACGCTGCGCGGGCCAATCCCGAGTTCTCTGGAGCCAAGCTACGAGGAGGAGGAAGCCGATCAATGTTCATGGCAGGAAGGTCATGGCGTGAAGGCCCCGATGGGTATGAGATGATGGGCGTCGACTTCATGCGGTGTCCAGTCCCCATAGTGCGAGCGGACCAGCGGTTCCTTTGGCGATACTAAGGAGGACCCGGGAGGCGGAGGCTCAACTTCGGCAGGCCTTACACATACCGCTGCCATCCGAGAGTTCTCCTGCGAGCGAGAACCGGATGTCGTGGATGTGAATTGGGCGGCGGAGGCTCAACTTGAGGCGGGCCTTGGCGAGATACCCCGCGCCATCGAGGCCCTCCTGCCGGCGGAACAGGACGTCCTAGACTTGAACCCGGGCAGCGAGGCTCAAGCTCGGCCAGGGGCGTAGGACGCCCGCTCTCATCAGGCCCTCAGTAGGTGGAACGCAGACGTCTGAGACTTGAACCGGGCGGCGGAGGCTCGACTCAGCCTTGAGAGCAGGATGCCGCTGCCATAGAGGCCCCCCTCTGCAGGTGAGAACCGGGCGTCCTCGACTTGAATCAGGCGGTGCTCTCGTCAGATCTGAGCCTCCGCGCTCCGGGTGAGCAGTAGGCTGGAGGCCGAGGACAACCGCAGTCTTGAGAGACACATGTCGGCAGCTCTGGCTGGTTCATGCTGCAGCAGCCCAAGGCAACGAGCCCGTCTCGTTCTGAAGTGATAGTTTTCTTATGTTGTTGTTTTATGGATCTTTTGCTATGTAAAAACATAATGTATATTGTTATGCAAATTCTTTGACTTGGGCAGTCTACCATTTAGCGTGAAAGGACATGCGGTGCCCCCATGTGTGGTTTTGGTAATTGATGACATTCTCTATGGACTAATGGTTGCATTGAGTTATATTTGAAGGATTTGTCCATAGGCATTTCTTGGAAGTCCGTGTGTTGGTTTCAAGGAGTTTATGTGTTGACCAAAGGTGCTATTAAGGAATAGTCCAAAGATTGGTCATGTGAGTGTTGAGCTTATTGCAAGCATGTCTTGAAGAAGAAGAAGATTGTGTGATCATTCATCTTTACCTTCAAGACATCATCCAAGCGAAGAGAGTTGAAAAGATTCAAGGTTGATCAAGACTAATTCAAGAGTGAATCAAGTTGATCAACTCACAAAGCATAAAAGATGTCGCAAGAAGGATCAAGTGATCCCATGGTATAGTAAGCATTGTTCATTGCACTTTGTGTACTAACCCATGGTCTATGTGAGAGAGTTCTATGTAGGGTTAGATGCGTGTCCATGGGCTTGCGTCAAGAGGAAGATATCATACAACCCATGGAAAGGATGACATCAAGTGGTGATAAATCATCAAGATTGCCGATAATGCAAGTTCGGTGGAGCATCACGAAGATATCAAGTTCTTGAATCTTGCCATCCATTGTGGTGTCGGTGGACTTGTGAAGATGTGCGAAGAAGGTGGCTCACCCGATAGTGGAGTATGGGAGCAATCATCTAGTCTCCATCGACCGAGCATAATCAAGAAAGGTGGTCCATCTTAAGGAGGACAAGATCGTCATCATCTAGCTCAAGTGGATCATGTTCAAGGCAAAGGTTTTCCCTTGATAGGTTTTCTATTTTGCGGTCTCATGGTGGTAGTTGGGAGACCGGGTTATGGGATCATTGCGGAACTATCAGGGGGCTCTCAAGTTGGTTGCTTGATCGTATCGTTAGTAGAGATGTCAAACCATTGCATCCTTGCATCATGTTTGTTGGTTCTTGTTTGGTTCTCTTTATGAGTCTTAGAGCTTATGTTCATCTTGATTACAAGCTCGAGTTCATAAGCGGAGATCCATAGCGCCTCTTCTTTGTAGTTTTACGGTCTTATTCAAGGAAGGGTTCTCACCATTTTCTGTTGGGCCTTTTCTAATTTGCTTCTTATTGTTATTTCTATCAACATTGTGTTGCTTTGTGTCGCTAGCTTTCCAAAAACTTAGTTTAGGTCGAATTAGGAGTCGGTTTGCATAAGTTGTGGTAGTTTTGTGTGTACTGGAAAGGCTGCTGTGATACTACTTTACGAGGCAGATGTTTTTACTACCGCTCTTGGGAGGCGGTACTACCTTGACTACTTCCTTGCGCCATAGCTACTTAGCTCCGGACCAAAAACTTCGTCACAGATCCAGTGAGGCCAAACCACGAATGTATTTTAGTACCGCTGCATAAGCAGTATACCGCTACCCTTAGCGGTGATACCGCATACCCCTATGCGATAATATCGTGTCATATGGCGGTAGTGCAGCTCATGATAAAAACATAGAGCCTAACATTTGGATTTTCCCCACCTATAAAGGGTTCTTCTTCCCCAATGAACCTTATCCTTTGAGCTCGTGTTCTTCCCCATTGTTGACCTTCTTGAGCTTGCTAACTCTCAATCCCTCCATGGATTCTTGCTAGTTTTTAGGGAAAAGAGAGGAGATCTAGATCCACATTTCCACCAATCACTTTCTCCTCTATGTGAGGAACCCTTGGATCTAGATCTTGGAGTTCTTAATGTTCTCCTTCTTGTTCTTCCTCTCATTTTCCTCCCATTAGATTTAGGTTTGCCGTTGGGATTTGAGAGAGAGAGACTAGAACTTCGTGTGCCCTTGCCTTTGCATTTGGTGCATCGATTTGAGTTCTCCATGGTGATCGTGGAAGTTACAAGTTGAGAGCTTGTTACTCTTGGGTGCTTGGTACCCTTGAGCTTATTCCTCTTGGGTGCTTGGAATTACCTAGGCGGTTAGTGGTGTTGAGCTCAATCATTGTGATTGTAAAGCTCCGGGCAGCATCAAGGTCTCCAATTGGGTTATGAAGGTCCTTTTGAGCACTTTGGCAGAGTCGGTGACCGCCCCCAAGGGTTGCCAAAGTGTCTGGGTTGGTGAACACCCAAAGGGTTTTCCATTTATGCGGGTTCGGTGACCGCCTCAATGGTCCCTTAGTGGAATCCTGGCATCTTGCATTGTTGACGGTGCAACTATCCTAGGTGGTTTGGTAATTCATAACAACATATAGCACATTGAGCTAATGCTATTCAAGACAAATATTTCAGGAAGCTCAATGAATGGCATGGCATGGATGATGAAAGTGGATCCCTCAAAATTTTAAGGACTAAGTTGGCTCAAGCTCAAAAGCTCAAGACTCTACATTTTACATTTAGTGATCCAAGATCACATTGAGTCTATAAAATGCCAATACTATCAAGGAGGGATGAGGTGTTTCTTAATGAGCCTCTTGCTTCATGTGCTTAGTGATATGCTCCAAAACCCTCCACTACTTTCTCACATCCATATGACCTAAACCTAAAGTCAAACTCCAGCCCTACGATTCTTTCTATCCAGCGCCACAGAGTTCAATTGTCATAGCCACGCCACAAACCCTAAACCGTCGGTTTCACCGATAGGGATCTCGGTCTCACCGAGATGGGATTATAATCTCTCTGTTTCCTTAACATTTATTTGGTCTAACGAGTGAAGCGTCAGTCCCACCGAGATTGCAATGTAAACTCTCCATTCCCTTCGTAACTTTTGGTCTCACGAAGAAGCGAATCAGTCCCACGAGTTTACGACCAATTCTCGGTTAGCTAATTACCAATTTCGGTCTTACGAGTTTGTGTGTCGGTCTCACGAGATACGTTATGCCTAACCTAACCATATCGGTCCTACTGGGTTGCATGTCAGTCCACGAAAACCCTAACGGTCACTAGGTTTACTAAATCGGTCGAGACCCGAGTTTGTTGATTCGGTCCCACCGAGTTTGGTAAATTGTGTGTTATGGTTGGATTTTGTGTGGAGGCTATACCTCCACCTCCTCTTCATTCATGGAAGAGCCATCTGAACAAACCTACACTTCCAACTTACAGGTTACGAGAGAACCACCTACTCTCATGTGTTGAGGCCAAGATATTCCATTCTACCATATGAATCTTGATCAAGCCTTCCCAAGTTGCTTTCCACTCAAATATTCTTTCCACCAAATCCAAATCCTGAGAGAGAGAGTTGAGTGTTGGGAGACTATCATTTGAAGCACAAGAGCAAGGAGTTCATCATCAACACACCATTTGTTACTTTTTGGAAGTGGTGTCTCCTAGATTGGCTAGGTGTCACTTGGGAGCCTCAGACAAGATTGTGGAGTTGAACCAAGGAGTTTGTAAGGAGCGAGGAGGTCGCCTACTTCGTGAAGATCTACCGCTAGTGAGGCAAGTCCTTCAGTGGCGACAACCATGGTGGGATAGACAAGGTTGCTTCTTCGTGGACCCTTCATGGGTGGAGCCCTCAGTGGACTCGTGCAACCGTTACCCTTCGTGGGTTGAAGTCTCCATCAACGTGGATGTACGATAGCACCACCTATCGGAACCACGACAAAACATCCGTGTCTCCAATGCGTTTGAATCCTCCAAACCCTTCCCTTTACATTCTTGCAAGTTGCATGCTTTAATTTCCATGCCTATATACTCTTTGCATGCTTGCTTGAATTGTGTGAAGATTGCTTGACTTGTTAAAGATAGCTAAAATCTGCCAAGTCTAAAATTGGGAAAAGGTTAGGTTTTTATTGGTCAAGTAGTCTAATCACCCCCCTCTAGACATACTTCAAGGTCCTACAAGTGGTATCGAGCTTTGGTCTCCATTTGCTTTGATTTCCATAGCTTTGGTGGTCATTGCCTTGGTTTCACAACCTAGGAGAGTATGGCGTCTAGCGAAATTATCACCGGAGGTCCTTACTTTGATGGCACTAATTTTGCTAGTTGGAAGCATAAGATGAAAATGCATATTCTCGGACATAACCCGCCGTTTGGGCTATTGTGTGTATTGGTTTGCAAGGTGAATTCTTTGATGGGAAAGAACCGAACCGTGAAGCTAAGCGCGGAAGAGTTGAAGATGCTGCAATACTACAGCTCAAGCATGTGATATCCTCTTCAATGGCTTGTGCCAGAAGAATTCAACAAAATCAGCCGCCTTGAGAATGCAAAGGAAATTTGGGATACTTTGATTGATATGCATGAAGGTACCGACTCCGTCAAGGAATCCAAGTTGGATGTGCTCCAAAGTGATCTTGACAAGTTCAAAATGAAGGATGGTGAAGGTGTAAGCTGAAATGTACTCTAGGCTTGCTCTTATCACAAATGAGATTGCCGGCTTAGGAAGTGAAGAGATGATGACAGATTCATCATCAAGAAGATCCTAAGAGCATTGGATGGAAAATATGATACCGTGTGCACATTGATCCAAATGATGCCAAATTACAAAGATCTCAAGCCAGCGGAAGTCATTGGAAGAATTGTTGCTCATGAGATGTCACTCAAGGATAAGGAGGAACTTCACGCACAAGTCAAGTGGTGCTTACAAAGCCTCATGTGAAGCCCCACATCATCAAGTGAGAAACAAACCTTCAATGAAGAATTGAGCTTAATGGTGAAGAACTTCAACAAATTCTACAAGAGTAGAAGCGAAAGAAGCTTCTAAGTCAAGGTCCTATAATGACAAAAGATCTTCTAGTCGAGGCGCAATTGCTACAATTGTGGGAGACCGGACACTATTCAATGAGTGTCGGCACCCTACAAAGAAGAAGATTCTCCCAAGAGAGAAGTAGAAGAAGAATCACCACCAAGAGAGAGAGGAGTAGAGATGATCGTTATACGCGAAGACCCTCATGGAGAAGCAAGGATTAGGATAGGAAGGACAAGTCATCAAGGGCTACACAAAGCGAAGACATCAAGCTCATGTTGGTGAATGTATCGGCTCGACTCAGATAATCACTCGAGAGAAGCTATCACTCCGACTCGAATACACTCAAGATGAAGGTGTTGCGGTCTAGCACTTGTGTCAACCAACTCCTCGACATATTTGATTCACCAAATGAAGGAATTGGTAGATGCTTCATGGCCAAAGGTCCTAGGTAACACACCCAGTATGCGTGGATTTTAATAGTGATGAAGATGACTTGCTAGGTGATGATGATTTACTTGTTGACAACTCTAGTGATGAATACTATGATGAAACGTCAATTAATCATGCTAATCAATATGAAGCGAATGACAATGATAAGGAGAGATTGAGCCTAACTAAAGAACTAAACACTCTTAAGTTAGCTCATGAAACTATCTTGAAGATCATCGAGAACTTTAAGGGCTCATGAGAGATTACGCTTTGAAAAGCTCAATCTTGAGCAAGAGCATGAGTTCTAAAGCAATCAATGATGATCTCCATAAGAAAAGTTCTTCTTACATTGCCAAGCGTTTACTCTTATCTACTTACATGCCTCAAGTTCAAGTCTAGTAACAAGAACAAGAAAGATTCTTCTTCTAGTAGTAACAATAACAATGCTAAATCCAATATTATTGCTTCTAGTAGTTCTCTTGATTCCACTAATGATCCTCTTAGCCAAGTTACACTTGAGCAAAAAAAGCTTATCATGAAGGAATTATAGAAAGGTGTATACAAGAGCCTTGCAGGGAGTAAGCAATTTGAGAAATTATGCATAAGCAAGGAAGGCACCGGCAAGAATCAAGGTGTTGGTTTTGAGCGAAAGTTCAATGCCAATGGAGTTAGTGGGAAGAATATCAATACCCCAAGGCAGTTTGTTCCTCAACAAGAGAAGTATGATCCTACTTCCTTCAAGGGAACACAAGCACAAGATGATCTTCCACCACAAGACCACAAGAACAAAGGCAAGGACAAGCTTCAGAGGAGATTGATGCATTTGAAGAAGCACCTAAGGCCTTGGTCAAGTGGGTTCCCAAGACTACGTCAAGTTCTACTTCATCAAGTACAACTACTACACCAAGGATTCCCATCAAGATGATGTGGATCCCGAAGAAGAAAGAACTAGAGAGTTCTTGAGGTGACTCCGCAACATTCTTCACTCATATCATTATGGCAAGGACAAGTGCAATCAACTTTCATATCTTGCACTAGTTCAAGGAGTCACAAACCCTCATGTTGGTAAGGCAAGGGACAAGGTAACCTAATGTTTTCATGGACATCATTTTGTGTGTGCATCACTCTATGTCTATGGATATTCTTGTTTGTTCCTTGTGGGACTAACCCATGTAGGTATGAAAGTGCAACTCACTCCAAGGTTTGCTCCAAAAGATCTACATCAACATTGAGCATCCACATCTTCAACACCTACATGAAGTCATCATCGACAAAACCCAAGGTTAGTTTATCCCTCTAAGGGGATCTCACATCTAGGGAGCTTAACTCTAGAATTGAGTCAAAGCAACTCTAATGATGTGAACACATAAATGCTTTATGTAAAGTGGTAACCCCACTTGAGCTTAAGCGATGAGTATGACCTATGATCAAATGTTCTCATTTGACTCCTAAGTCAATATACTCATATATAGATGACCTAGTCATCGCCAATTGTTTGATAGATGCTAGAATTGGTTGTGCATGCTTTTCACATATTTCATTTGTCATTTTATTGTGTGAGCATGTTGGTTGCATATTTTACTCATTCGAGGACATCCACTTGTTGTTTTGATTGATTGGCTTCTTTCTCTTTGGCCAAGTGGATGGACAAGAATGCCTAAAGAACCTTCTCTAGCTATCTATGCTTTTCTCGTCTCAAACTCTATTCATGCTACATCACAAAATTTGATCAAGTCAGATTCGAACCACTACTGTGAGGAGCACTCGGAGTCCCGATTAAGTCATAGACTTAAACTTCCAAAACTTCTTTGTGATTTTGGGTCTGACCGATTCTTCCTTGGTCATCCAGAGATCACTAAATCGATCTAGGTTTTCATCTCGGTGTAAACTATTTGAACTTTTGGTCACAAGAGTTCTTTATGCTTGTTAACGATTATGCATCTCGGTGCCACCAGGTTGTTCCACTCGGTCACACCGGCAGTGTCGGGCTATATATTCTGCAGGGCAAATTTTGGAAAACTTTCTCAAACTCTTCGCCCGCGCATAGCTCGCTCTGCCTACTAGGTCTCGGATCGTCGACTTCGCCGCCATCAACCGCCTCACAACGTGGTCTCCTGCCCGTCAGCGAATTTCTTCTCCGCCCGTTGCCCCGTGGCGAGTTCATTTGAACTAGGGTATGAACTCGATCCAGATGCTATCCTCAGTCGATTCTCGGCAAATTGTGTTCATAATTCTTCTAGCCACGATTGAAACACCTCTATCCGTCAAAACAATCCTTAGAATAGGTGTGATTCGAAAATTTAGGGTTAGGTTTCATGAAACCATCTCGGACCCACCGAGTTGAAAAACTTCGGTCCTGGAACAGCTAACGCCATTGCACTAGTAAGTCTCGGTCGCGGCGAGAATTGCTAATGATGTGACCGATTTTAAAACTTTGTGAAACCCTAGCAGTCTCGGTGCCACCGAACTGTGACTCGGTCGACCAAGTTCACTAGTTTAGGTTCCAAACTGCTGCGGTATCCGAGTTTGAAAATCGGTAGATCGAAATGCTTTCCGTGGAAAACTAAAACTAAGTTTTTGAATCATTCTTTTGCAAAATCTCTCTGCATTTTGTGATGCTCATCCTCTACCTCATCTATAACTATTCACGAGGTCAGCGGTCGATGTATGTGACATATCATCCAGGACAAAGTGGCAGCTAGAACAAGTCAAAAGGCGATTCACATGGTGAGGCACTAGTCCTCTAGCAGCTCGAGATGAGGGGCGAAGCACTCCCAGCAATTTGCCCAAGGCTGCCACAAGGACAAGGAAGAAGACCTCAGAGTCGAGGATGAGGATTATGTGGCGATTGAGGATGAGGCAAGTTCAAGAAGAAAGTGCTCAGAGAGATTCAGCTCAACTGCCCAGTTAAGCCAGAATGAAGATCAAAGGCTGCGGGAGAAGACAACCAATGTCCAAAGCAGAGTCTCCTCAAGCTTCTTTGGAATCCCAACCAAAGAACCTGCTCTCTGCTGAAGGAAAGAAAAGGAAGGAAAGGGTCAAAGACCATGGCGGAGTAATAGGAAAGCCTTCCATGATGGAGGAAGAAGAGGAAGAAGAGGTTCTGAACCAGCACCCAAGGCACAAAAAGTTGATGTGTGATGCTATAAAATCGAGGGGCTGCAACTTCAAAGCCAAAGTAGCACCAAAGCTGCCCCAAGCCCAAGAGTGCACTAAGAGGAATACCGAGAGTATACAGTTGCTGAAAAGAACAAAGGCCCAATGCTGATGTTGCTGCTGAGGAGAGATGAAGAAAGGGCAAGTCTTAAGGAAGCTCAAACCCAAGATTCAGGACCACAATGATGCTCATCTGTGGCGAACATGAAGAAGATCATGAGAGATTTGGGGTTGAGGCTATGGAGAGAGTCGAGATCCATATGCCACCGGGAGAAGGACTGTTTGTGATTACAGGTTCCACACCAAGGAAGCGAGTAGGACTTCTATGAGACCATCTTATTGGATAAAAAGCCCATAGTTTGTGATATATGAGGTGGGTCATTGGACCTACATTCAGGAGAATGAAGAACACTATCTGGAGAGTATGGCAGCTTGAGTCGTGTGGAGTTGCAGATTTTGTTGGGCGAGATGCTCACAAACTGGAATGCCAAACTCATTATGCAATTCTACTCACAACACATTTCTATCCAGATGGCGAGGATAGTTTGGATGTCGGAAGGAACGAGATACCAATCAACCATAGAGAATGGGCAAGTCGATCAATGCCCCAAAGGAAAGTAGAGATGACTTGGACATTTATGCCATGAAAGAAGAGGATCACAACTCAATGTCACGCAGATGCAAGGAGATCCTGATGATGCACTTGAGACTTTCAAGTTTGGATCAGTTCATTTTCTTCTGTCGAGGGCTAGCGATCAATTGGGATCTCTAAGGCACACTCTGTTGCCCAAATCAGGTGACCACAACATGATGAGAGGGCATGCAATTAATTTGCTTCACATTTTTTATGTGCCCAGAAATTCAAGGTCATGAGGCTCATAGTTGAAACTATCAAGAGGACGCAATGACGGACCAAAAGAGGAGCGTGGATATGCCCCACAAATCCAGAGTTGATTAACTCAAAGATGGGCGCAGGGAAGTATCTATTGGATAAAGAACACTTAGTTCTCTATCCTGAATTTGAGGACAATCAAGTTGTCATGGTGAGAATGAACCATCGATCATTACAAGCTCAAGAGAAGAAGGAAGAAGGCAAGAAGAAAAGAGGCTGCCAAGATGCCCACTCTAGCAGAGGCATCCGGTAATTTTTGAAGAACAAGCAGGGAGCTTGGTTGCTTGATAGCATCAACTCCGCAGATTGAGAAGGGTTGTACACCTAACTCAAAACCGGAGAGCACAGAAAGAATCATGGAACAAAAATTCTATGATCTTGATGTCAAAATGGCGAGATTCAGTCATTTGTGGAGCAGCTACAGGATGACATCTGAGGAGAGGAAGGGGCAGGACAACAAGCAGTGCATTTGCGAGTGCCTCGAGCTCAAAGATCAGCTGAGCCGATGCAGTCACGAGTCACTTCATACTGCTCCAGCTACAGCTCCAGTATAACCAGCTCCGGCACTGTCCTTGACTCCTCCACATCTCACTGAAGTCTTCGTCCAAGGAGCCATCTCTACACCACCACCAGAAGACCAAGCACGAGAGGCGATATAGTCCTATGCATTTTCTAGGAGCTTTTGGTAACTTGTTGCCAAAGGGGAGAAAAATGTATAGATCATAAACTTCGAGAGAGAGAGATTTGCTTTTGTTCTCTCTTGTCTTCTTGGTTGAACTTTGTTTGCTTTTATTGCTTGAGATACTATACTATTACCTGAGAGACATTGATGATCATGTGTTTGATCATAAGCTACACTTATACTTGCTATATGTTATTATCTTACTTATCCTTCTATGATCATTCATTGTGCTTGGTGATGAGTGCATGTATTCAATCTTTATTATTTTGAGCGCTCAACCAAGATGTATGTGACATGGAAGAGTAACCCATGAGCCTAATTCCTTGTGCATTTGCGGTCCAAAGCAAATTTTAAAGCATACACAAATTTAGGGGAGCTCTTGCTTATCACATACTTCTCAAGCGACGATGTTTTCAATCTTATTATCATTTGTCGAGCTTTGATCTATATGTTGTCATCAATTACCAAAAGGGGAGATTGAAAGTGCAACTATCCTAGGTGGTTTTGTAATTCATAACAACATATAGCTCATTGAGCTAATGCTATTCCAAGACAAATATTTCAGGAAAGCTCAATGAATGGCATGGCATGGATGATGAAAGTGGATCCCTCAAAATATTAAGGACAAAGGATTGGCTCAAGCTCAAAAGCTCAAGACTCTACATTTTACATTTAGTGATCCAAGATCACATTGAGTCTATAGGAAAAGCCAATACTATCAAGGAGGGATGAGGTGTTGTTGTAATGAGCCTCTTGCTTCATGTGCTTAGTGATATGCTCCAAAACCCTCCACTACTTTCTCACATCCACATATGACCTAAACCTAAAGTCAAACTCAGCCCTACCGATTCTTTCTATCCAGCGCCACCCGAGGTTCAATTGTCATAGCCACTTACAAACCCTAGGCAAATCGGTTTCACCGATAGGGATCTCAGTCTCACCGAGATGGGATTATAATCTCTCTGTTTCCTTAAGTAACATTTGGCTCTCTTGAAGTGGCGTCAGTCCCACCGAGATTGCAATGTAAACTCTCATTTCCCTTTCATAAACTTTTGGTCTCACCAAAAGGAAATCGGTCCACGAGGTTTACGACCAACTCTCTGTTAGCTAATTACAAATTCAGTCTTACCTAGTTTGTGTCGGTCTCACGAGATTACGTTATGCCTAACCTAACCATATCGGTCGTCTTGAGTTGCATATCGGTCCACGAAAACCCTAACGATCAGCTAGGTTTTACTAAATCGGTCGAGACAGGGGTTTTGATTCGGTCCCACGAGTTTGGTAAATTATATGTGATAGGTTAGATTTTTTGTGTGAGGCTATATATACCCCTCCACCTCCTCTTCATTAGTGGAAGAGCCATCAGGAACACCCTACACTTCCAACTTGCAGTTTTGAGAGAACCACCTACTCATGTGTTGAGGCCAAGATATTCAGTTCCTACCATATGAATCTTGATCTCTAGCCTTCCCAAGTTGCTTTCCACTCAAATCTTCTTTCCACCAAATCCAAATCCTGTGAGAGAGAGTTGAGTGTTGGAAGACTATCATTTGAAGCACAAGAGCAAGGAGTTCATCATCAACACACCATTTGTTACTTCTTGGAAGTAAGTGTCTCCTAGATTAAGTGTCTTGGGAGCCTCAGACAAGATTGTGGAGTTGAACCAAGGGTTTCTAAGGGCAAGGAGATCGCCTACTTAGTGAAGATCTACGCTAGTGAGGCAAGTCCTTCGTGGCGACCATGGTGGGATAGACAAGGTTGCTTCTTATTGGACCCTTCGTGGGTGGAGCCCTCCGTGGACTTCGCACCCGTTACCATTAAGTGGGTTGAAGTCTCCATCAACGTGGATGTTCGATAGCACCACCTATCGGAACCGACAAAAACCGTGTCTCCAATTGCGTTTGAATCCTCCAAACCCTTCCCTTTACATTCTTGCA
>JAHIAM010006480.1:0-43179 GCA_021605205.1 Aegilops longissima | reverse complement strand
TGTCACAAACAACCCTACAGCTCAGTAAAATAACACCTTAAAACACACATCAACCAAAACCCTAATGTCACCTAGATACACCAATGTCACCTCAAGTATCCGTGGGTATGATTATATGATATGCATCACACAATCTCAGATTCATCTATTCAACCAACACAAGGAACTTCAAAGAGTGCGCCTAAGTTTCTACGGGAGAGTCAAGGCGAAAACGTGTGCCAACCCCTATTCATAGATTCCCAAGGTAACAGAACCCGCAAGTTGATCACCAAAACATACATCAAGTGAATCAATAGAATACCCCATTGTCACCACGGGTATCCCACGCAAGACATACATCAAGTGTTCTCAAATCCTTAAAGACTCATTCTGATAAGATAACTTCAAAGGGAAAACTCAATCCATTACAAGAAGATAGAGGGGGAGAAGCATCATAAGATCCAACTATAATAGCAAAGCTCATGATACATCAAGATTGTGCCATATCAAGAACACGAGAGAGAGAGAGAGAGAGAGAGAGAGAGATTAAACACATAGCTACTGGTACATACCCTTAGCCCCGAGGGTGAACTACTCTCCTCGCTGCGGAGAGTGCCGGATGATGAAGATGGCCACCGGTGATGGATCCCTCCGTAGGGGTGCCGAATAGGGTCCCATTGATTTTGTGGCTACAGAGGCTTGGCGCGAGGAACTCCCGATCTAGTTTTTCCGGGGTTTCAGATTATAGGAATTTTTGGCGCCGTCTCACATCGGGGGGGGTCCGAGTCATCCACGAGATAGGGGCGCCTCAGGTAGTAGCGCAGGCCTCCACCTCGTGGGATGGCTCGGACTCTTCCGCCCAACTCTTTACTGGGGCTTCTTGGTCCATAAAAATCCACAAAATTGGCAGTCCATTGGACTCGTCGTATTCCTTTTTCAGTAAACTCAAAAACAAGGAAAAACAGAACTGCACTGGCTATAAATAGCATATAAATGTATATAAAACATCCAAGATGGATAATATAATAGCATGGAACAATCAAAAATTATAGATACGTTGGAGACATATCAAGCATCCCCAAGCTTAATTCCTACTCATCCTCGAGTAGGTAAATCATAAAACAGAATTTTTGATGTGGAATGCTACCCAACATATTTATCAATGTAATCTTATTTACTGTGGCAAGAATATTCAGATCCATAAAATTCAAAACAAAAGTTTGATATGTACATGAAAACAATAATACTTAAAGCATACTAACAAAGCAATCATGTCTTCTCAAAATAACATGGCCAAAGCAAGCTATCCCTACAAAATTATATAGTCTCGCTATGCTCTATCTTCATGACACAAAATATTTAAATCATGCACAACCCCGATGACAAGCCAAGCAATTGTTTCATAATTTTGATGTTCTAAAACTTTTTCAATCTTCACGCAATACATGAGCGTGAGCCATGGACATACTGTCGTGGTTCTGAGTCTGACAGTAGAATAGGGGGGTAGGAATGTAGAGGCAAGATCATAGCTATGGAGGAGTTGTACACGCTAGTTTTACGAGTTCGGGCCCTTCTCGGAGGAAGTAATAACCCTACGTCTCGGAGCCCGGAGGCGGTCGACTAGATTATAAACGTGTGAGTTATGTGGTGTGCGAACCTTGTCCCGTGAGGAGGGGTGGCTTATATATAGTGCGCCAGACGCCACCCTCCGCTACATAGGATTCAATGTACATAAAGAGGTGGTGTTACAGTAACGCCTGATTGAAGTGCCACAAATGATCATTAAATACACGAGTAAATGCTCCGACCATTGCTGGCAGCAGAGCGGCTTTAGGTCTTCTTATTGTCGAGTGGTTTGATGGTCGAGTGACCGGATAAAGTGGGGTTCCGAGTGGATGGTAGGTCGAGTGGACTTCACTCGACACCTTTGTTGGACCCCTTCTTCTGATTCTTGAACTTCTTCGTTCTTAGGACAAGGACCTTAGGTAGGACGTATAGGTCAGGCCTATTACCCTACCCTAGGTTTGTGCCCACATCCACTACAAAAAAGACACATCCGTGACATTTTGGGCCGAACGAATTTTTTTCTGTCATACATATGACACTTCTATGGCGATAATTGTGACAAAACCCGCTATCATCATAGATGTGGTGGGCTCCTACTTCTTTGTTAGAAAATCATGATAGAAAACGGGCTTTTCGTCTTGGGCGGGCCGAAGACGTAGCTGCATGACATTCTTTGGGCCGTCCATGACGGAAAAAACCATGGTAGAAGCGAGGGGGAGGAAAATTTCGGGAGTTTTCGGTTACGGAAGGTCAAATCGGTGATGCGATTTTCTCGTGACGCACGCTGTAGACAAAGTAGGTATTGGCTCTAATCAACCC
Source organism: Aegilops longissima (assembly GCA_021605205.1). Classification (NCBI taxonomy): domain Eukaryota; kingdom Viridiplantae; phylum Streptophyta; class Magnoliopsida; order Poales; family Poaceae; genus Aegilops; species Aegilops longissima. The sequence goes on along the minus strand of JAHIAM010006480.1, from coordinate 40,815 downwards.
GAGCGAGGCGTTAGGCTCAATCAACTCGAAAGGACAGACTCGCAGGTTACTGCTGCTATCGAACCCGGAAGCGATCGATCGATGGTCGTTAATCAACCCGGCGGAGCGATTCTTCGCACATTACCGTAATCGCCGATCGATGCTGCCTCGATGAATGAAAGGAGCGCTATGGGGGGTTGGATGAACAGTGAGCGGTGGCGTTGCCTTCCGGATGAACAGAACCCGTGGTGTGGAGGGCTGATGAACAGACGGTGGAGGGGTGGCCGTGGAGGGGTTGAACAGACCCGTGGTGTGGAGGGCCGGATGAACAAAAGAGACGGTGGAGGGGTGCCTCGGAGGGGTGGTTGAACAAGAGCCGTGTGGAGAAAGCAAGGTGGAGGCAGGATGAACAGGAGCCCGTGGAGGCTGGAGGAGGTCGACGGTAGCCTGTGGAGGCCGGAGGAGGTCGACGGTGGAGATGAACAGATCCCGTGGAGTCCTGCTTGCTGTACGCCACACCTCCCGGCGAACAGACTCCCTGCTTTCGACCAGAAGCGGTCCAACACAAGTCCGCTTGGCCTGCTTTTGCGGGTACGCCACACCTCCCGATCAGCCCGCTTTCGACCAGAGGGAGGTCTGTTTCTCCGCTTTGGCGGCACGCCACACCCTCCCGATCAACAGGACCCCTGCTCAACCGTAGGGAGGTTCTGCTTCTTCGCTTTTGGCGGTACGCTGCACTTCTCCCGATGAACAGGATCCCGCTTCAAACGCGGCCGGTCAAACACAAGGACGCTTTCTCCATTGTTGCAAGGAAAATAAGGGTATTGTAATACATAGATTCGCTCGCAATTAAAAGGTTCTTTCAGATTCTCAAATGGTAGGACCCAACGGCGCACTCAGCCAGACCTTGGCTCGTGTTGATCCTAAAAAGGGTTTGTCCTTCGGGTGGCGGCGTGGTACGCACATTAGGCAACCCCAACCAACGAGCCTCGCCGCGGTCAAGTCGTAAATATCCGCAACCAGTAATTCCAGCCCTAGGAAATTCCCTCATGTCCCCGGTCCATAATTACTAGCAATGAACAACGGAGGGATGCTTTAGTAACTAGACAACTTTACCTACCGTGTCGAGCACAGCTCAATTCCTCTATCGCCGCCATTCAAGGTCACCCATCAACTGCATTGCCTAGTACTAATACTACTACACCAGATGAGCACTGAATTGAGCCCAATTTGTTCGTGCTTAGTAATTGAGTTAATATATCGTGCACGCAATGGTACGAGGATTATCTTTACTCCTCCTTTCCGTTTATAGGGCTTATCTCAAAATTTTAGTTTTCCCATTTTATAAGTCTCAGCTTTGTTGTTCCTCATCACATGTTCAGATTTCAAGGTGCAATAAATCATTACATGCAAGTATTAAGAGAAATTGACTAATGCATGTACTTTATGCATGCATGCATTGCAATTAATGCATTCAGAATATAATTTTTGAGGAAAACAAGTTTATTAATTGAGTGGTTTTGCAAACTACAACAATTGTTCCACCACTCACCATCTACCTTGGTTGGTGAGATTTTTGAATTGAGCCCTATAAACCAGAAAGGGGGTTTAACTAAGAAAAATGTTTGACCAAATCCTTTCTTAAGAAATACAACATTACAGATGTATGGATTGAAAATTTATTGCATGATGCAGGTTATGATATTGTTTCGAATCTTGGATCTTAAATTTTAGAAAATCCAAAAGTGAGCATAAATTCTTGAAACTGAGCATGGTCACGTGATATGGCACAAATATAACTTCGTAAGTTTTTTCTTCAATTCGAGACAAGCTGCTTATGACAAGTTGCACAAATGAAGAGCCAAGGTATTTTGGAACAAAGACCTGTCATGTTATGGCGAACAATTTCACTATTGAAACCATGGGCGCCACGCGCCGCCACGAGTCCCCGCTTCATCGGCAGTGCCGCCCCAGCAAGCATGTGAGTCGACAGAGGCGGCGGCGAAAGCAGATCGCCAGCGCCGGGCGGTCGTGGAGGCGGCGGCAGATCACAGCGCACTCACCGGAGGCGAGCCTTCGACCAGGTTCCGCCGCCCACCGCCGCCCCAACTCGCCCCACTTTTAATGTCGCCGGCGCCGCAGTTTAAAATCAACCCCGCACCACCCGTATCGCTATAATCCTCTCTTCCTCTCCGATTCTCCTATCGCTCACTTCAACTAGCCTCGACCAAACGACGCTTATGCCGCATCACGATGGTCTCGCCTTGTGTTCCACTTTCATGAGGAAGACACCCAACCGGAGTCTCAAGAACATAAGGCGCTGGGGACGAAGCTGAATCTGGCTTTGCAGAAGACGCTACCGTCTCCCCGCCCCTGCTCCAGCCCTTCGCCGCTTCGGGAAGGCCAAATACCATCCTCGTGGGTATTGATGGGCTGGGAGCCGCACATTGTCGCCGAAGCTTGATGCCACGGGTTCCACGAGGTCCTCGCCGACTTCACGCTACTGCAGCACTCTGCCAACAAGATGGAGGCCAAGGCTGCAGCATCGACAAGACGCCTGCAGCGCGGTGCTCGCGCACTGCCAACGATGTGCTCGCTGCTGCAGCATCGACGCAGCGCTACCGCGCGCTGCCTATGCACCAATGTCTCCGCCGCGCCGCTGATAGCGCCGTTCCGCCCCTCGCTGCAAAAGCTAGTGCCCCTGCCGCCGCATGGATGGCCACCGCTGATGAAGCCATGTACCTAGGGTAGGGTCATGGACCTGTCCAAGATACCTCCGTCAAGTGTCAAACCGCGGATCTCGGTAGGTGGTCCCGAATCGTAGCGCCTAGGAGAATGGTAATGGAGACAAGGGATACGACAGCTTACCAGTGTTCGCCTCTTGATGGAGGTAATACCTTACCCCGCTGATTAATATTGATGATATGGGTAGTACAAGAGTGGATCTACCACGAGATCAAGGAGGCTAAACCCTAGAAGCTAGCCTATGGTATGATTGTTGTTCGCCCCACGGACTAAAACCTCCGGCTTATATAGACAACGGATAGGGTTAGGGTTACACGTAGTCAAGTTACAATGGTAGGAGATCTACATATCCGTGACGCCAAGCTTGCCTTCCACGCCAAGGAAAGTCCCATCCGCATATCGGGACGTAAGTCTTCAACCTTGTATCTTCATAGTCTTGGAGTCCGCCGCGATGATAGTTCGCTATCCGACACCCCTAGTCCAGACTCGTTAGTAGCCCTCAACCAAAGCTTCAATGACGATTTAGTCCGGCGCAAGATATTGTCTTCTTTGCATTGCAAGGCGGTTCTCCTCCAATACTTTATAGAAGGTTTTGAACACAAGGATAGTGTCCGCTCGCAAAACAAATTCCACATACCACCATAGAGAGAATAACCTTTGCACAGATTCGTTAACGATTCCGCAAGGCGTGACATCACACCACGGCCAGCCTTCATATGAATCGCTTTTACCTGCTCCACCTCAGCGCTTAGCGAGGCGGTTTCTTGGCACGCCTTATCAAAGCATAGATCGTGCCACCTTATTCCGGATTCTCATCAATACGACGTGGTAACCCATCCACGCCATTGATTACGGCGCTTGGGAGATAAGCGAAGTTTTACCAGCCGGTGGGGACAACATAGTCTGGCCTGTCCAAATAAGGGGATAAGGATCCACCTTTTCACCTATGCCTTCTTCCTCCTTTGCTCATCCATTTTCAAGACTGAGCTCCAACTACCAAGCACGCACACCCCACCTCAACCTTCTCCAATCATGTCCGGAGGGAGGCAGGTGGATGGCCTCCTCCGCCACGGCACATCACAAAGCTGCGGGAGGCCGGACACTTGTCCAAAGAATATCACAGATCGGCCGCCTGGACGTAAGCAGCCTCATTCCAACCCCTGTGCCCCATGAGAGGGTGGTGCCCCCACTTCCTCCGCTGGACTAGGTTTTCCACTTCACCCATTTGTCCGGGGCTCATGTTCTACTACGGCCTGACTTCCACGACCGGGCCCGACTTCATCCTCAACATCTCGGGCGCTCATCGTCAGGTGCGAGGCCTTCTCCGCATCCAGCCCCACTTTGGCTTATGGCTCAAGACCTTCAATGTCAGCCGAAGGTAGTGGACGGCCGCCAAGCCGGAGTGCGAGGCGCCATGGTTGGCAAGATGGCCAAAGTCCTATGGCTCGAGGGCCTTCAGGAGACAATAAAGGGTGGCAATCGTGGTGGTTCTACATCACCGAGCCAAGCTGACTCCAAATGGGTGGCGGCCCCGAATTCAGATCTGGCTTCCCCACACGGCCTCGCCAAGGAAAGAGACGGGCCCGACATGGGGAATTTGATGAGCTATCCGGACTCCAAACATGCGTCCAAAACAAGGTGGACAAGAATCTCAGTTTGTCAACGAATCTGTGTGATGCTCATCCGCCGGATTCTCTCATGCCAACAACGGGCCTTCAAATTGTGGAGTTCGATCCGCACAACACTCAACTTAAAAGGCTCTTCGACACTACGCACGAAGATGCCCGGAAGGTGTTGTTCAAGGCCGCCGAGGTTCACATCCGCTACCAAAGATCGCTGATTCAGCTCGCAGCACAAGCCAGCGAGGTGAGTTATTTTACCCTTTATGGGACTCTTTTTTCATAGTTTGACTTCATGCGGATCTAAAACTCCCTAACCTTTAACAGACTGGTTGAAGACGCCCCGGACAGGTTAACCGTCCACTTTTGCAAGAAGACCCAACGGATGCCCGATTGACGGATCGCTGCCCGCATCTCATGTGGTGCCGAGAAGAAGGTTAAGAAGGAGGCAACGGAACTCAAGGGCCTCCTGACGCTGGTGTTGCCGATTCAAGCGTAATCTTCCCGAGAACGAGGAGGAGGAAAGAGTTTCTCTCGCGGGGAGGAGAGGAAGAGGAAGGCCGCCTAACCGGGAGGCCGAGGGTCCAAGAAGGGAAGAACCTTCCTCCGAATCTCTCCACCAACGCCGATAACGATGAGGAGGATTGGCCAACAAGGGCCAAGCTCCTCGCGAGATCGTAAGTGTCCTGGATACCCATGGATTTTTATTGCATAGTATTCTAATGCCGAACAATCATGCAGCCCGCCTAAGGGCGCAGTTCGCCGCTCACGAGCGGGTCCCCGAAGTTCGCCGGAAATGGAGAGTACTTCACTTTCGGCTGCCTCATCGCCACGCCTGGACGACGCCGAGGTGGTGCCTCAAGGGGGGCCTAGTCAAGAGGAGGTGGCGCAGAGGCGCCGCAAGGCAACCTCCCGACTCAGCGCTGGGGGCGAGACCTCAGGGCTCTAAGTTCACCTTCGCCCGGACTCCATGCCGGAACCATCAAGTTCCTCGAGTCCGCAAGCGTCCTTCTAGGAAGGGTAAGACGCCGTGTCTTCCGGCCCAACCGAGGCACCGGATAGTGCATCGGAGGCGCTTAACGCGCCCATCGAGGAGGAGCACCGCACTTTTATGAGTGTGGTATCCAGAAAGTTCACCTCGCAAAAGCGGCTCGACTGAAGTCTGCATTCAGCCTTTCTAATGTGCTTTGAGGTAAGTTTAGAATATGTAAAAATATTACCAAGATAGACAGAGAGTTCTCGATGCTTAGTTCGTGTTCGGAAAGAAAAGCCGGACTAAGGATCTAAAAGATATACGCAGGAGTCTAACATAAGTATGTCAATATGGGAATGCAGGGAAGCGCCGCCGACCTCGGCCAGACCGATCATGGAGGTCAATGCACTAAAGCAGAGCCTCGAGCGGTCCGAGAACAAGCTCGGCCTTGCCAAGAAGCAGCTTGAGGATAAGGAAGGTAAGTAATACCTTATTAAAGAAATACCTTATAGAAAGGTTTCTGCTGCAAAAAATAACAGGAATAACATGGGTACCGCAGGGCCACTTAACGAGGTGGCGACCTGAAGGAAGCGCTTGTCCGTGGTCGAAAGCAAAGCTGCTGAGCGCACCGAGCGAGAGAAGGGGAGGCGAGCTGGCGGAGGTGCGTGCAAGAGCTCCAGCCTCGTGAAAACACGAGGGGTTGGAGCGTGACTCAAGACCCGAGAGTCCGAGCTTGCCTCGCTCTTGAGAGTGCCAAAGTTACAAGGCCGAGGCCCAAAAGCCCTCCAAGAAATTGAATCATTAAAGAAGATAGCGGCGGTAAGGCATTCTTTATGCAAAGCAGCATGTGAAAGTGAATTACCTATTACTTTCCCGGATTCAAGCTCTCCAGAGCATTCGCAGATCTGCCCCGTAGTGTGTCCGATGCCGCCGGATTCTACCGCTGCCAAGGAGGGGTGCTCTGACGGAGAAGGTGTTCTGGTCTCAGATGCCGAGGCCGACATCCGGTGCCCTTGCCGACTAGCTGAAGCAGCTGGTCGAGCTCACAAGGTCGCCGAACAGGCCATGAGGGGCCTCATGGTTCGGCTGTGGCTATTGCCATGCCCGAGCTACTTTGGGCTAGTGCGGCGGCCGGTGGACGCCTCGTCCATGGATTGAAGTCATCAAGCGCCCGCCCTGCATTGAAGGTGTTTGTCGGGCCTCGCCCGCGTAAAGTGCACCGGGCAAGCTGGATGCGGACTAGCTTGTGACGGACGGGCCACCAAGGGCAAGGAGCATTGCACGCTCGAAATGTACTATGAGGGCCTCCTCAAGGGTGCCCGCCAAATAGCGGATGAGTGCTCCAAAGATGTAATTTTGAATAGACTCGCATTTGTTATCATGTACTCAAAACTTGTTCATATGCGCTAAGCAACGCTTGTTAATTTAGAATATTACCTTCCGCGCCGCTTATCAAATTTGAGAGATGGCAAGTCGTTGGTTTCAGCCCCATGCCACGCAGTGTTGGGGTGTTCGGATAAACTTGAGCACTCTTGTTCCCATTCTTGGGTCCATCTAGGAGGCGATCAACGAACTAACAAGGCAAACCGGACTTATAATGCTTGAACACTCTCACTTAGCCATAGAATTCTATAATTTTAAATTTTAGCGAAGCCCCTAGTATTCGAAGACTGAGTTCGGGCGCTATCCACGCCTTTGGCCGGACAATGCCGTGCCTCGCCTAAGCGCATAAGTCTTTAGGGACCCGAAAACCTTCTCGAACAGCGATCGCTTCGCCCTATCATGACGGCCGTTTTAGCTTTCCACCGAGGTGCTCAACCCAGCTCAACCGGGCACAATCGCAGGTGGTTCTCCTAGTGCTACCTTAGCCGATATAACGAACGAAGGTACCAAAACATAGGAGCCGCAAACCCAACTATCGACCCAAGACATGATTCGGAGCCGATGCATATAATGCTATAAGTTCGGGTGCCGACTTGTGAAAGTGTTCGGACTTATCACACCATACTTTTGGGGTACTTTAAGCCCTCGGTGTATTGGCCGCACTAAAGTGTACGGTGCAACATGTCATGAAATGAACATATATATAGATAAAGAAAGGAGTGCAATAATAGGCAAGAGCTATGTATTGTTTATTCAAAAGGTACTGCAATGAAGGCGTAACGATACAAATAGTGCGATAAGCAAGGGATGGGACTATCTAACATGTCCTCTCCGTGGGTAAGGTGCGGATGGTTTGTAAAACAAGTATAATGCTCGTAATAGAGACCACCAACACTGACGAAGTCCGCTTCCCGCTGTTGCATCGTGAGTTCGGGCGATTCTAGTGCCGGATGTGACTTCAGGAAACGGAGTCCCGAAGTAAGAAAAGGAAGAAAAGAAAAAGAAAAGAATGACACAATCGGAGCCCCGGTGCGGTTGAGCCGCATTGGCGCAGCCGGGTCGTGCCCTCCCCTTATGCCCATGGTATCTCCAGAGCGTAGTTATGTACGCTAGTATCGGGCTTCGCACTTTCGCGAGGGCTAGGGTTAGGCCGGATTGCTACGCTGCTTTGAATCGCTGCCACGCGGGCTTGTTGTAGGTTACCCCGCACGCTGATGTTGTCCGGACGCTTAGTGGCCGGACTTGAGAATTGCTGTGAGAGGCTGCTTGCACCGCCGCCGAGGGCCGCCGTGTGCTCCTTCGCTCGAGAGAGCGCTCGGTGTTTCCACCGACCGTGATTACCCTCGAGGGCGGGCATCTTGAGCTTGAGGTATGCGAAAGCGCAACCGTATTGAACTTTGCAAATGTGGTTCGTCCCGAGCAGTGCATGATAGCCGCCGCAGAACGGGACGATGTCGAAGAATAACTTTTCGCCGGAAGTTATCCGGGATCCAAGACCACTGAGTGTAACCGAGCTCGTAAAATTGGCCTCTACATTCTGGTATGACGCCTTTAAAGGTCGCTTTGTAGGTTTAACTTGAGGGTCTATGCCCGCTTTGGCGACCGTGGTCCTCGATAAAGCAGGTTCAGGTTGCCACCGCCCATCGACTCGGTGAGGTGAACCACCAATAATTGGGTCAAGAACCACGCGGCAAAACCGCCATGACGGATGCTAGTGGGTGGTCCTTCGATCAAGGTGATCGGGCAGAAGACCATGGGTTGAACTTCTGGGCGCATCGCTCCATCGCATATACGCCCCTTAGTGCACGCTTCCGCCCTTTTGGGTATAAGGGTTGCGATATCATGTTCACCGTCCGCACTTGTGTGGGAAAACCTTCGCTCCTCTATTGCTCGGGCGTCCGGGCTCTTCCTCGCCATCGCTATGCAGCCACTTGTTGTTGAGTTCGCACTTAACTTGCCTCGCTTGCTTGAACACCCAACAATCGACGAGTATTCGGTCCAAGTTGGACGGGCCCGGGTATTTCTTTTGAATGGCTTCTTCCGCGACCGGTTTAGAGCCTCAATCCGCATCGACGGCCGATCTTCAAAGATTATCGCCAAGCACGCGGCGCTTGTTCTGTTATGACGCGACCCGCCGTTGCTGTCCTGGTGTCCGAACTATCGTGGTGTTTGGAAAAGTTGTTGCTTCGAGCTAGCCAGCTGTCCTCTCCCGCACAAAAGCGGTCATGAGTGCTGTGAGGGCTGCCATGGATTTCGCTTTTCCCGCCCTAGGTGTCGGCAACCCATTCGCCATGGATGTTATGTTTGAAGGCTGCAAGGGCTCGTGATCCGGACAGTCAACGATTTGATTTTTCTTTGTTAGGAACCGTCTGCAATTGTCCGCCGATTCTTCCGCTGCTGAATTATGTGGCTAAGGTCATCGGCGCTCTGTGGTCAGCACATATGTGCCCCGAAGTTATCAAGGAATGCGGCTTCCGTGTCCTCCCAACAACCAATTGATTCGCCGGCAAGCTGTTGAGCCAATGTCGGGCTGGTCCTTAAGCTTGAGTGGGAGGTATTTGATGGCATGTAGATCATCACCACGGCCATGTGGATATGGAGGAGATAGTCCTCGATCCGCATCGCAGGATCTCGTGGTACCATCGATGATTCGATGTTTACGGGTTTGAACCTCTCGGTGATTTGATGATCCATTACTTCATCTCCAAGCATAGTGGGTGTGCGGCGCCCAGACATTATATATCATGACGAGCTCATATGAGCTTTGTCTCGCCGTGTTCGCCCGGCCGGTTTGCCGATCCGCGCGACGGTAATCATCCCGAGTCGCTATTCCACGCGATCCGTAGATCGATCTTGTATGTTTTGCCTTATCCTCCAATATATCTCGCAAGTTCGGGCGATTTTTCGCGCCTTGATACTTTTTGAGCGGCGCGGGTGTGGCTTGAGCGAGAGCCGAGAGGCTTTTCTTCATGGCCACGGGTGGCCGGTTCGCCATGTCGCAGCGCCGGTGACTTGGGTGCTCTCTTCTCGACGAGGCAACGGCCTCGCGCTTGGGGTAGCTTTTGAGGGGCATTCGAGTTCATACTTCGCGCTGCAAGGACTTCACCCATCCGCCTACCTAGCAGTGTCTTGGTCAGCTCTAAGCTGTTGCTGCTTTTTCTTGAGGCTACTTGTCGTGGCTATAAGCCCGCGCTTGAAACGCCCTGTTGGTCGGGATCCTCGTGCACGCATAAATTGCCGCCGCCGAAGTCTTGCCTCATCTTCGGAGGGAGGCGATAATTATCGCCCCTCACTTTTTCTCGCCAAGACCGCAGGCGGACTTGCTTCTCCCTCCTCCCGAGCTAAGTCCCGCCGAGGGGTTGTCTTCGCACCGTCCGGGTGTTATTATCTCCCGTGCCGGAATCACCGCTTTTGCCGTGGTGGATTTAGAGTGGCGCCGCTAACGCCGGCGCTTTGCTGCTTCTGGAGGGTCATCCTCCTGTTCCATCGCCGTTCTCTTTTGGGATGTCCACCATGTATATGTCGTATGACGAGGTGGCTTTCCGCGCCTCCGTAGGTGCTGGGTCTATGTCGCCTCCGCATCGCCGCCCATACCGCCGATGTCTTCGAGTCGGTTTGGCATGCCTGCTAAATCGCCGATGCGGGCTACAAAGTGGGTGGTGGTGGGCGAATTTCTTCGCCGTCTGTATCCCAACCTTCCGTCCGTAATCCGCCCAGGGATCTCCGGATAAAGAGAGAGACTTTAGTGAATTCAGGATGTCGCCAAAGGGCGAGTGCTGAAAGATGTCCGCGGTGTGAACTCCATGACCGGGCGCCAATCGGATTTGATTGGCAGGGCGCGAGGGTTCGGAGTCCGAGAGGAGTCCGCACCGAGTCAAGGTTCGCAGCGATGTGGATGGAGTTTGGCTCAATCACCTTAGAGATCGTAGTTTTCGAGGCGGTGTCCAACCACTCATCTCGAGAATCCGCCCGACTAAGGGTCGGAGCGGATGCCGGTGCGGCTCGAGGGCACCGTCCGGCCGCAGAGCTAGATCATACCCATCGAGACAAAGGCGGCACGCCGGCCGTGGTTCAACTGGCTGGAGATCAAGTCTCCACGGCATCCGCCAGATAGTTCAAACTTCCAAATCTGACTGGCGATGGCCAGGGGCGAAGCTTTAATCTGCCTGCGATGATGGCAAGTGAATTGCCCGAAGCAGCAAAGCCGCCGAATACGAAGATCTGTCCGGGAGAAAAGTCTCACCGACCGCGCCGTTGTTGATGATCGGGATCCATCGGCCTATAGGTGATGACACAGAGGAACTCTCAATGAAAGCACCAATGTCGTGTCAAACCGCGGATCTCGGGGGTCCCAACTGCGCGCCTAGGCGATGGTAACAGAGACAAGGGACTCGATGTTTTTACCTGTGTTCGCCCTCTCGATGGAGGTAATACCTACCTCGCTGATTAATATTGATGATATGGGTAGTACAAGAGTAGATCTACCACGAGATCAAGGAGGCTAAACCCTAGAAGCTAGCCTATGGTACGATTGTTGTTCGTCCCCACGGACTAAAACCTCCGGTTTATATAGACACCAGATATGGTTAGGGTTACATGTAGTCGGTTACAATGGTAGGAGATCTACATATCCGATCGCCAAGCTTGCCTTCCACGCCAAGGAAAGTCCCATCCGGACACGGACGGAGTCTTCAACCTTGTATCTTCATAGTCTTGGAGTCCGACCGCGATGATAGTTCGCTATCCTGACACCGCCTAGTCCAGACTCCTCACCTCCCCAAGGACATCTCTTGAAGAAACCACCTTTCAATGACCGAAAGATTCCACTTGACGGACCTGAAGAAACTCACCATGAAGCCAACCACCAACCGCCAGAGATCTATAGTCGTCTCAAGACGCTAAACGGGTCGGTCATTAAGTGGGCACTTTATGGGACGTTACCAAGAATTCCTTATCTTAATGTACCTAATCCCTCACATAATCGAGGGCTGGAGGGTCTGCAAACCTATATAAGCCACCCCTCCTCAAGGTAAATGGTTCGCACTCTCGTAACTCATACGCGCATATACATATAACATCGCCTCGGCCCCAGACATAGGGCTGTTACTTTTCGAGAAGGGCCTCGAACTCGTAAACATCTTGCATATACAACTACCCATAGCTAGGATCTTGCCTCTCCATACCTAACCCCCGCTTCTACCGCCGATTTAGAACCACGACGGTTGGCGCCACATTGGGCAGGTGTCTTAGCGACTTGTTGGAGAAGGTAAAGCTTTTCCCGATTTCTTCATCATGGTTTCAGCGGAGTTTTGCTGAGGGTCGCGAGATCCGCCTCGCTGGGCCACGCTCATCGCCAACGCACTCGCTTGGCTTGGAGGCTCCACTGACGCCGACGCCTCCCCTCGTCTGCTGGGCAACACACTTTCGTCGGATTTCGGTTCCGCACTTTTAGGTTCAACACCGGGTGCACGCGAGATCCAACCTCCACCGCCTCGCACCGGCCAATCGCCGGGACCTAAACTACTAAACGGAACAGCACAAGAGACACGAGATTTATATCGTTCGCCACCATTGTGGTGTAATACCTACCCAAAGGTGTGGTGGTGGATTGCCTCAATGATGAGGAATATACAAGGAAGAACAGCCTCGAAGGTCTGTTTGGCGGTGCGATGAACTACTAGGTGGTGTTCACGCCTAGCTGCCGGTTTCTTGATGAGGATTCGATCCCTATGCCCGGGGCGGCTACCCCTATTTATAGGCGAAGGCCCTGGCCTCTTCCCAAATATTGAGCGGGAAGGGCGCCAACAATTGGCCATTTTGAAGGGGCACAACGGGTACACTTATCTCGACTAAAGTTGGTCCGCCGCCAAAGGCTCGTGATGACGCCGCTGGGCTCCACGATGACTCTTCCACCGCTGGGCTGGTCTTTGGTCTTGTTGCACCAAACGGATGCCTTTGCTTGATGCTCGCCGCGCTGCCCCTTTGCACCAAAGAGGAAAGGAGGACACCGCTGGTCGGCGCTCGATCGGGCGCCCTGGTTGTCATGGCTTGCGCCATGGGCGCCGCGAGGTACCCTGCCTTTGAACTCTCCGCCTCTCATGAGCCAGCTTGACGAGGCCGCGCTCGAGAAGCTCTTGTCGCCCGCCCGCAGACTTGGCCTCGCCAAGGTCTTGAGCTATGCTGATGAAGATGGGCCGGCTGGCCTCTTCAAGCCACGCCGCAGCCGCAGATCGGTGATTGGACGCGCGTCAACCGCGTGAGTTGATAACAGAGCGCATCTTCCTTGCTTCCTTTACTTTCTCCGCTTGCCGCTCGACACCTTTTCGCGCCTCCTCTCGCTTCCAAGATCTTCGATCCACTACCGCGGTTTTAGCCAATATGGCGCCGCCGCTGCTTCCCCGCCGAGCTTGGTACTTCCGCCTTGACCCGCCAAATGTATCAGGGCGAGCTCGCCGGCGCGCCGGATGGCGGAGGCGCAGGGCGCCAACGAACGAAGGCGCTCAAGGTCGCTCTTCCGCCTCGAGGGTCGGGGAGTACCTTTCACCCGCTTCTTCGTGAGCGCCATCATTGCCGGTCCGGTGCCTCCTTTTCGAAGTTCTTATTCTCGCCCTCCGCCACTACAACATTCAAGCTCGCACCTCCATCCCAGTCAGTCCTTCTTCCGCAATTCGCCTACTATTGTGAGGCCCATGTTGGGGAGAAGCCCTCGGGTCCTTGCTGCCACTATTTCTCCCTCCGAACCTCCTCAGGTTCCGGCCAGGCGCGCGAAGCCACAGACACGCGGAGCCATCGCACTTCAAACCTCGGGAAGCGGATTGAGGGCTTCAGAGCAAGTGGTCTTGGTGGATGCCGGGCGATCCATCCTTGGCTGACCTGCCCACGGAGCACCCCGCGAGCTCCGACGGCTGGTCCCAGTGGAGCTTCGGATCCCCGCAAGCCGGTGCCGGAGAAGATGGACGAGATCCGCCGCCAACATGGCGGCGGCGGTTGACCGACTGGGCTGGTCCTCGCTGGTCCGCTTCGCCTGGGCGATCCGCAGCGCGTGCCTCCTGCCCCGGCCACTTGAAGCCGACTTTGCAGCCGGGCTTATGGTTTTAAATTCGCCGAGGCTGCTCGAGTCCTCCAACGACGCACCAGAAGTGCTCGCTCTGCCTTGATTATTGCTCCGCCGACGAGCTGATGTCCATGTCCTTCGCCAGCCGGCGCCCGCGGGCGAAGAAGCTGGGGGCCCCGAGGCCCCATCCGTGGTGGTGCCTCCGCCGAGAAAGAAGGTGATCGTGACACACAGCCTCCCTCCGCCTGCGCCTCGACGAGGGTGGCCGAGCCCGGCCGCGCAGCTCAGCCTTCGACCAAAGCGACCCGAGGTGACCTTTGCTTACGCTGCCTCCATCAGCCGCTGCGGCGCCGCCGGTTCCTCGTCGGCGCAGCGGGTCACACAGCCGCCTTTCTCCTCCTACCCCACCGACCGCTGCCCGGTCATCGTTTGACCGCGCTGCTTGGACTGGATCTGACCGCCTGCGCAGATCTTCCGGGCGCCACCTGCCCGATGGCTGCTCGAGCTGGCTTCGCTGATTCGCCCGATGTTTCACCCGGCGGCGCTGGTCCAGCTCGATCGCTATGGACGAGGAGAAGCAGGCTGTCCGTGAGGCGAAGATTGCTCGCGGCAAGTTGCCCTCGGGGAGGCAGCCAGCATCCAAGGTCGCTGTGAGACGCCGGATAGCGAGCTGAAGGGCCTGCAGAACCAGCTTGCCGAGGAGGCCCGTGATCCGCCAGAGCAGGAGGAAAGCATGAAGGCTCGCGAGTCAGCCGCTGGCGACCGGAGGCCAGGGCTGAAGAAGCGCCGCGACCGCTTAGGCGCTACTGGAGCAAGAGCCGGAGGCGAGGAAGGTCAAGCCGGACGACAAGGCACGGGTTTCTGCAGAAGATAGCGTGGCCTTTCACGGATATGGAGGTGAAGGCTCGCTTTGTCAAGACGCCACGACAGCCGCCGAGAGTCCACGCCGGGCGCCGAGGATGGTCCCGCCAAGCCGCTTCCTTCCTGGTTCGCGCTTTGAAGATGTCACCTTGGTTTTGACCCACGGCCGAGGCCGAGGCGCTGGTCTTGTTTTCGCGGCACCGACGCTGGTCCTCACCACATCTACTTCGCGATCCCGGCCGACCGACAGCCTACTTGAGCCAAGAAGCGGCGCAGCATGCAGCCGCCGCTGCTGGCTGTGAAGGGTCGCGGGAGGCTCTGCTGGGAAGTTCTCGGCCTCAAGACCAAGCCGGGCGAGGCGCTGCCGCCCTGCTGCCCACGAGGCGAACCCACCTCGGCTGCTCCACCGCCGACAAGTGACCTGCCAGGCTCCTGTCCGCTTTTTAATTCTGCACATGTATCATGCCCTGGGAGGCGCTAAACTGCATTTGGTATTGCGATAATAGTGTGGACTGTAATATTTTCTTTTGAATTCCTTGAAATTTGGGGATGATGTAGCACGAGGGGGGCCCCCAATAGGATAGGCTAATGGCATGAAATAAAAGGGATACATGCCGCAGGGACGGACCCACGCAGCCTGGGAATAACGCGGCTCAAGGCGCCCCACCGGAAACAAAACTTAAAGATGTCACCGGTGATGTTGGGGACGGCGGGTATTGGTGTAGCAGACTCAGGCTGCGGAGCCGATCTCACGAGCCCCCAGTGCCCGGGGCCTCGGAGGATCCGGAGGCGCCGGCGACTGGGGCCATTCTCATTCTCCGCTGTGGCTGCGCGTTCGACCTCTCGAGCCTGTGATGGTCTCTTGCGACATGCCGGTGCGCAGCAACCGTGACGGCAGGCCGTGAGGCATGGGCACGAAGGTGTGGGCGGGCTCGCAACGCCCCACTCGCGAGGGCCGTGAGGCGCTTGAGACGCTGCTCGCTGAGCCTCGTATGTCGATGCAGACGCGCAGCCCACCATCTCGCCGATGGGGGGCCAGCTGGCAGGCGGCGCGCCCTCGCGACCTTGACTTTGTAGCCTCGAATGGCCTTGCCGACGAACTCCCGAGGTTCGCCTCTTGCCTTGTTCCCGCTATGGGAAACGTGCTTCAAGCACGCCCATCGCAGCCCAAGCGCCCTCGTGACTTTGGCGAGGTCGGCGGCCTCTGTGGAGAGCCCCAGCCCGCTCGAGGAGGGCGCCGCGCGCTTCTATGCTATGGAAGGAGGTTTCGCCCGCAAGGGTTTCGAGGGCCTCGCCTTGAGGAGCCGCCGTTGATGTCTTCTTTCTGGGTGTGGCCTCCTGGAGGCCTCCCGCCCGTGGGTCTGGTCTTCTAGCGATGCGGCTCGAAGGCTCGCCCAGGAGCACACCGCGCTCTCTCTTCATTGTGGCACCGGATGACCCCTGCCGCTCGCATCTTGAGGACGCTAGCCGCAGGGTTACGACCATGAATTTGGCCACCGGTACCCGAGGATGGCGCTGTAATGGAAGGCTAATGTGGGCGACGCCAAGTCGGCGAGCTCGGCGTGGTAGTTGTCGCGAGCCCCGGCGGTGACAGAAGGCGGACCTGCCCGATCGGGACCGTGGAGCCGCCGGTGACCGAGAAAGGCTTGGTTAGTCAAGCTGACCGTAAGGCACTTGAAGATTGTTGAATGTTTCACCGGCAGACGTTGAATCGCCCGCCGCCGATGACGGTCTTGGTGACCAGACGTTGTTGGCGATTGGGGAACAAAGCATCGGGAGAACTCCGGCCGTGGCCAAGACTTGAGCTGATCCACTGAGCTAACGTGATGGCGCACGCCACCACCGATGTGGTGCGCCATTATTTTCTAATGGCGCACCATGTCTCGCGCGCCATTAGTATTATACTAATGGCGCACCGTGTGTGTGCGCCATTGTAGTTTCAAAAAACATGTGGGTTTTGTTAGCTAATGGCGCACTGGCGCATAGCGCCATTACTAATTGATATAATGGCGCACTACATCCGCCAGGCGCCATTAGTAGTTTTGAAAAAAGTAAAAATAAATAAATAAAAATAGATAATGGCTATACCATGTCTTGCGCGCCATTATTGTTTTAATCTAGTAATGGCGCACTTTCCACCGGTGCGCCATTACTAAATTTTTTTCAAAATATCAATTTTTTTATTTTTTTTAAATTAGATGGCAAGATCAGGAGGGTGCGCCATTACTAGTTAAACTAGTAATGGCAAGACACCCCACGGTGCGCCATTAGTAACTTGGCCACCACTTCCACCTCAATGCACTTCTGGATCGATCGCTTTTCAATTTTAAAAGAAATAAAAGAAAATGATGAAAATGTCAAAAAAATAAAAGAAAATAAGTTTCCCATGTGATATGTGGTCTAGTTGTTGGGAAAATTTGCAAATATGAATTTCGACTTCATTTGCAAAATCTCTCTAGAATTTGTAAAATGGGTATAACTTTTGCATACTAACTCGATGAAAAGTTTTTATATGAAAAATCATCTACCAAAAGTTACATCCGACTTTAATTGGGGAACCTCTAAACATTTTCAAAATCCTCAAAACCTAACAGAAAAAAAGATACGGGCTTTTAAGATTTGGAGAGGCAAAAAAATTCAAAAAAATTCAGATTACTAATGGCGACCGCCCATGGTGCGCCATTAATATCTTCCCGCCTTCAAAATTCAAAATAAGTCAAAAATAAAATTACTAATGGCGACCGCCCATGGTGCGCCATTAGTATCTTCCCGCCTTCAAAATTCAAAATAAGTCAAAAATAAAAATAGTTACTAATGGCGACCGCCCATGGTGCACCATTAGTATGTCGAGTATATGGCATCACGCATCTCCTCCACTCCACCTCTCCTCCACCCATCTCCTCCTCTCTCCTCCTCCACTCCTTCTCCTCCTCCCACGACCTCCTCTCCTCCTCCCACGGACCTCCTCCTCCTCTCCCACACCTCCTCCTCCTCCCATGACCTCCTTCCTCCCTCCCACACCTCCTCCTCCGCTCTCCCACCCTCCTCCTCCGGCCCTCCTCCTCCGGGAACCTCCTCCTCCTCCTCCTCCCTCCTCAACACGGCCTCCCTCCTCCCTGAGCTCCTCCTCCTCTCCTCCCATTCCTCATGGTTTCTTCCTCCTCTCCGATGCTTTGTGAACTCCTCTCCCGGTGACCTCCGGATCCTCCCGCGATGTAGGAGAGCGCCCGTGACCTCCTCATCCTCCTCCTCCTCTCGTGAAGTCCTCTCCGCAAAAAGAACACGCAAAAGAACGACAAGATCCGTAAACAGGAACAAAATTTGAAATAATATCATGCCAAAAACGAGCAAAAAAACTAGCAAAAATGGGCAAAAAATCACGATCCAGATCCAAATTCAAAATTCAAAAATAGCAATGGCGCATGGCGGAAGTTAGACGGTGCGCCACTACTATTTTCCCGCCTTCAAAATTCAAAAATACTAATGGCGCACCGCTGTTTATACTAATGGCGCACCAAAGGCCTATACTAATGGCGATCGGTGTTCATATACTAATGGCGATCACAGGTGCGCCATTAGTATACCGATACTAATGGCGATTAACAGCGCCATTAGTAAAAATTACTAATGGCGCAGTAGTAATGGCGCACTGCTGATGCGCCATTAGTAGGCAAAACCGGTGCGCCATTAGTAGGCCTTTTCCTAGTAGTGTGAGAGGGCGCGGCCTCGAGCTTGGGGAGGACTGCATTCACTTCATGGGCGAACTGCTTGAAGATGCGCCGAGGTCGGGCTTGAGCTCCGCCTGTGATGCAGCGACGCACGCTTCCCCGGAAGCCCCCAGCCTCATCCCGGCTGACGGTCCTCACCTCTTGGCTGCGGCGGCAGCGAGGGAGGCTCAAGGCTCTCGGAAGGCGTATCCGCGAGGTTGATCCTCCACCGAGGCGCGGTCTTGCCAATGGTCCTCGCGAGGTTGGTCGGGCACCTTCGGCGCCGGGCCGCGGTCTTCCCACCGTCTCCTGATTCCTCCTCCTCCGCCGTAGCCCCTGTTGCTGGCGCCGGCGCCCACGACCCTTCCTTCGCGGCACGCCCGGAGCTCTTCGCATATTGGTGTTGTAGGTGGGAGGTCGAGGTACACACAGCATCGACCGCTTCTTTGAGGACTCGCCTGATCGCCTGATCTTCGCTGGTCTCTGTTCGCCACAGTACGGCAGCCCCTTTGCGCTCACGCCCTGGCCTTGACTTTTTCTTCGATCCGCGTGGGCAGCAAAAGAGGAGAGAGGCCTCCTCACTCGGGCGCACTTGGTCACCAAGTTGAACAGCTCCAAGGAGGTGCAGTGTATCTTCATGCACCGCCAGCCTTCCTTCATCTTGACGTCACAGCACGCCTGGCCGGAGAAGGCAGAGATGATGGCCTCCGTTACGATCTCGGGATCTTAAGGCGGCGTTGTTGAAGCGCCGATGTACTTTTGCGGTTTCGGCTGCCGCTGATTCGGGCGATGTCGCCATGGCGGTGGCCGGTCGCTAGCACTTCGGAAGTTGGCGATAAAGGGCTGCATCTCGCCCAGAAGAGATCGCTCTGGGGCCGATTCGTGGAGCCAAAGTGCGGCTCCGCCCTGAGCGCTATGGGAAACCAGTTCGCCATGACCTTTTCATCCCCGCTGGCCTCGATGCCCAACTCAGAGCTCGAGGAACTCCGAGGGTCAGCTGCGGCTGTCAGAAGCAGGAGGCAGGTCTGGCTTGAACTTGGGGGCTACGCGACAAGCATGCAGATCGTGAGGTGAAGGCGGCAGCCTGGCCGGTGGCCGGGGGCCTTGACGACGAGAGCTTGGTCTTATGGCCTCCTTGCGCCTGGCTGGGGGGGCGGCATAGTGGTCCCGACGCGGCTGGAGCGGGAGCGCCTGCAGCCTGGGCGAGGGAACTTTTGACAGCTCGCTTGTCGCGCTGGCGCTTTCTGAGGAGGAGGTAGCCAGGCGCCGGAGTTTCTTATCGCTGCCAGCGGGCAAAGCGGCGCAGCAGACGGACGGCAAGGGCGCCTCGCAATGCTGGACGGTGCTCGCCATCGGTCGAGCCATTCTTCGAGACGCTGCCGACGGGCGGTAGCGCAGGGAGCTGCTTGTCACATGCGAGTGCAGCTCAGCCTTCCGCGAGCTACGCGCGTGACGAAGAACCAGCGGGGTGAGCGGCGGCGTGGCGGCGCGCTATCCCGCCATGGACGGGTGCTGACGATGCTTGTTGCCGTTTCGCCGGGCCGGTGGCGCGGCGTTGACGGGTGATGGGGAACGACGAGGGCGCTACGACGACGGAGCCGCTCGCGACATATGGGAGGCGAGGGCGTTCGCCGCCGGGCGCGGGTTCGACGGGCGCCGATATGGTTGCGGTGGTCGGGAAGAACGAGGCGACGAAGGCAGATTCGCGCTTCCCCTACCGGCGCGCTAAATATCGGATTCCGGTTCCGCAGACCTTGATGTTCGAACATCGGCGCTGCGGAGATCCAACCTCCACCGCCTCGCACTGCCGAATCGGGCTGGGACCTAAAACTACTAAACGTAAACAACACAAGAGACACGTGATTTATACCAGTTCGGGCCACCATTGTGGTGTAATACCCTACCCGCAGGTGGTGTGGTGGATTGCCTCTTAACTGATGAGGAACATACAGGGAAGAACAACCACGGAGGGTCTGTTCTTGGCGGTGAAGCGAACTGCTAGGTGGTGTTTAGTCGCCTAGCTGCCGCTTTTGATGAGGATTCGATCCCCTATACCCCGAGGGCGGCTACCTTATTTATAGGCGAAGGCCCTAGGCCTCTTCCCAAATATTGAGCGGAAGGGCGCCAACAATCGCCATTTTGAAGGGGAACAGCGGCACACTTATCCTCGACTAAAGTTGGTCCTCGCCGCCAAAGGCTCGTGACGACGCCGCTTGGGCTCCATGATGACTCCTTCCACCGCTGGGCTGGTCTGGTCTTGGTTGCACCAAACTGATGCCTTTGCTTGATGCTCTCGTCAAGCTGCTTCCCTTTGTACCAAAAAGAGGAAAGGAGGATCACCAGGTCGCTGGCGCCTGATGCGCCCTTGGTCGTCATGGTTATGCCATGGGCACCGCGAGGCACCGCCTTGAACTCTCCCTCCTCATGAGCAGCACCGACGAGGCTGTGCTCTTTAGGAAGCTCCTTGTCGCCCTCCTCACAGGCTTGGCCCTCGCGAGGGTCTTGAGCTATGCTGATGAAGATGAGCCGCGGTTGGCCTCCTTCACGCCAAGCAGCCGCAGTGTGGGGCCTGGGACCCCTGCTCCCGTAACTCACACTTTCGCGGCGTGCGTCCGCGGCATCCTCCTATGGCAACCGTTGACCCAAAGATCGGCTTGGGCCCTTTTGCCATCCTCCTTCCAGCTTCTTCCGCGCAGCAGCTTCCCCGGTCGAGGCTTCAGCCAGGTGAGGTATGCAAAGGCGCCGCAGAGACCACTCCCTGTCGCGCAATCGAGTTCGACGACCTCTTTCACGGATCGCCTTCGATCTGCCGACCGGTTTCGCAGAGACCGCATCCAAGTGCGATAACAAGTGATCCGCGGGCGGAGGTTTCGATGGTCGACGCGACCACGAGTCTCTGCGAAAGTGCACTCGACCGGAAAATCTCCACGAAAGTGCTCGACGAACGAGCACGCAACGGGTCCCGCTGCCGTACCAACGCCAACTTTTCCACAACCGACCTGTGTATACCAAACTCCATTCAGAATCTAGCAGCTGCAAAACCCGAGATAGCAGAAAGTCCATTCGAGGTCTGGCAGAGGGTTTGTTATAGATCGTAGATTTACTCTGCGGAGCAGGAGATCAAAATTCAGCCAGATCGAAGTCGCGAATAGGATCTACAAGAGATCCGCTGCTAATACAGTCCCCCATTGCCCATAGCCCAAGATCGCCTCAGGCTTGAGGGACATGGAGGCCGGGCCACAAGAGGAGGACCGGGATTCGACAGTGATGATCGACATCAGTGCCCACTCCTCCCCAAGGGGTGGATCATACGCCGACAAATAGGATGATGTGACGCCATCCCAAGAGCAGTTAAGGATTCCAACAACTCTGTGGAACCTGTGCTTTGATGCGAGATCCATTATCGCTCAAGGTTTGGTCGATGTGAATGTAGCTCACCGAGAAGGCCATGACAGAAATGCGCCCACCAAGCAGCAGTAGCACATGTCTCAGACCGTGAGTGTTTTAGCAGAGCCATCGTGGTCAAGGTGATTCCTCCCAACTTCAAGTTGGCGATCGGAGTGAGTAAGTTCACTAGTGAGTCCAAGACGGATACTTGGCTTGAGGACTACCAAGTGGTTGCTCAGATTACGCGGCAACAATGAAGTGGCCATGAAACACCGCCTCTTGTGTTGGAGGGCTCAGCCTGCAGCATGGTTGAACTGCTTAGCACCCAACAACATTTACACTTGGGAAGATCTTTGCCTTTAAGTGTTTGTCGTGACATTTGAAGGAACTTGTGCAAGCGCCAGCAGAGGTTGACAGGGAAGCGCAATGTGCAAGTGAGTCGAATGAAACTCTATGGATTACATCCAGAGATGGATCACATTGAATCACACGGTAGAGAATGTATCTCGATCATGAGGTAAATTGCGGCCTTCAAGGAAGGCGCAGAATAGAGAGTTAAGTTTGAAATTCGGTCGGACCGAGACATGACCCTCGAGTCTAATGATGGAGATTGCCACCAAATATGCCAATGGTGAAGAAGAGGATCGGCCCAAGTGGCAAGTACAAGTCACCGCTAATGAAACCGGGAGGGAACTCCAGCTGGAAGCATGAAAGTCGAAATAGCTGCTCCTCGGAGAAGCCTTGGCCGTGACTGTGAAAGTTCGAGGGGAAATCCAAGGCCTTGGAACCCCAAGAAGGTGAAAGACCAAGATGGAAATGATGTATTGACTTGCCATGTCACATTCACACGAAGAAGATGAAGAGGGTAAACTCATTTACCCAAAGCATACCACTCGACAAAGTTGTCGGTTTTGATCGCCAGCCTGTGGGAAGCAGCCCAAGGATAAGGAGAAGGAGTCGACAAAGTTGAGGACAAGGAAGATAGTGACCGTGGATACCCCGTGTCAATTCCACCTCCTGATGAATTTTGCCGACGCGAAAGCAAAAGTCCATCAAAAGTTATCAACCGAGAAGTGAATATGGTCGCCCGCTGACACCCGCTATCTGAAATGGTCAGCATCACCATCACGCTCGACCAGCCGATCACCCGACACACATAGCCACCCCTCGTGAGGCAAGCTGCTGGTGGTTCGACCCATTGTCAAGGCACTCGACTAACTAAAGTTTTGATGGATGGTGGCAGCGGGCCTAACATACCGTATGTAGAGACGCTGAAAGGATGGGCATTCCGATGTCCATACTCAGACCAAAGAACTTGAGCTTCCATGGAATCATTCCCGAAAGAAGGCTGAGCCACCCGCCAAATTGTTTCGGTGTGTTTTTGGTGATTCCAAGAATTTTCAGAAGGAAAGTCGACCTTGAGGTCATGGATTTCCGAGCGCTTATCACGCTATTCGGGAAGGTCGGGCGATGCATGTTTCATGGTCGACCATGTTATGTATATAATTAAACTGAAGATGCCAGCCCCAAAGGTGTGATCGCTGTCACCGCAATCGGAAGAAAGTAGAAGAGTGTTTTCAAAAGGCTATAAGATCGCCGATGCTCGATGGCGGCAGGTAGAGTTGCAAGAATACCAGAAAACTGCAGACCCGAAAGATTTGTTTGCAGCCAAGAAGCCCACCACGGAGTCAGATTTCAACGTCCGTGAGACGAAACCGATTCACATTCACCCGACCGATCCCAATGCTGTTCGACTCATCTCAACAACACTGAATCCAAATAGAAGAAGCGCCATCCAGCCTCCGCGGAGAACTCGGGACATCTTCGCATGGAAGCCCGGCCACATGCCGGTTGTTCTCGGGGGTTGGCTGCATCGCCTATGAGTCGACTCAAAAGTTAAACCTGTCAAAGAACATCTTCGACGGTCCGCCCGTAAGAGAAAGGCCATTGGCAGGAGGTGGCTCGCCTCTTAGCAGCAGAGTTTATCCAAGAGATTTACTAACCCGAGTGGCTCGCCAATGTTGTCATGGTCCCTAAGAAGGACAAATCACTTCGCGATGTGCATCGACTTTAAATATATCAATCGGCCTGCCCGAAGATCATTTTCCTCTCCCCAGATCGACTTAAATAGTCGATTGATCGGAATGTGAGCGGTTGTCTTTCTTAGACGCCTATTCCGCTATACCATCAGATCCGTTAGTATGGACCCGACGAGATCAAAACAGCTTTCATCACTCCATTCGGGTGCTTCGTTATGTCACCATGCCATTTGGCCTCAAGAATGCCGGAGCCACGCTCATGAGGATGATTCGAAGCGTTTGCTCACCAAATCAGTCGGAATGTGGAAGCATATATGGATGATATTGTGGTCAAGTCACGTAAAGGTTCCCACCCGTTGATGACCGACCTTGCTGAAACATTTGCCAATCTCGAGGTATGATATCGCTTAATCCATCAAAGCGCACATTCGAGTTCCCGTGGAAAGTTACTCGGTTTTCTTTGTTTCCGAACGAGGAATCGACGCCAACCCGTAAAAAGTTGGCACTATATTCAATGAAACGACCAGCAAGGCGTGTGCACGGCGTCCGAAGCTTACATCGGATGCTTGGCCGCTTTAAGTCGATTCATCTCTCGCCTTCGCGAAAAGGCATTGCCTCTTTACCGATCGATGAAGAAGTCGCATAAGTTCGAGTGGACTTCGTCGATGTAGCGCTTGCGAGCTAAAAGCTCGCTTCCACCCAGCCGGTGCTTGCTGCCCCAATCAGCAAAGAGCCTTTGCTGCTTTATATTGCAGCCATAGGACAAGTCGTTAGTACAGATTTACGGTCGAGCGGAAGAAGAAGGAAAAGCCTTCAAAGTTCAGTACCAAAGATATTATCTTTCTCGAAGTATCAACCCCATCAAAGCAAAGATACCCTCATTATCGAAGCTTGTTTATGGATTTATATGACCACTTAAGAAGGTTGCTCATTACTTTCCGACCATTCCATTACGCCGCCAACGACGCCCATTGTTAGAGATTCTCGCACAACAGTAGATGCAATCAATCGAGTGGCTAAATGGGCGATTGAAATCCTTCCTTGATATCAAGTTTGAGGCAAAGAAAGCCATCAAGTCCTAAGCAAGAGTAGATTTATCGCCGAGTGGATTGAACAACAACCACGACTAAGTTCACTTGAAATAACCGGACCATGTTCTTGATGGTTCCAAGATGCTGAATGGTTCCTGTGCAGGGGTAGTGTTGGTTTCCAGGAGATAAGCTGAGATATATGCTCCAGACCACTTTGATTCTTCCAACAATGAAGCAAGAATAAGCATCATTGTATGGGTTATGATGGCCATTTCATTCTGGGCGTCGCCTCATGGTCTAGGCGACTCAGATCTAGTGGTTAATCAGTGATGAAGGAGTGGGTGTCAAGTCCGCCATGACCGGTTATTGCAATGCAAGTGAGGAAGCTAGACAAGAAGTTCGAGGGGTTAGAGCTTCATCATGTACCCCACCCAAAAATCAAGCTGCCGATGATTTGGCTGTAAAATAGGGTCCAAGAGGGAAGCCATTCAGTGATGTGTTTTTGGAGCACATCCACACACCGCCAATTCAAGAGGATCCTTTCACCGAAGAAGCCCCACAGCCAAAAAGTGCCACATCATCCGACCGGGTTGAGGTCCCAAATTGGGTCGACCTGATCATGGAAGTCTTGGTCATCACTCCCGATCGACAAGTGCAGCACATCGTGTATATCCTAAGGAAAGAGCTCTTGAGAATGAATAAGAGGCTCCTGCGTATCATCCGGCGCATCCAAGGCCTTTACTGTGGATGAAAGGATAGTTGTACAGAGAAAGCGCGATCGAGTCTTCCGTAAATGCATAACACCGTAATAAGGTCGATAATTCTTGATGATATCCACTGTGGACCTGTGGTCATCATGCATCCTTCTCGACCATTGTGTATAAAGCATACCGAAAGGGATTTTACCGCCAAAAGCAAATGAAATGGCAAAGGTAGTCGATTAAGTGTGAAGGATGCCGCTTATTCCAATATGTCACACAAACCCGCCCAGCCTTTGAAGACCATTCCACTCGTCTCGCCCTTCGCTGTTTGGGGATTGATATGATTGGACCATCGAGAACTCGCGAAGCGGGCTTCACCTACTTGCTTGTGGCATGATAAGTTTACTAAGTGGATCGGCTTAAGCTCATCAAGATTCGGCATGGCGCGCAATCGCTATCATTTTCATCGAGAGTTGATATTCAGATATGGAGTTCCGTGATAGCATCATCATCGACAACGGGCAAACTTCGATTCTCGACAAATTAAAGCCTTTTGCGCTTCAAGGCACGCGAAGTCGACTATGCTTCAGCCTCCTCACCTCAAATGAATGGACAAGCGTAACGAGCAAACTTTTCTAATTTCAAAGGATCGAAACCCCTGGCCGATGCGTGATGTCAAGCATGCAAAGGGGGAGCGTGGCCCATTTAACTTCCATCAGCTTCTTTGGGGATTGAGGACCACTCCTAATCGGTCGATCGGAAGAACTCCATTCTTTCTGGTCTATGGAGTCAAGCAGTTCTCGCCGAAAGTGACTTGCTTCACAATGCACCTCAAGTCGAACTCACTTAAAGATGAAGCGGAGCAAGTTCAAGAAGATGCGGCTGACCTCCCAGAAGAGGAGAGAGAGATGGCCCTGATCCGTCGACCAATTGCCCATCGCCAAGACTGGCGCTGATTCCATGCTAGAAATGTGAAGAGCCAACCTTCCAAGAAGGAAACTTGGTCCTCCGAAAGTGGATCAACAAAACCACACAAGCTCGCTTCCCACTTGGGAAGGTCCTTCATCGCCACCAGAGTTCTCCACAATGGAGCATACCATCTTTACAACGCCGATCACCAGATTGATGAGCCTCGAGCTTGAATGCGGAGCGCTCCTCGCCTTTTATACTTAAGTACTCACCGATGAGATGTAATAAAAGTACTCCGTAGTTTGTTTATTCAAGACAAGAATGTTATAATTTTCCCAAAGGATGGATTATTACTTTTTGTTTACATAGAAATCCCTCTGGGTGGCTTACCCGCGAACCCGATTCACCTAAGTTTGTAAAAATCCCTCGCCGGGTGGAGAGCCAACCTCCCACTGGGGCTTAGCTGCGAACCGATTCACCCAAGTTTGTAAAAAATCACCGTCAGGAGAGCCAGCCTCCCACTCGGGGCTTAGCCATGCTAATCCTTGCCAAAGTACTTGAAAATCCCACCGAGTGGTGAGCCAGCCTCCCACTCGGGCTTAGCTGCAGTCCAAGC
This sequence comes from Aegilops longissima, assembly GCA_021605205.1. NCBI lineage: Eukaryota > Viridiplantae > Streptophyta > Magnoliopsida > Poales > Poaceae > Aegilops > Aegilops longissima. The sequence goes on along the minus strand of JAHIAM010006480.1, from coordinate 13,811 downwards.
ATCTCACTAAGTGTCTCGAAATCCCACCGAGTGGTGAGCCAGCCTCCCACTCGGGGCTTAGTCACAGTCCAAGCACTGCCAAGTGTTTGAAATCCCACCGAGTGTTGAGCCAACCTCCCACTCGGGGCTTAGCCAGCCCAAGTACTCTAAGTGTTTAAAATCCCACCGAGTGGTGAGCCAGCCTCCCACTCAGGGGCTTAGCAGCAGTCCAAGCACTCGCCAAGTATTTAATATAATAATGTTTGGTAAGGACGATGAGGTACAGGCCGACCGTTGTCTTCCCTTCCGAGCCACGACACAAAAAATCCTCTCACTGGAGAGGCTTAGCCACAGTCCAAGACCTGCCTAAGTCTGAAAATCCTAATGAAAGGAGAGCAGCAACCTCCCACTCTGGGCTTGAATCAAGTCCAACACTGCCTAAGCATTTGAAAATCCCACTGAGGGAGAGCAAACCTCCCACTCGGGCTTAGCAAAGAGTCCAAGACTACTAAGTTTGAAAATCCCACCAGTGGGAGAGCAAACCTCCCACTGTGGCTTAGCAAACAGTCCAAGATCGCCTAAGTTTGAAAATCCTACCGAGTGAAGAGCCAACCTCCCACTCGGGGCTTAGTCAGAGTCCAAGATCTACTAAGCATCTCGGGAATCCTACCGAGTGGAGAGAGCAATCCTCCCACTCAGGCTTAGCTGCAGTCCAAGCACTCACCTAAGTTCAAAAAATCCCACCGAGTGGAGAGCAATCCTACCACTGGAGGCTTAAGTTGCAAGCCCAAAGACTACTTAAGTATGAAATCCATTTCGATCCGCAAGGACGACGAGGTGCAGTGCCGATCACATCGCCTTTCTCGAGCTGGCGCCATAAGCATAATCCGCGGCTCCATCCCTACCGCAACAACAATGAAGTGTAGGTCGACCGATTTTTCACGCCGAGCTGTGATCTCAAGCAATCAAGTATATTCCGAGTGAAGAACAAAGTTCATCAAGGCAAATGAAAGTATATTCGGATGATAAGCCAAGTTCGATAACATCCTACGGATTCATAAGTACTCAGCATCAAGCCTGTTAAAGTTTATCTGCCATAAGACCACTCAAGGCATTCCGAGGCAAATTTAAGACGTAATCATAGAAGTTTTTTTACTCCTGTGGAGGATCGGAAGCGCGATAAACTGGTCAGTGTCGATCCCTGCTGATCCGGTGGCAGTAATGAAAGTCTCCATGAAAGATTGGAAGTCGATTTTGGTATTGGCAACTTTGATGATCGCCAGCCTTTTCCTCTCAAGGCTTCCTTATAAAGGAACCCGACCAGTGACAGAGCAACATCGGCACCATTACACCGCAGAAGACTTTTTCCATTCCTCGCACTCGAATTGAACGTTATTCACCGAGTCATTAAAGACTCGAGGTCATTTTGAAGCTGCCCGCCGCCTGCCAGTGTCGACTCGATCCGCGACACCGCAACCTTCACCGAGCGAGGTAGTCCACCACACCAAAGAATACGAGACTCCCATAAGCATCGCTCATAGCGGCTTCATCCTTCACATGGGAGTTAATGGGGTCCTCGGGTTCGAGCAGAATTTCAGAACGCAACCTCGAGTTCAAGCTAATGGTTCTGCGGATGGGTCGGTGATAACTACACGATAAGAGGAATTACCTTCAAGCATGAGGAATAACTTCTTGGTGAGCCCTACCAGATAAGCCTCCAGATCGCTCTTCCCTTCGCCGCCAGCAAGCTGTACTTTGTCGCCGTGAGCTATCTTGTCGCTTCTTCACCGGCTAACCTCCTTGTTGGTCAGTGTCGAGAGCAGCTTTCAGATTGGTGTTCTTCTTCAAGCTTTACCGGATCAAGACAACTTTTCTTCCATGAGCTTGGTTTTGTCCAAAGCTGTCATACTCGCTTCTAAGGTCATGATCCTTCTTCCTCGTAGCCTCCTCCATTTTGTCTCGCAAAATGATGTTGAGATCGTAATTAGGAATGGGCAGTAAAGACGCGGGCAGTCGCCAAGTTCTCACCAGCCATACCTTTTGCTTCGCCTCTTGCCTTCTCGTAAGTTCTCCCGAGCAAGCTTCAAGTCAAGGTTGAGCTGGATCTGCTTTGTTTTGCAATCAAAGATAGCTAGCCATTAAGTTCGCGGGTGCACTCAGCGTGCCCCCACTGGCTTCTACCGACTTGGTCTGGATCAACACCAAAGAAAAAAGTTCTTCAGACTACGGTACGATCGCTGCCAGCCCAACCATAGTCTCGGGATTACACTCCAAGCAGGGTACACTGCACGTGCCCCCACCGGTTTCAAGATTCCATTCGACATGGTCCGACTAGACCGAGTGAAGAAGAAGAAGTAAGTAAAGACTACGATTGATCGCCAGCATAGTCCACCATAGTCTCGGGACTACACCTGCAGTACACTCAAAGATGCCCCCACCAATCCAAAAATTCAATCGACACACCCAATGGGTGTACAGACACGTAAGATCTTCGTAGAAGAAGTGTTTTCGTGCAGCATATCCTAATAGAACAAGTGGTGCCAACTAACTCGACGTTGCTCAAGAGCTGAGTCGGGCATCATAGGTCATGGTTGGCCTTCCCCGACCACCTTCACTTGCTCCATCATGATCCCCGCTCGCATATAGCTTCTTAGCATCGCCCACTTGGTCCTCTAGGACGTGGTGTGTGGGCTAAAAGGGAGGGCGGATCAAAGAATGACGATGAAGGTCGGATGCTCACACCGCAGACAGCGAAATACATGGAAGTCCTGAGTGATGTCGCACACTCATGAACCATCGCCCCAGTAATCGACATAACCTCGAGAAGGCCTTGCAAGAGGCGCCTTTTTATTCCTCCTCCGTCAATGGCGCCATCGTCATCATCAGTGAGATCAATGACATGAGGAGGGACTAGGTGAAAGATTCAAAGTTAAAACGGAACCAATCGACCAAAAAGCTTAAACTACAAATGATCATACCAAGGTTAGAGGTAGCAAGATCTTCCATTTCCTGGTCTTTCTTCGCTCGGCTGAGGTCTCAGAGGTAGTAGCGCTTGCAGATTTCGTGAATCGCTGATCACCAACAAGTCGCACCAAAAGTATGTCCATGCTAAACAAGAAAACACAAGTTTTTCTATACACGGAAATGGTGGGAATGGGCATCTTCATCTTGGGAAAAGCCTTCGTCTTGCTTGGCGATGGCGCCGCCGGTTGTTTTCGGGCGTTTTTCACGGGCGCCGGAGAGGTCATTCGAGGGCGTTGGCCGACCGCCCGACAAAGCGCTGATAGAATTTGCCACGCCGACCACCGGGTCATGGGTGAGCTTGGATCGCTTTTCCATGCGTAGGAGGGTCGATTTCTTCTCCTCCTCCTCCTCCTCCTCTTCACCGAGTCTGTCGTTGTCTTCGCCCTCCTCACCATCAGATTGTTATTCCTCCCTCGCTTTCACTCGCCTTCTTCCTCCTCCTCAATCGGGTTCTTGCGCCTGCTGGGCATCGAGTACATCTCAGGCAGGCCTGGAAGACGACAAACAAGACAATAGTCAATCAACCGATTTAAGCAAACAAGATGGAGAAAGCGGATCACAAATAAAGATGCAGGAATGGACCTTGTCTACTTTCAGATGATCTGGTCGAGTGGAGGGATCCTCCTGCGCCTCGAGGGTTGTCCTCTGTTTCTCGTGATGCCCGCAAGACACCTTTCTAGCATGGCATCCTCGATCTCCTCCGGTGGATCCGAGTGGTGCCCTCAATGCCAGCAGCACAACCACATCGGATGGTCTCGGCTTGAAGCGCCGGATGCGCCGTCAAGGAAGACCTCTAAGAGATCCATGCCGCCACCCCTGCCTCGGATGAGCTGGACAACCTGCTCGACTAACACCTTCACACCTACGCCTTCTCTTCCGGGATCACCTTGAAAGAAGATGGTTTGCTCACTTGGTCCATGGAAAACGAGGGAGTCCAAATGATCGTTCGGCGGCTATTGGTCCTTGTAGTAGAACCAAGTCGATCGCCATCCACGGATCGACTAGTGCAAGATCATGGCCGAAAAATAACTTTTTTCCTCTCATTTGAACCCCAAGACCCCCCACACATCCTGAATCACTTGAGTTCTCTCACACTGGATAGGCCTTTTTCAATTGGCTCTGGGAGCGTACAAGTGAAATGTGCTTGAAAAGACCCCAATGAGGCCGTAACCCAAGAAATTTTGACACAAAGACACGTAGCAGCGAGGATACACGATGGAGTTGGGAGTGAAGGGTGAAGTTGTGCCCCAAAGAAGTTCAGAAATCCCTCAAACAAATGGTGAGGCGGCAGAGAAACCCGGTCCCATATGGGTGGCCAAGAGAACACACTCACCCTCCAGAGGTTGTGGTTCTTCCTACTACCGGAGCTACGCTGATCCATAGGGATCCGTCCTCATTGGCCACATGTCGCCGAGATCCTTCTCGACCGATTGTCGAGCGGATCCAGCCGCCTCGATCCAGCTCCCGCAAGTCGTGCCCTTGACGAAGATCCGCCTGACCGGTCGCTTTTTCCTTTCGCCATTGCAACCTTCTTCGCTTCGCCCAAAGTCCGCCTTTCTTTCTCCTTCACCATTTTCGCTGGTGAAATGCGACATGATAAAGAACACCGAGGTGGAATACCACACGGCGGATTAACTGGGAAGGAGGAGGAAAGGGGAATTGATCTGTCAAAAAACTTCGTCCCGGCCTTATATCAGGTTGTTTCCGAAAGGATCGACCGGGAGGCCCGGCGATCCTCGCCAAATCTCGCAACATACCACCTGCTACACATATGCGTGGCGTAAAAAGGTGGTGCGCGAGATCGAGGCGCCCCCGCTTTATCCTGTCTGACATCGCGCGTTTCTTCGGCCACTTACCCCTTCAAATTCAATCTCAAGCTAACTGCAAGACGCCATAAGAAGAAATCATCGACAGTAGATTTCTCCGTTCCGTCTCATTCTGAGTTCTCCAAGTATGAAAAACACACTCGACGGATACAAAGAATGGATCAAGGCGATCAAAAAGAATTTGAAGCCATCACCTAAGCTCATTGATCAGTACAGGACGTGCTCATCGCATTTAAAAAGTGGGCCTAAGAGTTCTCAACTCCTTCCCCACTCAAACCTTTGATCCATTCGGGGCTAATCGATGAAATATGTACCTAGGGTAGGGTCATGGACCCGTCCAAGATACCTCCCAAGGACATCTCTTGAAGAAACCACCTTTCAACGACCTCGAAAGATTCCACTCGACGGACTGAAGACACTCGACCATGAAGCCAACCACTGACCGCCGTGAGATCTATAGTCAGTCGCACGACGCAAACGGTCGGTCATTAAGTGGCTTTTATGGTCATCATAGCACTTTATGTGGACGCTACCAAGAACTCCTTATCTTAATGTACCTTAATCCCTACATAATCGAGGGCGGAGGGTCTCGCTAACTCTATATAAGCCACCCCACCTCCTCGCAGTAAAGGGTTCCCGCCCAGAATCTCCATAACGCACATAATACGTCGACCGCCTCCTGCTCCGAGACGTAGGGCTGTATTTCTCCGAGAAGGGCTTGAACTCGTAGAACATCTTGGAGATACAACTACTCATAGCTAGGATCTTGGCTCTCCATATCTATCCCCCATTCTATCACCGCCGATTTAGAACCACGACAGACGCCGACCGCTTCTTTGCACCAACGCCAGCCGCTTCCTCCCGCCAGCTTGATTCTCCATGAAGTCTGTAATATTTTGGCCTTCCTTGAAGCTAGGCTAACGTCCAGAGTACGCCAACAACGGTGCAAGACGTCTGCTGCTACCGCCGGTCAAGCTCTGACGACATACGTAGCACGGCAGAGGAGCCGCTCTATCGCTGTAGACGCCGCCATCGCCGCTTACCCTAAATTTTGCCATGAAAACGCTCGGATTGCCAGCGATTAAAATCCAAACGCTTATCATTTCCGCTTATTTTATATCGATCGTCAGATATATTTAAAGTCGGAGTCGTACTGAACTAAATGTATGGTTTGATCGATTGAATGTTCTGCTAGAGCCGTATCAAATTAAATATAAAACGCCATCAAGCCACATGTATTCCTTGTCATCCAACGACTCCAGACTGCTTCAATGTCGACGCCAACATCGCTTAGCATGCAGTTAATTTCTATGCAAAAATAGTGCTAATCACATGACAACACGCAAATAATATCCTAGTAGTTAATATCTCAGATGCACTTATTATATTTCCAAATTAACGCGCATTGCACGCATAATAACCGACTAGTGCTGCTAGTACGCGGAAATCGGTGTCAATGGACTTGTGAACGCTGTATCTTATATGGTCAACGCATAACATCACCTCATGAAGTTCTTCCTGTCATTAATCTGCAAGTACCAAAAAAACGTATGGGGAGGAGAGAAAGAGTACACATGGAACCTGCCAGTAAGTGAAGGCGCATAGTACTAAAAATAATATTATATGTTATCCATTAATTAGGGCCGTGATAATATAAAAACATTATGTGAACAAAGGGGGTGGGCTAAATAAATATTGCTATTCTACGATGATGTTGCCTATTGACGCGTGCTTGAAGGCCCGGCCGCATGTTCGATCTCGCCCTTATTTTTTAATTTGTATATGGGTCCAAATTTGTTTCATGACATGTGGGCCCCTGGTGTAGTTTGTAGCACTTTAATTTGTGGGTCAAATTTGTTCCATTCCAAGTGACTATCGTGTGTAGTTTTGTAGCTTATTTATAATAATTAAAGAGAACAATATAGTTTTTTCAATAATACCATGGTGCGACGTTGAAGGTAGAAAGGACGGGCGAGAGAGCGATGACCGAGCCGAGGGAAATCAACTAGGAGTTATGGGTGCAACGGCGCTTGGAGAAGTTAGGGCCAATGCTACAAAATATAATCTAAACCAACCGAATAAATTCCTACACAAATTAATCCAGTTGGAGTGCCCTCAAGAAATAGCTCGCTTTGAGGATGGGAGGTAGTAGCTTCAACGCTGGGAAAATAATGAGAAAGCGAGGTCAATCGAGAGACATATAGATAGAGAGACAAATGAGTGTGGTCCGACATTCATTGAACAAATATATATGCTCCGGGAGATATTGTCCGATTGAGCTTTTGGTAAGGGGTGAGGGCTGTAAGATAGAGTTTGAGAGATGATCCACAGAATGTAGATATTTTTTGGGGAGGAAGCAAGGTCAACCGATCACATAGGGTCGCCAAAAAAGAGTGAGACGGGTTGGGAGAGTGACCTAGATAGACGATGTGCGGAGAGAGTATACAATGTGAATAGGTCGAATTGGGCTCAAACATGGTGATATATCGTTTTGTCCGGAAAGAGCGAGGTAAATCGAGACATACGGGAGAGAGAGATAGAGAAGAGAGAGAGGAGAGAGAGATTGAGTGAGCGTGGCCCACCTGAGGTCGAAAGAGGGCGGCTTGATGGACTGACCTAGATAGACAATCTTGAGAGAGTATAGAGGTGTCGACGAGGCCCTAACAGGAGATAAATCATTTGTTGTGAAAGAAAACAAGGTTAAAGAGACTTAGATAAAGAGAGCTAGATTGAGCGAGTGTGGCCCGCGGGGAAGAAAGAGGAGACACCTTTAGGAGTACCTAGATATACAAGTATGTCGGCGCAAGAGGTTGGGGGGCTAGATAGGCAATGCATGTATTTAGGCGAGAGGGTGAGAGGGAGGGGGGGAGAGAGAGCCTGCATGGGTAATTTTAAAAGGTAAATACATTTGGTAACAAGAGTGGAAAAAGGGGTTGTGTAGTTGAGAGACTTAGAGATCAAACATGGAGAGAAAGAATGAACGGTGTTGGAAACCGATAGCTTGCTAAGGTGGTTAGGAGAGGAAGATTGACCGAACAGGATATGTAGCGGTGCGGGGGCTAAAACAACATTTGAATGTACATAGTACGAGACTTAATATTGATGTTTCAATTCGTGTACATTGTAAGATTTGAACCGAGGACCAGATACGGGTAATTATTTCAATTGCCATACTAAGTTTCAAAAGTTGACATTGGCTCAATTTGTTGTGCTATTTTGTAGGTCATATGTTTGAATCCATCCAAAAGTTTTCTCACTACCATGGTGTTCATATATACATATGAATTTGTATTAAAAAGTAGCATGGATACTGAAATGCTAAATCCACGTTAGAATTGGAGATATACACACACCTAATTCAAATAACTAACTACGGACACACACTCAAATTCAAATAACTAATTTGTGACACACTCTAATCCACGTTAGCGTGGTACCGCTTCGATTTTTTTTCAAATAACTCCTCATTAATTAATTTATATCCCTCCGCTTCACTTTTATAAGACCTTGAAGACATTTAAGACAATGTGCAAAACAGTTCATTTTAAGTTGTCTAAACGACTTACAAAATTGAACGGATGGAGTATCTCGCTTATGACTAATAATTGCAAGGAAAACAGGGCATGGTAATACATACCCTGTTGCAAATGAAAGAAGATTCGCTTGCATTCCAAATGTAGGGCACTGCAACAGGGTCGTGTCGGTGGAGGCTTGGGCCTTAAAGGCAACTCCCTTGGTGATTGACATGTGGGCAGCCACCTGTTGGGCCCACATGTCATGGACACAAAGGGGTGCCTTAAGGCACCCATAGTCCTGCTTGGTGCAAGGTGCGACGGACGCAGAGCACCCAGCCACCCACCCCCCTCCCCCCAAAAAAAAGGACGACGAAATATAAGTTCGGCCCCGCTTCGGATTGAAATATCCGCGGCCCCAATTCCAGCCCCCGCAAAATTCTCTTCTCCACCCCCTTCCGCCCAGATTGCTCAAACCTAATTCGCCGCATCCCTCGAATCGCCTCGCCTCCTCTTTCCCCACCGTCCCACTGGCGGACGACGAGAGGAACCGGCTTCACCACCGCCCGAGCACCTATCACGCCTTCGCCGACGACCGGTGGTCCACCGACAACGCCGGGCCGCAACCGAGTGCCTCAGGACACCGAAGTTCCACCCATCAAAAGGCTTCACCGACGCCGCCTCCCAGCTCAACGGGCTTTTACGAACATCGTCGATTCCGCCCCGAGGGGGGCTTCACCAACGGTCTGCCCACCGATTAGCGCCCGCTGCCACTCAAGATTGATCCGCGCGCCAGCCAACGCCGGATCACCTCAACGGCTCAAGTGACCCACACTTAGCTAGGCGAAGCCCAAACGCGCCCAACTAGGTATCCACACATCACCCCTTGTGCATGCTCCGACGATGTTTGGATATCCTTTCACGCTTCTTAGCTTACACGCCTATGCAACTGGATTTAACTCTTATTTCTTCGAGATATCATCTAAACAAGCAAATCCATTTTTGTGAAGCATGACGGGCTAGGATCTGTACACAACCCGACACCAGATAACCTTGTAAGTATTCTCCCTCAGTACAACATCAAGGTCGATTCTCTTATTTGATCAACCATTCGCCGGTCAAAATGCAGAGGGAGAAGGAGCACAAGGCCTGCACATCCAAGCAAGTGGTAACATGGACTTGTACATGGAAATCCCAAGCGCGGAGGTGCAAAGGAGCCCTGATAACGAGCTAGGTAAGTCCCGATTTCATTTAATTCATACGCATTCGTGTATGATTTTGTAAAGGGCTGATCCATAATTCAAGACCAGGGCAAACATTTAACTTAAAAAACGAAGGCACTTGCACTGAAATCAACATAACTTGAGAAATGTGAAGCTACATGCACTTTGAAACCAGCTAATGATCCAAAGTAGTTCAGATTATAAACACTAAATGATGCAAGCACCAAAAACACAAATGCAAATGGTGTACAAGGACTACAAACATGGTCTGACCGCTTGAATTATTCGCTTTCCGCTGAAAATATCAAGTGTAATTGCACTATAACCAGGCAAACTGCATATCAATATATCTATCCCGCACAAGTATGCCAAAGTTTCAAACAAAGATTAGAAAAGTATTTTTAATGTTGTCATGATATGGGGACTTTCTCGTAGATGGCCTCGACGCTTCCTCAAGTTATGAAAATGCACTATAATTTGCTTGTCATCAATGCCTTAAATCTCTCTCTCTCAACATAGTAGATCATCATTAGACACTAAATCCTTCAATGAGCTTAAAAGCTTGCATTAGATCCTCAATGTTTGCATCAAATCCTTCATTAGCGCTTTCATTAGACACTTCGGCTCAAGAACAACATGAGCTTGTATGTTTGCAACGAAATTTGATTAGATACATTAGATTCCATTCAATATTGATTGGGGAATTATAAAATAAGTAGAAATTGGTTTCATTTTCTCATAGATTCTACATACAAGCAGTTTTACAACACCGCCGTTTAATTATTGGCCGAAATTGAAGAGTTGAATTAGATATAATCAGGGATTGATTACCTCTGCTATGATGCTACTCTTGCAAGCTGCATCGTCCTTTTGCAAGCTCGATGCCATGCCCGTGCCCTGCCCCCCACGCAGTTCACCGTGGTTGGATCTTCATCTTCTTGTCCTTCCTTCGTGAAGGCCACCGCCCCTCCAACGAGGGCGCGAGGAAGGTTGGTCGGGTTGTCCACGGCTAGGTTAGGAGCAAACCAGACCGGAGGTGGGAATGAATTGGGATTTTTCCCCCGACGAATGGGAGGCCTCTTTGGGAGCCCTATAGGGCCTTTTGCACTTAAGTTATTGGCCCATCCAAATTGAAACATTTTTCTTTTTTACATTTGCTTTGGGGACAAAAAACTAGCATGGCCAACCCGACGACTCAAACTAGGTGACACTTTCCAGCCAGAGGCGGTCCCATACACCCCTATGGTGGCGCCCTTTTGCATGTATGATTGATAGTGAAAATATTCCAAAGGGGTTTGATTTACCCAGAATGGTTGAATTGCTTGTTTCTATGAACTGAGTTCGCCAATAATGTGAAGGATGCCCCTTTTTCATCCTATTGTAGATTGCTTAGATCTCGATATGCCAAAAGTAACGATGAAAAAAAAAGCCAATGTGATGTTTGGCTACAACTAGTTGACTACACGCCCTCATATAAATATCAAGGACGCACCATCTTACCAGAAAATTGACTTACCCATGCAAAAAAGAAGTATTGGGACTGTATCAACAATTGATGCCATGGACTCCTTTTACAACCTTGTGTTAAAAAGAAGTTGCAAAAGTTCCAAAAGAACTTAAAGTTCGTTCTGCTTTAATTTTAGTTAGCCACTTATTGCAAAATTTTCAATTACGGCTTTTAATTTAGTTTCAAATTACATAATGGCCATTTGTTATCATATTGTAGACTGCCCTATCTATGTGTTTGATACTTTACGTTAAGAATTACCTTGCCTTAACTTAAATATCTACTTGTTTGTTTAACCGCTTTGTTGTCAACAGGGTTACAATGATTTAAAAATTCTCCGCCATAATATAGGACGTTTTTGACACTAGCATATTTAAAAACGCCTTACATTATGGAGGAGGAGTACTTTTCAGATCCAATTGAAACTCTTTAATTCCTTGTTTTTTAACTGGTTTGTCTTTATAACTCCCAGTTGAGATGTTTTGCTAACTTCAACTTTTTCCAATCCAATCAAACTTTAATGGCAAAAAGGTTAGCCCAAGATCAAAGAGCGAGGTCCCCATGGATTTGCATCATCCCACAAAGGGCACCCCCAATCATGCATTATGAATTGCCAACCGATGCTCTAGAGCTAAACTAGTTAGAAAGAGATTCTGTTTGCACTTAGAGATGAAGTTGACATGTTGAGGAAGAAACAACAAATCACAAGAGTACTCAAGACAACCATTAAATATTTGGTGGATTTCAAAACGCAAGGAGACTACCGATTGTTAAGGTCCAAGGAAAAAAGAAATTAAATTCCTACTTGGTAAATCATAGGTGAAATGTTCTTTCCATAGTTGAATAACCTTTGTGTTGTTTGTCATGTAATCAATCAAACCATTTGTTTTAGAGATCATGTAATAATTGTTTTTTTTTTTTTTGTAATTTTATTTGAGCACAAGTCTTATTAATTGATAAGACTGAGACATTTCATTTGGATTTGGCTGACCTACAAATATGCAATCGGGCTGATGTATTCAGAATAGTAGTAGTATAGATGGAATAAGTACGATCAAAGGGCCAAGATGTCTAAAAAAGGATGTTGTTTTACAAAAAAAAAAGGCCCGCTTATTATGTTGTTGAATTATTGATCCATATACTCTATAAGTGTTTATATGTTTTATTTGACATTCTGGTTGATTGACTGTATTTGAATTTGATACATCGCTTTGTACATATCAAATGGGAACACATTATGTTTGGTGACATTTGAGTTGGACATGAAGTGTTCCAAATATTCAATTCACCTTAAAATGGATACTAGTTTTAAATTTGAGTATCGGCATTTGTAAACCATATTCATATATGACAAAGGAATACATCTTTGTTCCTTTTGAAGATATATAAAACACATAAATGATTTATAAAGATTATATAGGAATACAAATGGATTCAATTTAGTTGCTGTGGTAAACGGGATGCTTTTGTCCCAAAATTCGAAGAAGCAAAATGTCCACTCCCACGCCCGGCCCGCCAAGGTTTGGGAGATGGAAATTATGTCACCCATACACGGACAATCCATCCCAATTTCCACTTTCTAAATAGGGAGGTTAGTAACTTCAATTAGACGTGACACCCATCGCCTTTAATTCCAATAAACATGGGCCAAACACATTTGATTCAAGCTCTCCGAAGACCTCTGCTTTCCCTCCATTCCCCATTCATACACGGTGGGCGGAAAACAAACTCGACTAAATCGATGTAGGCAAATATTTTCAATAGGGGTTTGTAATTCACCAGACGTGACACAACCCCCCAATTGCCACCCTTTCATACAGGGGCCAACCACCCTCGCCCAAATCGCCCAAATATTGGCAGATTAGATTACCGTCCTATCCCCAACCGAAGAGTCCAAATTTTAAACGGGGCTAAGTTTGTAACTTTCCCATATTTCAGAAAAGGCCCCAAAAACATGGTTCCCCGCTCCCTCCATTTTCCCATTCATACACTCGCGAACACCCCATCCCCCCACCTCCGCCGCCACCCCATCCATCCCCCGCCCTCCACCACATCCATCGCCACCGCCCTCCACCATGCCGAGGCCTACCAAGACCCGCCGCCCATCGCTAGAGATGGACGCTTTCAAGGCGACGGACCAATAGCCTTGCATCGGTCCTCGCTTCATCGGGCCGGTTCTTTGCGGGGCCACAGACCTTTCTTCCACCGAACGGACTTATCCCCGATGCACCCGCCACCGTCAGACTGCTTCAACGCCACCGACACCATCCCACCCCGATGCCACCGCCAAGAAGAAGGTGGTATTCAATTCCTCAACTTTTGATCTCAACCGAAAATAGATCTTAACTTGGTTACTCTACTTTCTTTTCAGCTCTTAGAATTTAGTTCTTAGTTCAAGAAACAATGGATGCTAAATATCTTTTCCCGGTTTGCCTTAAATCTGCCATAAGCCATAATGTTTAATTGATCATTTAGGGTTTAATTGATCATGTTGGTTCCTGGTGGTTTCTTTAATAGAAATCGAGGGGAAACCTCCAAAAAAAAATATGCTTAGAGTTTTTTATGATCACTAAATCGAATACGGCTTCGGTCATAATAACATCGCTTCCACGATCAAGCTAAAAAGCTTAGATGTTCAAATACTAATATGATATTATTAAAAAGATTTGTTTAATTGGTTCTAAATTAGTTTAAAAATGTTTGCCGCCGGGTGTGTATCTTACATGGTGCCCACCCCAGG